>CM036555.1:19386166-19856166 GCA_020745685.1 Tautogolabrus adspersus
TGAGGAGCTTTCACTTCTCCTAATCATACTTTCATACACAAACATTTGACTTTAACTCCACGACATTTACTGCTCGTAAAGCACTTCAGTTGAATTTGACGTAAAACGAGCTACGTACATAAAGTTTGATTGATTGATTTAAGAGCTTACGTGTTACTTTGCAGAGTCGATCAGAACAAATACACATCGACAATATCCAGAGAGAGAGCTGGGATATTAATTGAGTTTCAATTTGAATTACAATTTAGTCTTCCCACGATCATGAAAACAAGATGATCTAGATTAAACGCTGACTTTGCCGCATGCCCTGCTGCACTCATATTGTCTTGTCATGTACAATACGATACGACACGATACAACATGACGCGATAAAAAACGATACGACACGTTACAACATGACGCGATAAGAAACAATACGATACGACACGATACACTTTGTTGAAGTGGAAATGAGTCTTGGACTCTACGTGCTGCCAAACATTCAGCTGCTTCCATCAGAACCCATAAATACAGAACAATAGAAAAGCTTCTAGCTTCTGGCTTTCTGCCAGAGTGGACGACGTTTGCTAAATGTTCCAACGTGTTCGTTATGTTTTTACTATGTGGGCATGCCCCACGTACAGTGGGGCATGCCCACATAGTCCTCAATTGCAGGCAGTCCAGGTTCAAATCTGACCTGTGGCTCCTTTCCCGCACGTCACTCCCGACTCTCTCTCTCTCTCTCTCTCTCTCTCTCTCTCTCTCTCTCTCTCTCTCCTATTTGACTCTTTTTTTTAAACTCTTCTTTTTACCGCTGCAATCTGACTGAGCTCTTGCTCCATCTGTGAGTTTTTATATTACAGTTATGCATTGTGACATCAGTAAAAGATATGAATGCTTCTCACACAGATTTTCATCAGATTCCAAACATGTAAGCACAGATTTTTGTTTTACTGATGCTCAGTGAAAATGGACGATTCTCATAATAACCATCAAAACACCAGGACGTATTTCACATCTCAGTCTGTTTTTGCAGTTCTGCATCAATCTCTGCTTACGGGTTACAGTGTGTGTGTGTGTGTGTGTGTGTGTGTGTGTGTGTGTGTGTGTGTGTGTGTGTGTGTGTGTGTGTGTGTGTATGTGTGTGTGTGTGTGTGTGTGTGTGTGTGTGTGTGTGTTGATGTGTCTGTGTCCTGTCCTCTGCGTTTGATGCCAGATTCTGTACTCATCACCCTTGATTTCTCCCAAAAGTCAGCTTACCTATAATGAAAGCTTACAGTGCACACACAAACACACACACACACACACACACACACACACACACACACACACACACACACACACACACACACACACACACACACACACACACACACACACACACACACACACACACACACACACACACACACAAAGGACGATGTCTGTGTGTTTAATGTTATTTTTGACTAAAACAAGAGTTGTTGCCTGCCGTGACAGATGCAGAAGCGGCTTTTTTTCCCTCTTGCAACAAAGATCGGCTTAGTCAGGAGCAGCCATGGGGATTTAAAACACAAGTGTAGCACACACCTCACATGACGACCCGGTGTGTGTGTGTGTGGGTGTGAGTGCTTCTGGGTTTTTCTTCTTCTTCTTCTGTTTTTATATTTCTATTTTACAATCTGTTTTTTTTTTATTCTTTCTTCTTTTTGGGTCTTCTTCCTTTATTTGCTCTCTGATCTTTTTGGTCATTTTACAACTTTTTGTCGTCTTTATTTCTCTCTTTTTCTTCCCTTGTCTTTCTTTCTTCTTCCGAGAAGTGTTTTTTTTTTATGCATCTTTTATATCTCAACTGAATCTGATCAGTGCCACCTGTACATTAGCGTCTGCACACACACACACACACACACACACACACACACACACACACACACACACACTCACACACACACTTAGCACCATTGGCCCATAGTGACTAATCTGTTTAATAATGCAGCACCTGGAGCGCTGCACTCTATCTCTCTCTCTCTCTGTGTCTCTCTCTCTCTTTCCCTCTCTCTCTCTTTCACCAACCATCTCACTCTTTTCTTTTCTTTTCTTTTCTTTTCACACACACACACACACACACACACACACACACACACACACAAAAACCATAAACACTCATACATATTGTACAGTAGTCATTCCCTTTGGCTGCGTTTTTGCTCTGTTCTTTTTAAAAATCTTTATTATAGTGATTATCGCACCCATAAAGAATTGATATAGGCCTACCCGTGTGTGTGTGTGTGTGTGTGTGTCCAGTCACACAACCACCTTAATGCCCATACCTTAGGAGGCGCAGGGACAATATCTTCCTCCACTCTCTCTCTGTGTATCCCCTCTTTTTTTTGTCTCTTTTTATAATTCCTTCTTCACCTCCCAATCATTGTTCATGCTGGATTTCCTCTGCTCCCTTTCAACACGTCTGATTCCTCCCCTCTTTCTCCCCCCATTTTTTTTCTTCACAGTGATCCTCTGAAACGTGGGGGGGGGGGGGGGGGGGGGAGGGAAAGAAAGAAAGAAGGATGGGTTGGTGGGGGTAGAAAAAATGAGAGAAAAATAGATCTTGTCTGAATAAATAAACAGCTTTTGCTTGCATCCGAATCGGAAAGCTTAACGGAGTAAAGGAGCGAGGGGGGAGGAAGAAGAGGAGCGGGGGGGAGGAGGGATGAGAGGTTGAGAGTCAGCAGAGAAAAGAAAAAACATTGGCACTCTGCCCGGTGAAAATAAGAAAAGAAAAAAAGGGAATTAAATGTGTGTGTGTGTGTGTGTGACTGATGGATGCTCAAATCGAAGCCAAAAAAAGATGAACAAAATTGCACACAATGCATGACTGCAGGCCAAATGAAAAGCTGACCAATCAGAGCGAGTGGTTGGTTGAGCAGGGTTCACTTCCATAGGTCAAATAGGAGCTGTGCAGCACCAGAGGCTATCTGCCAAGGAAATCGTTTTTGTGCATGTTTATGGAGATGTTTTCCATTTATTAGTGTTTCTACAGTACAAAAATAAAGCAATATGCTGATGATACTGTGGTATATGTTTGCATTATGATGCAAAATCTCATCTGGTAGTATGTTGTTGACATGATGTATTGATTTTAATGTACAAGCATGCAGCATTTATGTAGCATCCTTGGTTTAAGGGGGACGTCGTATTGTTCTGCAGACTAAAAAAACAGCTTTTTTTTAAAGAGGTTTGGCATGAAAACGGTCAAATTTAAAACCTGCTGAATGACCGCACAAAATATCCACCGTCAGCACCTTCATTTTCATAAAAGTATCCCAGAGACCTACATCAGTCTCACTGCACAGAAAAGAGGAAAATACAGTGAGGATGAGAGGGAGAGCTAATGAATTATGGGTGGCTTGTGAATACAGAGGGAAAGAAAAGAGAGAGAGGTCTGTGCTCTGTCGCTCTCGTCCTCCTCCTGGGTTATGGAAGTGTCACGCTGTGAGTGTTGCCATGCAGATGGTGACCCTGGAGTGTTGCAAAAGAGGTTGGATAAAAAGAAGGAAGTAAAAAAAGAGGGCAAGCTCAGAGAAAAACAAGCGGAAAGAGAGAGACTAGATTTTCTGTTTCTTTTTAACTACATTAAGTAAACCTGATGGACTGCAGAGGGTTCACAGTCATCATGAATCACAGTCCGCCTCACTGTATGTTGGCTGTTACTAACAACCCATTTGCACCCCTGACGCTTAAAATACAGCTGTTCAAAGCAACAAAATATGACGATGTAAGAACCCCTCTAGGGTCACTTTCTGACTCTGTCTTTTAGCCGCTTCTTTTGAAGTGTTGTTGAAGTCATGTGAAGTAATACCCAGAGAACCAAAGTCTCTTTGGGGTGGTCAGGTTTAAATACACAGGATTGGGGGCTTTGGTAGCCTAGTGGTCCCATGTGCCGAGGCTACGGTCCTCGTCGCAGCAAACCCAGAGCAGGAATAAAGGTTTGGAGGTACAGAAATTCCCACATTCTTTGTAGTGTATGGCATGAAGGAGATCACACACACACTGTAAGTAGTGCTTGTTCAACATGGTGTTGTAAGAGAGAAGAGCGCTGCAGGGTGGAGTCCAGAGAGCGGGAATACTGCATGATGTAACAACCAGGCCTGATTGGCTCCAGACTTTGAGTTAAGTCAGTGTGAGAGAGGAAAACCCCCTCTTACAAGCTCGTCCTGAATATGATCCGTTCTTATTGTGAACGACATTTTGAATGTGTTGGAGACGGTATCATGCACACAATGAGTTGACATTGTGTGATCTACTTTAAGGAAGAAGTCATGTGATCAGTCTTTTGACTCAAGTTCAGCCAGTGAGGCTTACTGCTGAGTTATCACAACTCTTAAGGTTGTATTGGTGGAATCATCAGTCCCCCGCTGGCTGCTTGGGATGTGGACCAATCGCCACATTTCATGTTGGGATGTCAAGATCACCTACATCTACACAGTGGTTAGGGTTTGTTTTCATTCAATGAAAATGGCATAGCAGGATTTAAGACATTATTCTAAGCAACTCCGGGGTTAAAGAATGTGCAGATTTGAGTTGTAAAGACGTTTTCAAAGGTGCGATGAAAAGGATTCTCTTTCCTCTTTCTTTGCATAAATTGACTCAACTATTACTTCACCATGAACTTCCACGTTGGAGATTTGAGCCTTTCCACACGAACTGTTGGAGTTCCATGAAACTCACAGAAACTAAAAGACATTAATAGCTGAAAAAAAAGGAAGTGACAAGCAGCAATTTCACCACAGCATCTTATTTCACGATGGATTTTTGTTGGGCATGCAACTTCAGCTTGTCTGTGAAAATAGAGCCCGGCCGATTAATCGGCCAGACGATAATATCAGCCGATATTAGCGCAGATATTTGTAGATTTTTTTTTACCAGTCAAAATATCATTTCATTTGAGTATCATTGTACACTAGCAGTTCTCTTTCTGGCTGTCAACAGAAAAGTGTGTTTAATGGATTACTACGAGCATCATCACTCTCCAGAGTGTCGAGCGGTGATGCACGTACATGCTCAGTTACTTTCCAGTTGTGTTTGATAACTGCATTTGAGGGATCAACGCAATAAATGTGTATATGTATCTCTACGGATCGAAGACAGATCTAAGAAAGCTCCCGTATATCGATATCGGCCCTAAAAGTCCCGTATCGGTCAGGCCATAGATATGACTCATTGATCGCTCGATGCACTTTAAAGTGACATGGAAATGAAATTACTTTAACCAGAGTTCAGTTGATTTATTTTATTATAAAAGAAACACCTTTATCTCTCTAGAATCGAAGCTAACCTGTCGTAAAGCTTCACATTTAAAGCTTATTATAGATAATAATATTATATTTGTTCCATAAGACTTGATAGTGTCAAAGTTTCAAAGCAGCCAGTTATTACTAAGTGACTTACTTCTGGCTGACCTCGCTGGATGAGACAATCATGGAGAGCCGGAACATTGGATAAAGATAGAAATGCGAAGAGGAGGAAGTAGTGACGAGGCAGGGAGAAGGAGGTGGAGACGGGCCGTGTTGGTGCAGCTGCAGAAACAGTGTGTGTTTGATAAGAGTGGACTGTTGCTTAATGTTCTGCTCACAGTCAGATGACTGCAGAAAATGCCCCGGAGCCATCATGGTCATTACATCCCATACTGAGTGTGTCTGTGTGAAACAGAGAGACATGCATATGAACTGGGAAGTAGGGACCTCAGTTATTACTGCAGAGTTCACAGTGGAACATATTGAAACTAATAACAGGCCCATGTAAGGACACATTAATATTACTTGAGTTACTTACGGTGAGTTTATGAAGGTGCTTCTTATTAAAAATGTGCTCCAGTATTTTCTTTGGATTCCGCCTGTGTGAAGGAGTCCTTCTCTCTGACCTCCGACCTCCATCTGTGGAGGGTCTGAAGCGCAGGAGTTTCCTGCTGCTTTACTTACTTGAGTTGTGTTTGGGCGTCTCACAGATGATGTGATGACATACAGAGGGAATGCAAAAACGTGCTCGGTAAAACACGTTTGAGTCATGAACACAAGCTAAAGCTTTTGAACTTAAAGCGAGCCTCCAGCTGCACACCTCCAACCCCTCTCCACTCATGAATAAGATCGCACCATAATTAAGCACCATTAAGCGCAAGCAGCGGACGAAATTGTCCTTTGCTGGAGCTGCAATTGCCTGTGTCCTGCATTGTTGTGTTAGCATGCTAATGTTAGCTCTCTTTAGTTAGCTCGTAGCTTCATGTTGCACATAAATTTACACGGAATGACCGTGATCTAAAGACGCTTACTTGACATCCAAATAATCAGTGAGTATGTTCTTCTTCTTCTCTCTAGTCCTTGACTAAAACAGCTTTTATACTCAAGGGGAGGAGCCGGCCGTCCCGTCCATGTAAACACGGCTCTGACAACAACACAGCCAGCGGGACTCGAGCTTCTCCCTCATTGTAGACAGTCATGACTCAGAGACACATTTACACAGGATATATTTGATTTCTGATGTATTTATGTGTAAGATGTCGCTCATTCTTCCTTTAATCGTCACCACTAAACACACCATCCCCGTATTCTTAACCAAAACTCCTAATCCTAACTGTTCAATTTAATGTTTCACCTCGTGGGGACTTGTTTTTTTTTCTCCCTAAAAATAGACGTTCTCTTCAAAGAAGTGAGTGTATGCACAGATTTATGTCCCCACAATGTGATTAATACAACTCCACACACTCGCTCAGCAGGAGCTGCAAATCCTGCCCTTGAACCCGTCAGTGTTTTTCTACTTTTTGGTTCTCGGAACCTTTTCTTATTTCCGTCTTCGATTCTTTTCTTGTCATTTCTTTTCTCTTCTCTCAGGACCGTGTCGCCACTGTTTCAAACAAAGCATCTTCAGATCTTTTGTGCGCCTCTCTTTGACATAATCCGGGTGTCTGTTGCCGTGGTTACACCGTCTTACTGTGCCATTGATGTGACTGTATCTATTAAAAGCATCGCTGACTGCCGGTGACAAACTTTAAGTGTGATTCTATTTCGGACTCTTTTTTTTTCTTTGCATCCTGCTCGACTGTAGGCTTTTGTTGTTAAGTGCACTTATCTGTACCACAGAGAGCTGACAGCTGATATTGGCTGCTTGCAATCGATGTAGGCTGATATCCTGATATAATTCACTATCTTCAACCCCATGAACTCCATAGCGCCCCTCAGTGGGCAGGCTAAAACTCTCTATTAAAGAGTCATACTCATACAGTATGTTGTTTGATTCAGAAATAGAGAATTAGAAATTGGGCGCTTGATACACAATTACTGTCCGATCAATTACATTTGCATTGGCTGTGCAATCAGAAACAGATTCATCGTTGTAGCACTGCTGTGTGTGTGAGTGTGTGTGTGTGTATTTCGTGGCCGCACACACTGAACGTGCAGTCAATGAGCTCCAGCGCAGCAACATTATGACAACATTTCATCTCATCCCCTCGACGCCGCGCTTTGGAAGATGACGCTAATTTGGACGAGATGTTTGAGGCCCCAGTTTCCCATGGTCCCCGGTGCCCCGCAACATTAAAGCGAGAGTGGAGCGTGAACGTATGGCCGGCTATTAAAAGGCAATCACACACACACACACACACACACACACACACACACACACACACACACACACACACACACACACACACACACAGATGAACAGAGCTGTGTTATGGATGAACACATTTCTGCTTAATAGCTCTCGGAGCTGAGTCGTCCAAATGTGACATTTCATGTGAAAAAAAAAGCCCTCAGAACTCCATGGCTTATTAAAATCTTTGCTCGAATATTTCAGTTTGTCAGTATTTATGTGACGAGAGTCAGAAATAAACGTCTATTGCAACAAGCTTCGTCATACGATCATGATTTAATCTTTTTGAACTCGCCTATAGAAGTGGTTGACGAGCGTACACGTGTGTTTTTGCTTCGTGTGATGTCACATCTTGGAGTATTTTCAAAGAAACATCAAATCCCCACATCTCGACAACACATGCTTAAAGGTTATAGGTAACTCAAATCCAGAATAATTCATAAAAGGATCACCATAGTGACCAAATGTAAAAAAGCAGCGTTCAAGTATATTTTGATGAGGAAAATGTCGACAGCATCATCAACATGAACTAGTTCTGAAGTCTTAGCTTTTATTTGCTAAAAATGATGAAAGCTTGAACGCGGCGGATGTAGATTCCACCACCAGGGGGCTCTCTATCCAAACAATAACAACAGATGATGTTGAGGCTGGCGGGGAATCATGGGAGTGATTCTCTCTGCAACCCCATCCCCGATCAAAATGACCTCCGAGTTGATCGTAGTCAAGACGACCGGGCGAAACCGACCTGAGGAAGAGAATATCTTTACAGACGAGCTAATGTATCGGAGTATAATTTACGTGACGTTTTAATCACAGCAGCACATACAGCAACAGTACGGCATCTTTCAGTAGCAGCTCACGCTTCCTTCTGTAGCAGTATCTGATGTAACATCGGGTGTTTCCACGGCAACAAAACACATCTCATGTCTGTCATGGCACCCGCTGTGACAAGACAAAGAGCGTTATATCTATCAAATGAAGGATTTCTCTGGCTTTGATAACTTTTGGAAATACTTGAGCTAATTATGCCCTGTGAGTGACGGGCCAACAGTCCCGCCTCTCGCTTAATGACAGCTGGGATTGGCTCAAGCCCCCTTGAGACCCCGAATGGGAAAAAAGCGCTATAGATAATGAATTGATGAGCTAAATACAAGTCCTCAACAACAAAAATATAACATCGGTTTAGTGAAAAAATTCAACATATTACACCTTTAACTGCTTCATTGAAAAAAAAAACTATTTTCAGTTTAAACAGGATAAATGACGGACGATCACATGTGGCTGTTTTGCAGCTGCTCTCACTTTAAGTCATTTTCTAATGCTTATAACAAACCGCTATGGTGTCATTAACAATAATGAGATGACACAAAAGACTTAAGTCTTAGCGTTCAGCTGCAAAAAATGGATATAAATTCAATCATTTAAAAAGGGTTCTCCTGTAGTCATGTTGTGTCCACGTTCTTTGAGAGAAAGGTTTATTGGATAGAGGGGCTGGAGTAGGGACTGACATACAGGAAAGGGGCTGAAGGGCGGAGTAGAACCTGGGCCGCCTGCTTCTTCACACAGGGTGCTTGACCTCACTGCTACACCAACCGGCCCCAAGGCTGATTTTAAAGCACATAACTTAGGCTGCAAAAGTCCAAAGTCTCAAGCTCTTAAAGTTTTTATTTTAGAAAACTACAGGATTTATATTAAGCATGAGGGCCGCCTGGTTTCCTCTTGTAGCATCATGCATAGTTAACCTCGCCGTGCATCACTGTGGATGATGTTCCAGGCTGCTACAGGGACCAGCTTGGCCCAGTGGCAGCTCTGCAATCTGGGGAAGCTTGTTCCCCCACTCTGCTCCGTGTCCTGAGATTAGTGGAACCTCTCGCCCCCTAATGGCTGCTCGAGGGCGGAGTTAATGTCATCAGCGCCCCCCCTTTGATCACCCCTGGGAGTCCCGCTCCACCCTGCCCCATTAATTTCAAGAGCTACTCATATCCTCGCTCCCCATACTTTCCATCTCTCAGCCCCATCCCTCACTCCCTCCATCATCACCTTTGAGCGCCCAGCCCAATCTCTGCACTCTCCTGGCTCATTTTGAGCTGTAATTGGACAGGGGTCCCGGGGGAGGGTCCTCAGCACGCCCCGGTGCCTCTTCCCTCCCATCTCCAGAGTAGAAAAGCGCCCGGCCGCGGTCGATAAGCAGTCCGACATTCCTCACCCTGCTAACTTTCAATGGGCTCAATGGCCGAGCTTCACTCTCAAACAAGTGATCTGTGAGAGCCTCAAAGTACTCCCAAATTGAGGTGTGAACGTCTAAACTCCAAATTGTGGAAACATTCGGATGAAAACACACTGCAAATGTCTCCATCTCCAACGCTTCTGTCTAGATGACTTTGTCTAATCATAATTGACAACTGAGTGAAGAAATCTGCCAATGGTTTGGAATAATTGCACCTGCTTACAACTCGTATTGAATCCATGGTAGCGGGCAAGAGAACTGGTTCAGATAGAAGTGATTGTACCCGACCTAAAAAGCCTCTGCATGTTTCTAATAAGCTCCACGAGCAGAAACGTGCTCAAACTAGGATCAATATTGGAGATGCTTTTGAAAAATGGAGAGAGGTTAGAACGCAGAAAGGTTTACAGACCGATGCAGAGCTGGCTAAACACTGAAGCTTCAGTGTCCACCACATGGTGACCTGCGTGAGCATCCACTCTAAAGAGGAGGGGGCGGGGGGAGACAGCTCTCTGCAATGTTTCAGATTCTGACTGCAGTACCTATTTTAAACACTAGGTGTCAGAGATCCATATTGCTCCTTTAAGGAACATTTTGATATAAAGAAAATACTGTAAAATAACAGGTAGAAGTGTTCCACCTGTGCAGGCATGTTTTACTCACGGCTGAGAAAAAAAGGGAATTCACTTCAGCCAAGAGCTTCTGCATCCTCTGGATTATTATCTCTGTGCATTTCACATTCTCTCTGTATTGCCGTACTGTAAACTGATGATCATGCAGTGGAATTTGACTCCCTCTGAGGACTCTCTGAGAATCACCACCATGAGTGCATGAATATGTGAGTGATGTTGTGCATTCTCCTGCCAGAAGTCTTCTTATTACAATGATTCCGGGTCTACTTTTGGCACAAATATGATCTTACCTTTCTACCTGATACCATCCATCTCTGGCTTCTTACTTACGGCACACTATCCTACACACTCTAATGTATATATGATGCTGTGTGTCTGTTTGGATCCCTCCCTGTTGCCAGCTTTTTCTCGAGCAGCATTTGTGCTGGTAATCTGTCACATGAGCCCGTCTCATTGCAGGCACAGGGACATTTGGAGCTGCGAACAGAGCGGCGGCGGCGGGATAACACCCTTTAAAGCTTCCCCACTCCTCTCTTATTGCCCATGGCTCAATCCCAACTATCTCAAATCTCTCTCCTTATCTCTTTTCCTTTATTCCCGAGGCTTGACGAGCACTTGACAGCTGGAAAAAATGCTCAGAATTGGGCCTGACCTGCGAGCTGTTGGTCATCAGTGTATACCTTCAGCTCCCCCCAGAGGCCGGCCCGCTCAGGTTGAGAAATGTTTCAGCGAGTGTTCAATTTGAAGTTTTATCTTTTTCTCTGACCATGTTTTCATGCTGCAGAGCTCTCAGACAGTCTGAAAACATCCAGTTTTATATAATCATTCTCACTTCTGACCTGTCCTTTTATCAACTCTGCAACAATTACAGCTGAATACCTGATGTGTGAGTGTGTGTGTCAGTGTGTGTGTGCCTGTTTCCGAGTAGAAAGGAGAAGAAGGCGGGCGGGGGAAAGTGTGTGTTGGAGCTGTATCGGCATTCGCGCGCCAATGGATGAAAGCGTTGGTGCCGTTAATAATTGAGAGAGTACTTAACAACAGGAGCGCTGCCCTCGCAAGACAGCTTTTAATAACCAGGAAGGTTTCACATTTCTAGTTCTCCTCTTTTTCATCCCTGCCCCCTCCCCACCACTGCCACCTTCCCCCACCTCCTGCACGCTCACTTCCTCTTCTTCAGAAGCTTTCTCAGCTCTATTCACAGGAGCAAAGGAACGCTGCTGAAGAAGCATCTGTCTGCCTTTTAAAAAACACAGTGAAAGAAAAGGTGTGTGTGTGTTTGCGTGTGTGTATTTACTCTATTAAAGTGGGGCACATTGTGGAATGGAATGGAGAGCGTACCGTGCCTATTGACAGGGTAGTGTATTTATTACGTCTTCCACATTATCCCTGTGTCCCTGCTGTCTAGTTGAGAGATATGTATTTGTTTATGGAGGCACTTCGTCTCTACTCTTAATGCGCTCGACGCTCACCCTCATTAATTCGCTTGATGGTCTTTGATTTGCCGGGCATCACTAAGTCGCATTAAGAAATGTATTTCCCAGCTCTTACTTAACGACGCTTCCACAACCAACGCAATTAAATGCACATTTAAATGCTCAAGGTTTCCCTCAGCATTCATGAGCGCAGACAGAAGCTTGATTAGCACCCTGCGGAAAATTAAGCAGCCGGGGAAAGGTGATGCTGAGCTTTTTTGGTGAATGCCACCTCGTTCAGTCGCTTTCTCTCTGTTTCAACAGACAATCATGTTCACAAAAGGAAGCTAATTAATGATATATACGTGAGATAACACCGGGATGGCCAGGTGTGGTCCAATAGGTGGTGCTACTCGTGCTATGCATGCAGTCTTTGTTCAATAATATTCTTGCATGCATTCATTACTTTGTACACATGCTGAGACCATTCAGACCAACATTTCTCACACATATCTGATAAGTTCAACATGGCCAATAGTTTGACTTTGATCTGCTCTGATTTTGAGTTAGCTGCATTTGAAACAAGCCACTTCAATGAAGGTGGATGGATCGCATTGGTAAATGGTGAATGGTAAATGGACTTGTATTTCTAGTCTTCCGTAGCTGCAGGAGCTGGGGATTGAACTTTGACCTTCCGGTTGAGAGACGATCGACTCTACCAACTGAGCCACAGCCGCCCTTTTGGTAACCTTTTGGTTACTCTGGATGTTCCGTAGACATTGCATTGGGCCTCTCTTTTTTTAAGCAGAAAGTAGTTCAAAGTTTAAACTGAGAATGTGGCCTGTGCATCATCCAGAGTAGTAGGGAAACTGTCCATTCACCTTCATTATGTTGGAGTTGTGGCACTGAGGAAATATCTCCAACATTTATGAGCCCACACCATTTGCATGACAGAATCCCGCCACAGGAGAGAGATACTGCGTGGTGCTGTCTTGTGCAGGGAGAAAAAAACACCCTTGAGACACCCCCTGGTCTAGCCTGACACCGACACATATTCACACATACTGAATCTCCTGTCCACCTGTCTTGAATAAATCTAAACTCGGAGAGAAATCCAGAAACTTTGGAGCAAATTAAACACAGGCTCCTGGATAAATAAACACTGGCACTGGTTGGAGAGTATTTTGACCTGCCTCAGTGCAAGTTTAACTCTGCTCTATGAGGTGCTCTTCAACTGGCCCTGCTCTCAGAGATACACTAAGAACATAATGTTTTAAAAGCACATGTCATGATTGCATGTAACCTTAAAATAGGAGAAGAAGAAAGAGTCTTGAAAATAAATGAAGCTGATGCTGAAATGTTTGCAGTTTGGTAAGGATTAGCCAGCACATAATATTGGTTAGATTTAGAAAAATGTCGTTGGGTTTGGCTACTTACATTAAAAAATGTACATACCTATGTTACGTTTTGAACATGCCGACGACTTCGTTACGATTTGAACCAAAGGTACTTTGTAAGGTTCAAAAATGGATGGTGGGGGGCGCCGATAGCCCAGCGGTTATGAATCTCGCCCCATGGGCCTCCATACATGATGGTAGTTAGATTAGGTTTTGTACTTGAGGTGTAGAAAGTGGTGGTTAAGTTTAAACATTATTAAAGTTAACAAGAAGTTAATGCTGTTGCATACATGATGAAAAACGACTTCTGTTCTGTCACCAAAACTAAGTTAGGGTTATTCCAAGGGCGGGAGGGGGGCCTTTTTGCCTTTATGAGATAGGACAGCTGAAGGGAGAGGAGGTGGGAGGAGAGAGAGTTGGGGGATGACATGCAGCAAAGGTCCGAGGTCGGATTCGAACCCATGGTCACTGCAATGAGGATTACAGCCTCTGTACAGTACATGGCTCGCGCGACGTAACCACTAGGCTATCAATGCCCCACTAAACAACTTTTTAGGATGGGAAACAAGAACCTGCATCAACCTGCGTAAGGACTTTTCGTCACTTGTAAGTCATATTGCAACCTGCATGGAAAAGGTACGCAAGTCACCTTCAACTTCCTGTCTGAAGTTGGTTTAAAATCGCAGCGTGAACAATTCATTTTTGCGTCAATGAGTGGTGGTCATTTGACATATTTCTAAAAGACAGCCCTGTCTCAAGTCATAATCGCTGACTCTTGTGAAGTGGCATCCAACACACTATGAAATGGCGAGTATATGAAACACCCATATTTCCAAAGAGGTTGTAAACACCTTCTATAAATTCAATCCGACTCTCGTGTTGGCATTTTCCCCCTCAATTTGTGCTCACTCATCTTATTTGCATGTATCCATACCTCTTGAGCTCTGCGGCTGAATGGGGGCTAATTGAATAGTTGATCACATATTAATCTAATTAGTGTGGTTCAGTCGTGGTCATTGTGCGCTGAATTCATTTATTCTGTCTTGTTATTGTGTTCTCTCAGGCTGGAGGCTGTCAGAGGCCCCAGATGGTTTACCATACAGTACAGCTAGCACAGCTGATCTAACGGAGAGCTTCCCTCTTTGTCTGCGGATCAGACTTCCATACTGCACTCTGTTCATAGCCATGACAGAGAGAGAGAGAGAGAGAGAGAGAGAGAGAGAGAGAGAGAGAGAGAGAGAGACAGCAGAGTGGAAAAAAGGGATCAAGAGGTGGCTTGGAAAGAAAAGTCAGGAAGAAAAGGAAGAAAGAAAGAGGCAAAGAGTGATAGGACCATTACCGCTGAGAGTGATCATCACCATATCCGAGTTTTCCATGAAAAGGCAACAAGTGGAGCCTAATGGGAAATATGCAGATGTATGCAAATGTGTGTCAGATGGGTCGCCCAGAGGCCCAGTGGGAGATTAAAGCTCTTTGGGATGGAGAGGGCTGTAGAGGAGACGAGCACTATGAGCTCAATGCTGCCATATCAAACAGAAAGAACCAGCCATGGACCAATTGTAGACCTTGTTGTCCAGCTCAAATAGATTCATGCCAATGGTAGAAGACTCTATAGTGATCTGTCAAACCATATTGGTAGCCATTGAAGTGATCCATGATGGACTTGTTTAATTTGATGCTATCTTTGGGATAACGGAAGCCCTGTTCTTTCATTGTTTCACGACAAGATGGGATGTGGTTTCTGTCCTCCACACAGGGCCCCTCCAGGGCCTTCCATGTGGATTTGATGGATGAGATCCCAGGGCTGCTATTTCACACTGTTTCGCAGGTTGATCGGCCCGAAGTGACTCCAGCAGAAAGAGAATGAGACGCAGAGACAGTTAGGACTCTACCTCCAGCTCCCCACCATTCACACTCCACTTGCACATTTGATCCACAGCAGTCCCTCAACCTGAGGCTGCAGCTGTTGGATGGAGAGAGTTACTGACTGAACACATAGGGAGGATGTATTTCTGGCATCCAGGGATACATAAATGCCTAAATACCTTAGAAATACTTCAGTAAATCCAATTCAACGTTGTGTTAGACAGTGCTGTAAGGTAACTGACAAGTGGATCACACGTAAGGCTCGGAAAGGCCTCAACAACAACAAAAAAGCAGCTACTTCAGAACTTAGAAGTTGCTTTTATAAAGGTCGAATGTAGAAGCTTATGTAACAAAATCCATTAGAATGGAAGTCAACCATTATGACTCAAATGTTGTCATGGTGCTGACTGCATAAAGGGAGGGGGACTTTGGAGTTAATTGGTCGTTGTTGGGGTGCATACACCGAGTTCATACACTCCCATTTCAAACTACATTTTGCATATTGTCATTGCTTGTAAACCAAACCACCATTACATTTCCCCTATATGAAATGAGTTTGCAGGAATACAAGTCTCCTCCATTTCCGGCCATCTGTGAGATATCCAGTGTGTGGCCAGCTGCCATTTTTGAATACAATGTTTATGACTAAAGTACTGTATGTGCCAGCTCTATACGTGGTCTCTCCGTCTTAAAGCAGGCCTGCATTGACAGGTGTTAAGTCTCAAATGTTCACATCCGTCCAAGGGTATTGGGCAGCCTCATAAATCTACCGTTTACTGTTAAACATACCATTCCCGCTCTGAGAGCTCCTATAAATCAATACTCTGACGTTTGCAGCTTGCCCTCTTAAACCTTGGGAAAGACTCTCATAAGCAGTGGTTGGACTTGGAAAAGTTGTTCTATAAAACTGTACAATGTTTTGGTCCTCAGAGCCTAATCAAGTACATTTTCAAGACAAGGAGAGAGACCCTGAAGTGCTCGGGTTATCACGGGTCAATTGAAGCTCTCTTGGTTTAATTCTCTTGAACCCTATTAGAGCAGAGTAGGGACAATGTTCTGTTCCATTCTTGTTGGTTGTTTGCCAGAGAGTATTAGCTTGATATGTTTATACTGAGAGAGCTTTACAGGCTTTTATTCCTGCTGGTAAATGTCTATCAAAGAAAAAGAGACAGACTGCACAGCTGGAAGTTAGGGCTTGTGTAAAATCCTCTTTATGCCTCGCTAGATTACCGTCCCTGTCTGAATTTCCAAAGCTCTCCGTTAAGGTTTTGCTTCTTTGCCAAGATTTCACTGGAGATGCTCGAACTTGATTGGGAACAGTTCTTGACAGTGGAAATAACCTTGGCTGGCCTGTCTTCTCCTTTCCTTTTTACTTTACCTCATTCCGTCGCACTCAGCTCTGCTCCCTGAGAACCCTTTCGTTCTCATCGCACACCAGCTGTATCAGGCTGAAGTGAAACAAGATGTGATCAGCCTAATGTGATTCCCGTGTATCAGCAGACTCTTGCCTTGTCTGTTTTTAACTTACATAACGGCTTCATTCTCTCTCCAACAACACCGGCTTCATTTTTCCTACTTCTCAGGCATGTTGTCATAAAGTACGAGTGTTTTGGGACGTCTTCATTGTATCCATGGAGAAAACCAAACAGTGATGATTAAGCTTCGAGCGCAGGTTCAGGCACAGAGCCAGCCGCTGATTAAGGCTATTACTTCATAACTAGGCACTGCTGTTTTCTAGGAAAACTCAGAGCATGACATATACCAATAAAGAAATCTTTACAAGAGCTAATGGTGTGGTGGATGAGAGCGGCTCCGGGTCGAGTGTGTTTTTCTGTGTGTGATAAAGGCTGACATCCCCTGGGCTTCAGACCACTCTGTCTGGACGTGCTTTTTGCAGCGCTGCCTTCTTCTGTAATGGTATTCCTCTGCACATTTTGCATCCATCCATCCTTTCATCCCTTTACTTGTCCCTTTCTTCACCCTCTTGGCTCAGCTTACTTTAAGTACTTCCATTGCTTTGTTGGTTGTCCAGCTGTAAACGGTCCAGGAGTCCAGGGTGATTCCGACTCCAAACCATCAAAGAGTTAGGTAGGAGATATGTATAGAATTGAAAGCTCCAATTGAGGGTCTGAATTTTGCAAATGTGAAACCTACTTATAACTGTAAGAAAAAGAAAACAGTAAGCATTTAATTCAAGTCATTTTTGTCTTTGTCAGTGAGGAAGTGATGCAGTGAATGTCTTGCAAACTGCTTTTGTTAAATAAATCACGCTGAGACATTTACACCCAAGAGCATTCGGAGAACTGATTTTTGCAACACAACACAGAAGGAGAGATTCTGTGCACATCTTGTAGTTGCAGGGCAATTAAAAAAACAGCAGCAAAGACAACACGTAAAGTTTAATGGTATGACATCTCGACCCTTCTTTTTGTGGCGTCGAGTAAATGTGCAGGCTTTATCTTCTTTTTGCAAAGCAACCAGCCACTTTGTCAACATTTACTTTCAATTCTGCTTCTTTGATGAACTGAAGGACCTGTTACACGAGTTTACAGTACATGTAAGAACCACCTGACCTCTCTTGACTTCCTTTTATTCTCATTAAAGTTCTTTGACCTTGTCGACACTTTGATTAATTAGATCCTTTATATTTAAAAGCTGCAGTTACTTATTATGCGCCAAACAAATAATTCAATAACCTTTTAAGACGTGATGCATGTTGTCGATGAAACTCCTTGACTTCATTTCAAGCATTTCAAATTAGCATTCATCGCTGTTGCTCTGCAGTAATGAAAGCACTTTTTTATTTTTAATGCCAAACGACTAATTGGGACTGTAATGACGTGTTCTCATCTTCAAGTTTCTCCAACAGTTTCCCCCCGGGTCCTTAGAGGTCTGAGACAGTAGTTCTGTTATGTTCAATGTGTTGCTAGGATGAGGTTTAAATTGTGCAATTGCTCAGTTTTACTTCAGCAAAAGGCCTCCATTTTTAAGCGCATGTTGGTGTCAAGCTTTCATCACGAGTTTACAGCAAAGACGTGTTGCATCACTTGGGAATGCATGATGTTTGGTTCACGTTTGTTGTGACTGAAGAACAAGAACGACTCCACTTAGCAATCCATTTATCTGCTCAAAACCTGCCAAGAAATTTACCTACTGTTATTCTCAAAGTTTCTCAAAATTTCCCTCATTTTTGACATTTTTACTGAAGACAGTCAAAGACACTACTACAGTCTGTCTTTTCTTTTTATCCTGGGGCAACTTTCCTTCATCACAAACTCTACAACACACACTCTTTTGTCTGCTTGTCATGTTTTTGGCACTTTCCCTCCTCTCAGCCGTGGTTATCTAACTGTACGCTGAAGTCTCCTACACGTGAAATTGAGCAAGCCCACTAGAGACGCTCTCGTAGGGTCTGGAGTGGGACTCGTCCACCAAATGGGGCTAATTATGCAAATCCCTGCCTCATCCTCATTGGCCTGGGTCAAAGCTGTGATATTAATGATTAGAAGGGGCAGCAGAGGAAAGAGAAAAGTGGGATTGTGGGGGGAGTATTTAAAGGATTACAGAAAACAGCCTTCTTTTCCACGTACACCACATGTACCACAATATATTCACACATGGATATGTATATGTGTGTGCTCATTTTCCTGTTTGGGATGTGTTCAGCAGGGGGAAGAATCAAGCCCTTTATCTCTCAGCAGTCCACACTTCCTGTTTCCACAGCGACGAGCTGCAGCATCTGGGTTGTATCCGTAGCGACCCCGAAACCCTGACAGGGTCTAATCTAAAGTCACAGGACACAGCAGGGCAGATCCTGTTCTGTTTCTGTGTGTGTGTGTGTGTGTGTGTGTGTGTGTGTGTGTGATCTTTCATGTCTGTGCTCAAGAGGACCAAATAGTTCCAGCGAGATAAAAAGGGAAAGATGAGCAAATTCCATCAAAGTGTAGACATTAACAGAACTTCCACATGGGGCTTAGTATAAAGTTTAGAATCCAGGAAGGCTATAGGCTTCAAAAGAGAATTTTGTGAAGTTAATATATACCTTTTAAGACAGCACTGAGGATTGCAGTTTTCATACTAAAACTTCAGCTAATCCTTTATTTGAGTGGTTTCTTAAACTGTGGGGGCGCGGCCATAGACTGCATAGAAACATGGACGAAGTCTGAGTGACGTCACCCATTGGTTTCTGTAGGGCCGTCTTTGGTGCCCATCCATGGTGGTTGCCATTTTGGAAATGCTGACTCTATCAAACTTTTGGTAAACCTAAAAACAGGCAAAAAGATGGAGATGCCTCCTGACAAACCACTACAACGCGTCCGCTTGCAGTTATAGCCATGCCCCAAATTATGCAAAACCTGTATCCTACATGAAATTTAAAAAAAAATCATCCCATTAGAGTGTGCCCATTTGGCATCACCTCTTGGGGGGGCTCTGAGACACTTTCTTAACGTTGCATTAGCATAATACCCCACATAGCTAGTTTTCATAGATAAGCAGCCAAACGTGGGATTTTGTGTGGAACATTTAAAAAAAAAAAAACGTCCATACAACCAAACAAGCCGTTTGGCCCCTAAAGTGTCTTAGCATCAACAATTCTGACTGTAAATTGCAACCAACAAAATGTGGGATGTGATGAAATTAATTAGCTTGAATTTTACAACAAAGTAAGCAATTGTTTCACAGCTAGCATCATTTAAAATTGAAGTAACTTGTGTTAGAGCTATACCACAGTCAGCCTAGAAGGAGATACTTCATGTGTCGTGGATGGAACTGGTATGCTAGCTAAACTGATTGCTCCATGCTGTACAAGCTGCTTTAGCTTTGCCACTTTTAAGCCTTTACCTAGCAGCTCCACACATCAGTTCCAAGCTAACAGAGAAAACTGACATTTCCTTGCTAGTAGCATTACAAAAGAGTAACTTGAGTGGCAGCTAAAGGCAATAATTTACCCCAGCCCCACGGATAAGTATGGGCTATGTGGTTACCAAAGTGCCACTCTAACTAAAATCTGCCTGTTCCTGTCGTTCAGGGAATAAAGGCAGCTGTTAAAAGTTCACCACAAGCTCAGTGTTATTGAAACCTTAGCGTGTAGCATTACTGTGGTTGAACATGTGTTAGCAGATGTGTGTGCTTGTTTTAATAGCCCTCTCCCTCGGATACTTTAGGGCGTCCACGTCTCATTTAACAAGGGTGTAATGTGCTTTCTGCACAGCCGAGTCATGCAGGGATGGAGTGCGTCAGTATTGGATCTCTGAGTTAGCGTCGTTAGCTTAGAGCTGCTGAAACCAGAGCTGCTCTATGAAACCAGCTGAGCCCCAAGAGTTTAGCAGCAGTGCCAAAACAAAAGCAGGCCAAATCCTCCTCTCTTCTTTCCCTCCTTCTACTTACTCTCTGTCTCTCCTCTTCCCTCCCCCGTCCCCGTTTTTTCCTCTTCCCCATTCCCCAAGCATGAGCAATTCACAGTTAATTCAATTTTCCCCCGGCCGGGCTCACATGGGACAGCATTGGAATTCCGGTTTGTCATGATAAAATGATTACACGGCATTGTGTTTCTCCGGGCGCCTCCCAGCGCATTTATTAGAATCTGTCAGTGTCGATGTAGATCGGCCAGCCAAAGTGCACGTCTCCCCCGCACTTCTCGTCGCTCCGCGCCCCCTTTCCTCCCCGAAACTGGTTATTCCTTATGAAATACGTCGCTCCTGGCAGACACATAATCTGATTACATCCGCTAGATTAAAAATATATTGAATTTTTTCCCCCTTTTCTCCTCTCCTCTTCTCACGTTTTTAACCTCTCTATCTCCATTTTTTTGCCTCTCCTTCTTCCTCCTCTGACTCCTTTTCCTATCCCATCCCCTTCCCTCCACCCAGCACTGGTTTCTCTCCCAGTTACTCTATTATCTGGGGTTTTGACTGATGTCTGTTCACCAGCACTGGCCTTCTTTTAAAATGAGATATGGCACACTTCTATCATTCAGCCCCAGTAAGACTTCATAATATGATGAGTGATATGTTTTATTAATATTTAAACTCTGGTGGGGGTCTTAGTCTTATTTCAAAGGAGTTTCAACACTGTCTGTTACTCAGATCTGCTTCAGGTAAATGACCAATTCAGCAGCATGTCCTATAGTGTGAATAAAGTGTTATTTCTACACTTTAAGGTTTTTCCTGCAAAGAACATCAATTTAGTTCGACACCAGCCGACACAGTGATGTATTAAAGAAGAAACATTTTAAGTGCACTCCTCTGTTCTCTGTCTAATGACTGTCCTTCTAAAAGGGGAAGATGGATTTCGTGGTAGCAAAGTATTCATTAGTATGCATGAAATGCTATCATGTGCACATGATATATCTAAAGTGTTTCGTAAGAAAATAGATGTTCGACGTGCTCATTGGAGTCAGAGCATCGCAGAAGCTTGGTTAACGGATTATAAGGTTTTTTTTTCCGCAGATATCCATTTATTTGACACCAAATGGCTTTTTTGAGGATCTTTTACAGTTTGAGTTGTGAACAAGAAATGTTGGAGACCTATCTGGCCTTTATGTACTGCAACCTCTTACAAGGAGTTTGCTAACAAATGTGCGGGTACAAAAACGTTGACTGTTACCAAACTGATTTGGTTTGACAGTGCGTTGAAACATGAGTCCTTTACACCTAAACACATTTGCCTTCAGTGGTTCGTGTGCTCCAGTTCTTTCTTTGGATCCTGTCTGAGAGAAGGAGTCCACTGAATCATATTTTTAACCAAACTGATGTATCAGTGGAGCTCCAGTTGAACACATTTTCACTACCATCCTGTCGTTTACGGCCCTACGCCTCAAATACGATAATCTTTAAACCCCCATTGCACCATTTTTGCACATGCAGGACTAACTCTACTGCTTGGTTAGGTTCAGGAAAAGGTTTGGTTATTGAAGACACTGTCCAACAAGCTTGGTGTGAGAATTGGCTGTCCTTGAGTTGGCACTGAAGTGGCATTAAATTGATGCGTAAAGCCAATGATCATCTGTTTACTTTCTCCGGTAAAGACGTCTTTACCTTTTTTCATTTGTTGTATGAATTTTTCGCTGGAAAATCTTGTCTTTTTAAAATAATCTTATTGTGACAGTTTTTCTTTCAGATAATGCCCCCCTGCCACTACAAACACACTTTTCATTGTTGACTTAATAAGCTCCTGATTCAATCTCAGACTTCCTCAAAGTGTGTCAAAAAACAAAAACACAATAAATGGTTCCCTTTGGAAGTAGCTGCCCTGCAAATTGTATTTTTAATTACATTTTTTGATTTTCAAGATTAGCCAAATCTATTTTTCTCTTTAAAACAAACACTTACAGTTCTGGGTATTGACAGCAAACCTTTTTGCACCTTTTCCCTCAATTTCTGAATGCAAAGTTAGAAAAATATAACTTTGGAAGTTATGGCTAAAGTATTTTTGTTTTATTTTTCTGCAGCCATTCCTGCCACTCTCGTCCCACCCCCTCTCCCCCTCCCCGTCTCTCCTGTCTGGGGTAATATTACAGCTTATTATTTTTCATATTTCCATCCCTCCCTCTGCCCATACTGACCTGTCAGTCAAGCTGTCATGTGTGATTTAGAGCTGTCACTCCGGCTCTTGGGTTTAGGGTGTGGGGGCTCGGTGGCTTGTTTATTGAGATGTGACTGGAGGTGTCACGCTGAATAAGCCCGCCTCACCCTCCTCATCCTCAGACCCCTCCTCTGTGTGACCAGGAAACCCCTGTGGGTGCCAGGCATGGGTGGCAGAGTCCTCGTGCCATGTGAGATGTGGCTAACGACCATCTCGGGGTGCCACACTCGATTTTGGGTGGTGGGTTTGGCGTATGTGCCGCCGTAGGTGCATGCTTGTGTGAGTGTGTGTATACTTATTCTCTCAGCCAACCAATTACTGTCCAGAGGAGACGACAGCTGTCGCCGCCATCCTACTCTCTCTCCTCCTTCTCCTCTTTCTCCTTACCTCCCCCCGCAGGGGGGAGTCGGAGGGGAGTCAGAGCCCTGAGTCCTGCTCCCTCAGGGAGTCATTACACCACAGTGGGACTCTCACACTCACACATGCACAGAGCAGCACAAAAGTTGTCTCCTCTGTCTCTTTCTATCTATCACTACGCCACTACAGCCTTCAATTTAGCCCCTAGCCAACGCTTTGGGGATTTGACGCACATTCAACACACACACACACTCATCTAAACCTAATGTTCCCTCTATGTTTGTCATTACCCACTCCCCAGATGGGACTCAGGCCGTTGGATTTTTGTATATGATAGAGCTTTCTCATAGAAGCAGACTGTACAGAAGTGACACTCTAGCCCCAGTAAGGCGGCCCCCTGAGAGTTCACAAGCTATTCTTGGTTGCTCATCGTCCGCAAGGTTTTTATCCAAACCATCTGCAGAAGTCTCCTTCACTACAAAAGAAAAAAGACCCGGCAGGAACCATAAGTTGCTGAGAAGAAGTGGACATAGCCTCTCTGAGGCCAATGTGAAAGTGCTTTAAACCTGCATTATCGCCAATGTCCAGCAGGAGCTGACTCCTCTTAGTGTAAAAAGACATCTCATTGTGTTAAACCAGATAGGAAAATGAGCCCAACTCTCACTTGATTTATAACCTTCCGTAACATTTTGTATTATTTCATGGTCTCAGTTTCTAGTTTCAAGTCTTTTTTAATACAGCATGACAGAACTAATAACTTTTGGTCCCATTAAGAGTTACCTATAGCAGGTGTGTTTCACAGCATGGTCACTTTTGATTGACTAAATCTCTCTGGTTTGAATTTCTACCAAAGTCAACCAGGTTAAAGATGCAACAATCGACGCGCACTATGTTGTCCATTTACGGTCCCTTCTGGTTCTGAAAAACTAAGATGGCTGCCAAATGTCCATGGTAAAAATACTCTAGAGGGACTCTTCAAAGCTCTTTGTCTCGTCCATAACTTAAGATCCAGTCAAGAATTAAGTTTTTAACGTCCAACCAGCAGCAGCCGTTAACTCAGAAAAGAAAGGTTAAAATAGTAATACTTTAATTGGACGTCTAAATCCCATTTGGCTGGACAATGTTCAGTCGGGTCCAAACCTTGATCCTCAGCTGCCCTTACTTATTTATTTATTTTTTTCTTGAAGAAATTTCCATTTCAACTTGATTTTTTTTTCTGACACGGCGACTTTCTCCTCATGTGGTCTCAACGGTGGTGGTTTTAAGGGGAAGTGTTGCCGCTGAGATGCCGTCCCTCCACAGCGCCGTGCTATCTCCCCCTCACCACTTTCTCTCTTTATCTGAGACTGTAATACAAACCAGATTGGCCTTATCTTGGTTCCTTCCACACACACACACACACACACACACACTCTTTTGCTTGCTTCCACGTGTAAACACACACACACACTCAGCTCGAGCGTACACATGCTATCAGTCTCAATCTGTGAGTGGAAACGCCAGCTATTTCACTTAACCATGCAGGGTAAGAACGTTGGCGGAAAAAAAGAATTTGGAAGAGGCGCGGAATATTTCACTTCAACCATGAATGCTGTGTTTAGATAAGGAGCGCCTCACTCCGAGTGTGTACATACGTGCTCACACGTGTGTGTGTGTGTGTGTGTGTGTGTGTGTGTGTGTGTGTCAGTCTTGTAGAGATTTACCTCCGACACACTCGTTAATCACAGAATTCATTAGTCACCGAGTCTCTAATTGTTTACTATCCCCTGCGGCGGTACTACACAAGGTTGCCGGCCCTCCCTGTTACAATTTTGGAAGAGCATAATGTTAAATTAATTTTCCTGGTAGCTTCGATTCGATTAGTCATTTCTGAGTACACTCTATTAGCTGGGAAATTGCGAATTTGGAAGTCAGAATGATGAGGCTGGGTTTTGATCGTTTTACTTACCTGGAAAAAAAGGGAAAAGGGGGCAAAGGGAGGAAGAAACCTAGAAGAGAAACGTGCTATTCTGCTTTAAGATATTCAGTAAAGTAGCCCCATAACAGAGGAAAAGGGAAAGAAAAGATCATCTGTTTATGAAACCAAAGTATCCTGATGGATTCCAATCGTTTAACTCATCAGTTTATCCATCTCTAACAATGCTACTAAACCAATACATTTGACTGTTTTTGATGCTCAACTGTGACCCAGCTATCTCCGTCTTGTTCCAGGTGAATTCCACCTGTTGTAAACGAGACCTTCCTGTTCTAGATTGATGCTCTAGGGACGAGATTGTGAAATCGTTTCTGAAGCAGTTTGACTAATTTGCGTTATCGTGTGTGACCTGCCTGAGCTGTAAAGCCCCCTCTGCATCTCAATGCATGGTCACACTGTATATTCATGTCACTCGGAGTGTGTTTTTACGCGTCACGGCCCGGGTTGCATATGGATGAGCTAACACGGGGCAATCTGCGCTTGGAGGGCTGAAACCACAAGCGAGCACGTCCACTTCTTTCACAATACTGAAATACAGATGCAATAGACCATATCACAAGTGAACTTACTGAAAGTATGCATTATAGATCAACACACTGCCTCTCTCTGTCTTACACACAAAACAACACATGTACGCACATACATTTCTTCTTCTTCTTCTTTCTCCTTTTTTCAATGAAGCTCCCCGCACGCTCACGCGCCACATCACAAATGATGGGATTTAAACATCAACAGTATGAAATATTCATGTGTCAGTGCAAGCCGCTCGAGCAGAACTACCACCGAGGGGGATTTGCCTTCAGATCTGAGGATACTACTGCATTCATCCCCCTCTCTCTCTTTATCTCACTCCCCCACTCCCACCACAACCCCCGGTCTTTCTCCCTTTTGAGTTGCAGCATCCTAAGCCACTCGTCCGGTTGTTGGGTGCCAGATTTATGTTTTAGTTTTGTATGTTGCCGCCTTTGCACTCTCGAGTGTTACGTGTGGATCTTTGAGATGGATGGGAGGGGCAAGAATGAAACCCTTTACCTTCACTTCTTTATCCTTACTCAAAATGTGGGAGAGGGCTAGAGACAAAAACAGACCTAGAAGAGAGGAAGAGGGATTTAAGACCCTGACACACCAAGCAGACGGAAGAACCAAGCTGGCGTCGCCTCACGTCGCCTTCTGAACACACCGCAAAGACTACATCCGACAGCCAACCACCACGTACGTTCTGCACATGCGTGAGAGGAAATAACTCTCCGTGCCAGCAGGAAGCAGTAGTCCATTGTTATGATACGAGAAGACCATTTTCCCACCGCTGTCGCGCACCACTCGTATTATAGGTAGCCTACTAACCGAGAATTATCTCTGATAAAAAGTTGAAAATGGCACTGGCGTTGTCAGTCCTCTGTCTTTTAGTGGAAAAAGAAAAGAAGAGGCGGAGGCGACAAATAAGGAGAAACCACACTAATGGGTGAAAGCATGATACTACAGCGGCATGCTCAATGGGCTTTCAACATCAACAAAAAAAGGCAAGACAGGGTCCGACGGAGCGACAGAGCTGGACACTAGGGCGGCGACCGCTCACTGTCGTTCCAACTAGGACCGACAGCCGACGATCTCCTTGGTGTGTCACGGCCTTTAAAGTGTAGGAAAGGATGGTCTCCATGGCTTTCAGAGCATTTTACCGTATATGTTCAGAGTCTGACAAATGTAGGAAGATGTTAAGAGTTATCCTTTAAACTCCGACTAAAATAAAAAGAATAAATCAACCCGTTGAAAAAAGACATACAAAATAATTTCAACACAAGTACAACTTCAACAAAAATCAGGAGATGTTGTCGAATAAATGTATGAGAGATTTTGAAAGAGGAAATCTTGATATCCTACTCAAAGTGATCTCACAGAGTTCTGCATAATTACCAAAGGACCAACTGTGTTCTGACTGGCTGGTTAAGCAAAGACTCAACATCATTTGCAAACTCAATTCATTTTTAATGTATTTTTTTCCCCATGCTTTCTGGGGAGTCCTCGCTTTATACATTAAAAACAAAATGTAAAAACAAAAGTACTTACAATTTGGGAACCCGACACAAGCAGCACTTTGGGACATGTTGAAGTCTTTGCATGAAGCGTGCATTCATATCAGTTCTGCAAATTATTTTAGAGCAAAACTTGGGACTAAACAGAAATCGGAGAGAAAATTGGAGCAGGAATCACTTCAAATATTTGCCTGAAAGTATTAAACTAGAGCAGCACAAGGTTTAAAAAGTATTGAAAACAGAGGTTGGAGGTGCGAGGTAGAAAAGTTTGCAGGAGTGTTAGATTGCCGAGTAAAAGTGAGCGTGATGGAGTACACAGAGATACAAAGAGGGCCATTTGGGGGGGGCTTGGGGAGTCCGATGTGGGTCGAGTGGTCATTGTTCCACCTGAGATCCATCCCCTTTTTTCCATTTAAAAGATGTGATTACACCGCAACACACACTCTCACACACATGCTGCCCACACTGGTGATCCAATTTAGGAGGTTAGAAAGGAGGGGATAAGGAGACGGAGGGAGCAGAGAGGGGAGCCGAGGAGTGAGAGGAAGCCATGTAAGAGATGCAATGAAGGAGAGCGTTTTCTCTCCGTCTCTCTCTCTCTCTCTCTCTCTCGTTTGTCATTCTGTCGGCGGCGTATGCAGATGAGAAGCTAATATGATATCTCTGCTGAGCTGATGGATGTTTAAAATGATATGGCAACCCTGAGCAGCCTCGCCGCATGCTGCCTGCCAGGGATGGTGTGTGCGTGTGTTTGGTAATGTGTGTATCACTCAGTGAAAACTTTATCCGAATCGTTGTAGCGTTGACATATGCTCTCAAGCTCTCAACAACTTATAACTAGTATCGTATTATTACAGCTTTTTTTACGTCGTTTCTGACAGTTCTAACAACATTGTGCTCGAGATGTCTGCAAGGGTCTCAGATTGATGAATTTTTGCTTAACAAACAAAAAGTCAATTGCTCCCAATTGCTCCCTGTGTAGCAGCCCCACTCTGACATCTCTCCACTAATGCATGACAAAGTATTGAAACATTAGAAACATGTTTACAGAGTTTGCATATGAACTGAGAAATGGCGTCACTTTCTTTTAGACTTCTATAAAATTTGCATTAGTTTTGCATCAAGTGGAGTTTCCCCCCTGCTGGCCATTAGGAAGGACGCAGGTTGTAGGCACTCAGGCATTTCAATCCACTTCCAGCTGTGGCTCAGTTGGTAGAGTCGTCGTCTCTCAACCGGAAGGTCAGGGTTTGATCCCCAGCTCCTGCAGCAACATGTCCGATGTGTCCTTGGGCAAGACACTTACCCACGAATTGCTCCTGCTGCTTCGTCTGCGGCGTATGAATTGGATAAGTTACTGTTGATGGTCACTTTACACAGCAGCCTCTACCATCAGTGTGTGAATGTGTAGGTGTGAGTCATAAGAGAAGTGCTATACAAGCTCAACTCCATTTCCATTTACCATTCTTATATAAAGTCTGTCTACACAATCCCTTTTGTATGATACTTATGTAAGTAGCTCCAACCAGCAGTTGGTTAGCTTAGCTTAGCTTCACAGAAAGACTAGAAACAGCTACAGTAGCCTGGCTTTGTCTGCTAGCGCCCTTAATGATCGCATGGTAGCTTAATGAATCTTGTTTGTCGAACATGACGTGAAACTGATTGTTGTACAATTGGTCTGCATGTTGTTGTTTAAGTGTGGTTGCCAAGCAACCAGCTGCAACACCAGGGAGTCCCTGCATCCGGTCAAAATAAGTCCGGCAATGAATCCCTCATAAATTGTGTTTTGCTTTGAATGTAAAGCATCAACCAATCTAAGGCATTGCAAAACCTTTCAGCGCTATAAATAACCATCATTTGGAAGACAGTGACATGCACGTCAATACTTTGCTGTGTTCAAACCTGGTTTGTGTCAATCGATATTCAATCAAACAGCATAAAAATTCATCTTATAAAAGGTCAATGACGGGGGCCTGTCAATACAAGGTTTTCAAGGAATCCCTAACGCTGACAAAAGTAATTGTTTTAAATGTACATCTGAGTTTGTGTATCACTATGTGTCTGTGAGCATTTTTCTCCACATTGTCATGGTGATAATGAGGAGCGGGGGTGGCGGTGAAGAGTCCGAGGGGAGGGGGGGGGCAGCAGGACTGATTGGATTCTCCACAGACTTCATTAGTTAAAACAAAGCCAGTTGTCCATTTGGGCTCTTTCACGGCCTAATTGATATTGATTTACTGATTTGCTCGAGGGTGATTTAAAAGCATGTTTGGTGTTATCGTCAACGCTGCTTTTCCTTCGCTCTGCCTCTCTGTCTCTCTCTGACGCCATTAGCACTCCATCCTTCTGCTAAACTAAAACAACTCAAAGTCTTTTTTTTTTATGCTCCCTCTTTAAGTTGGCTCCAAATCACGCCTAACAACCGTGGCTCTTTACACGCCGTCTCCTCCCACTTTGTCATTTCATCGCCGCCGTATTATTTTAAGAGATAATGAGAAAAACCGAGGAAGATAATTCTCTTTTCTACCTAACTCCCCTCCTTGTCAGTGCAATTAACTAGCTAGGCTTATCTTTTTTTTTGTCTTGAACTCCTCAAACCCGTTAGAGCCCATAACTGGATAATGATAGTTATCATAAATGGTTAGCGCTTGGCTAAGTGAAGCATTGGGATCAATGGCAGTGGTTTTCGTGATAGAATGAAGGAGGCCTTTTATCATGTTGATGGATGGCTGGCCTGTCTTTAATGTGACATGTTATGATCATATCAATTTGTCCTCAGTTCTCATTGACATCACTTTATTGCCTCTCCGCCTCTCAGTCCATCAACCATGCACTGTAAATTCAGGCTTGAAATGGCAGCGTGCCACGACGCTCCATAAACCAACCATCTCTCATCCTCAACTACCCCTTCCCTCCCTCCTCTCCGGCAACCTTTTTTTTTTTTTTAGCTGTCTGGCTTCAGCTCTTTCCTTCTCTTTAATCCTTAAAGTTCTCCTATCAAAATGGTCCACCAGTGGTTGAACTGGTTTTGTCTTGTGCAGATTTTTTCATGCTTGGAGTTTTTGATCTTCAGCTGCTTCATTTCTTTGAATCTTTACAACCTAAGTGAAAAGTTTGTGTAATTGCACAACTCTTTCCAAATGTCATAGTTAAGAAATTCATAAATGGGACTTGTATTGTTACCAGCGTTTGCTAAATAAACACTCAAAACATATTGATCCAAATCCACTCCTAATGAAGGAACATCAACTAAATATTTCTTAACATCTCCAAAAGTTATTTGAACATACAGTTTAAAGTTTTTGGAGTCTGCACCATTTTACGAGCAGAGTTCAGAGGCATTAAGTAACTTCCACCTGCATATTAAATACACTTCCTTCATTGTTGTTTTTGTTTATTGGCATGCCATTTCCTGCAGTATCTTCAAATGCTAACCCTACATACCAAAAAAAAACAAAGTTTTACAAGTTAAGCACTAGCTTGTGTGGTTTTTATTTCACATTATTATGAACAGGGTAATGATAAACATCGTCAGGCCCTGCACTGCGGTGTGTGTTCACCGTGTTTTACAGTGTATGTGTAACCCCACATAATGACCCCATCAACATTTAACTTGTTGATGTAGAAGGTTTAGCTTTGTTTTGCAGAAAGAATGAAGGCTCTACACATGAAGGTTTTTATTTCAGGTCCATGTTTGAACAGGATCATGGCCAACATACATGTATGATGGTTCTCTGTATTGTTATCAGCGAACAGACAAAATGATAATGCAGAAGAGGGAAGCGTTAGTAATCTTTTGCAAAAAAAAAGAAAGTCCCTAGCTATTATTGTTTTTATTTCAGATTGATCTAAGAGGCATCATGTAAGAATCCCTCTTGGGAAGTCTGTTTTCGAAGGGTTAATCCACCTGATTTCCACTCCATGAGTTTGATACCTCTCCTCTTTTATTTACTGTCCTCCTCCCCTCGTTCTTTGACAGGCACCAGCAGAAAGCCTGAAATAAAGAGTGAGGGAATCAGACTGGGATTAAAATGTAATATCACACTATTAAAGAGATTAGTGGTTGAGATTTCAGCGTCTGAGCTACCCCGCAATCTGATGAAGTGGCATTCATGATATTGATTTATTCCCCGGCTGCTTTTTTATCTCTGCACATTCACATGGACAGCAGTGGACCTGATATCGTGGCCTTTTATGAGGCAGCTTGTCACCGGGGCCTTTTGCACTAAGTAACCGCCGACCGGCTGCCAGGAGTGATTGTTCAGGAAGGTGAGGTTTATTCATCAAATGTGTAGTTTTGAAAGAGCAGCAACAAGAGGGCGGATAAGGACATGAGTGATTTCCGCTCTGCAAGCTGATACAAGCATAGAACTGGCATTGAACCTGCTAATAAAAGCTTCAAATGGAACAGCGTCGCTACAAAAAGAGTCTTAATTATTTCCAATTATGACAAACCATCATTTCAGTTCAATTATGTTGCACATCAGTCAAGGCTATAAACGTAGCAGGATGTGATTGAGGCTCCCTATTAGTCTCTCTGTCAACACCTTCACAAAGAGTTATGCGCAGCACCCGCCTGAGATCAAAGGTGAGCATTTTTTAGAGTTCACACATTTTGAAATACTGCTCAATTCAAGCATTTTGGACACATTCATTTTCACCTGACCGTGACTCAGGCAAAAATTCTTAAAGGAGCGGTACGTAACTCTGACATGTAGTGTTTAAATATGTAGTCCAAATTCAAAACATTGGAGATGCCCCACCACCCCTCTATAGTCGTTGTAAAAGCGGGTTGCCATGTCGCAGACACTGAAGCTTCAGTGTTTAGCCAGCTCTGCATCGGTCTGTAAACCTTTCTGCGTTCTAACCTCTCTCCATTTTTCAAAAGCATCTCCAATATTGATCCTAGTTTGAGCACGTTTCTGCTCGTGGAGCTTATTAGAAACATGCAGAGGCTTTTTAGGTCGGGTACAATCACTTCTATCTGAACCAGTTCTCTTGCCCGCTTCCATCGCTGCAACACCTGTTGGTTTGACCTGATAACTGCTCTCATATCTGGCAAACCGAGGGGCGTCCAAAACAGCCGTGTGGGGGTGCCTTAAAACCGCTTACCTTCTCTGGTCCAAACAAATCCAGACCATTCAGGACCAGAATCTAAAGTTAGAAGGAGGACATACTGGCTGCTGCATTGTTGTCAGAGAAGCCAGCACTTCAACATAGCATGTTTCCTTGAAACATTGGATAGGACTTTAGGGTTCCCCATACCAGATGCTAAATGGGTACCTTGAAACAGGCGCTAAAGGTTACCTTAAAGAACACACTGAAGGATATCATAAGACTGATGCTATCTTGTAACAAACCTTAAGTAGGTAATAGGCAAAATGTTTAAATTCACATTAAACCATTTTAGAAAACTATATAGTTCTTCCTTATCCAGCCCTCCTCCTCCTCACATCTCAAATATCGCTCTGCTCTGTCTCCAACAACCTTCGTCCTCACTACGACGATCTTATCATCCGGCCACCCAGTAATGGCCTCGCTCTCGGCTGCACACATACTGCCCTCGTATCCGTCGCCTCAATCACAACCTTAATGCATCTCAATTTAACCACGTTTGTAACAGACACACAAACACACCCTCATCCTCTGTCCCTGACACACACACACGCAGAGTTTATTGTGTTGTGAGTAGTGACGGGTCGGGGAGGGCGGCATCAGTAATGCGTAACGCGTGCCTCCATAACGCAGGCCTCATTTGCATGTGTGAGGGGGTCTGGGCTAATGGAGCTGATCTGTTGCGCTGTTATTAAATGGGGGAAGAGAAGGGGGAGGCGGGGAGATGGGTACAGAGATGAGGAGGTGGGGGGGTTATTATTAAAGAGGAGGAGGAGGTGGGGTAGACAAAAAGAAAGGAGGTCTTCTCTCCCCTCCCAGAGGCATGATGGATGATTCAGGAATCTCTCCTTCACTGAGTTCAGGAGCTCGTACAATTTGCTTTGGTCACATGTACACACACATACAGTATTCATGTGTGTGTGTGTGTGTGTGTGTGCAGCGTGTGTTAGTGTGCTGCGCTGCATACCCTTTGAATATCACAAGGTAAATGAGGCCTAACACACTTCTACCACTTCTCCCTTTTGTTCACCCTTTACCACTCAGGTCGTTTCTCTCGCTGCATTTAAATGTCCTCAATATGTCACACATGCATGAACGCATGCATCCCTGCTAACACACAGGCACTCGCTTGTGACCCCGCACACACACACACACACACACACACACACACTCTCACAGTTAATGGAGCCTGTTGGGGCCACTTGTTTCATACCTTTTTATAGGGCACACGTACACTGTTTTACTGCTGTGTGTTTTAGTGCAATGGCCATTTCCCAACAATAACAGCATCAGGCTGCACTGAATGAAGAGGCTGTAATATAATGTTGAATTTTGCATTGATTTTCTTTAGTTTACACAATGATGGAAACAATCTTGAGGTTTTATTTAGCAGTTTTAAATTACAGGGCTGTATATGCATGTGTGCATCGAGGGTGAGTTAGTGGATCTAACAGCGTGTCCTCACAATACACCAGCGTCAGACATCATGCAGCAGCCGACGCTTGCTGTCCGCTCTGCATTCCTTATATATTTACTTCTCTGCTCTGCACATTTCAGTTTCCCCATACACACAGTATGACATCTAATGCTTTTATTTTGACGTCGGAGAAACAGAAGTGTGTAATTTTTATTGACAAGCCTTTGACGGCGGTTAGCTGAATTCAGTTTTGTCTGCATGTTCACACAAAGTCAAAGCAAAATGTTTCAGTCACGGATACAGATATTATTGATGCTTCGCCATCTTAACTTTGCACAACAGGCTCTGAAGAGTGAGGAACGCAGAAGATAATTAAGAAAATGTTCCTGTAGGACACTCCCATCACCCCTAGAGCACCGTCGTTCCTCGTCCATGTCTCTGCGAGCAACAAAAGGGAAAAAAGAAACGGGACATTGGAGTAAAAACGTTTGTTCACGTTGTGCTGCTTTGCGTTGCATTTCTTGCGGGCTGTTAAACAATCCAGTAGGAAACAAAGGAATCAAGCTGATTTTGTCGCTGAGGCTCGCTCATGTTGCAGGATGTATGTAATATGGAATTTTAGGGGCCGATACGATATCGGTATTGCGGAGAAAGTAAAAACTGATACCGATATATCTGCTGATAACTTTCTTAGATCTGTAGAGATAGGTACAGTGTGTGGTGTGCTGAGTCGTCTCATTGCTCTCCACACACTCTAAGAACTGAACTGTTAATCTGTCAGGATTTGTCGTCTCACATATTCAAAATTGTTTTAAGATTTTTAAAATCTTTTAGAGTTTTCCAGGCCTGAGACTTCCCGTGGTCTTCCTGACAGCGATGCAGCTGCTGTTTCGTGTTTATCAAACCTTCACGTAAAGGTATATAAGATGTCATAGTTACTGATAAGTGTCAAATATAAAGTCACTTCTCTAACTCAGCGTGCTCCTCTCTTGTGCGTCCACTTCCCCTGAATGTTCAAACAAATCAAACTTTTGCCAAAATGTGGCTCGACGCGCAGTTTCTGGCAGCACTTCAGAGCTTCCAGGAGGACGACGGAGTGACACAGAAAGCGGTTTATTAAGCCTTTTTTGGCAAACCTACGATACCCTCATACAGTACATACTGGGTGAGCAGATGGACTGTAGAGGAGTGGATTATGCTGCAGGAGTGGGTTTTGAAGTTTCTGTGGGGGTTTGAGTGATTTTTATCCCCCAAAAAACCTTTCAAGTCTTAGCATTGAGTTGACCGCTGCTGCTTTCACAATCCCCGTTGAGACAACAAACTTCTTTGCTGGTAGATATTTAGTGAGGATTTTTTTTCTACATGAGTTACGAAATCCTCAATCTTAATGGTTACCAATTCATGAATACATCTGAGTCAGTGGCTTCATTAGCAGTTGAGTCACTCAGAGTTCTGTTTTTCCCGTTACACCAGAGGATGATTAATGAAATGCCAGCTCGACGGTGTCGCTCAGGTCTCCGTTTTGTCCAATCATCCTCCTCCCTTCGGCACTTTGGCACGGCCATCAACGAGACTCGTCCTCCAATGGGAGAGTTTAGTTTCCATCTGGAGGCGGGCCAGCAGCCCACATCTGACATCATCTTAAGACCTGGCACAGTTCAGCAGAATGACACTGGCTGTCTCACACACTCACAGACACACACACAAACACACACACACACACATACCTGCAGTGCAATGGAGATGAGGTAAAGACGAAGAAAGAAGAAGTGGGAAGTCTTGGGAAGGTGTGAAAGTCATGTGCGTGAATGCATTTATTGGTGTTTAAAGGAGTGTGTGTTGGGATGTGCTGATTGGTCGGGGGTTGTGGGTACGATATGTGAAGCGGAGATGTGTATATGTGAAAGGCAGCGAGGCAGGTGAGAAGAAGAGACGTGTTAAAAACCGAGAGAGTGTTAGAACGACACAGATGGGCTGCAGAGAGGAGGAGGAGGATGATGAAGAGCAGCTCAGACTCGTAGAACCATCGAGGGTCTCATTGATCTCTAATTTTCAGTCTTGCCTTTTGCCTCTTTGTTTAAATATATAGGCCTACTTTCTGTTAATCTGCACTTGGGTCCAGCACCCAAAGGAAAAAATATTTTTCCTTGACCAACATTTTGGTATAAAGAGCTACTTTATGCAGGGTATTTAAAAGACTGCATAACCAGATAGGCATGGATTAGAAGCACATATCTCAGACAGAGATTTCTCAAAGTCTGCACAAATCAATCAGAACTGTATGCTTGGTTCAGCTGCATTAAATGCATATCTTGCACTGACCATTTGAAAACACAAAATATGTCCAGAAACCTCCAACCCAAAGATAAAATAAAACTCTTTACGTGTCTTAATGGTTTAATTTCTGCAGCCTAACAATGAAATTCACACAGTGCACTGCAGAGATGCAGGTTTTTCAGTAAGCAGGTTACATGTGAACTCGTGCTCTCAGTGTCTCTCTTTAACCTGATTTCTCTCCCGCTAACCTGGTTTCGTCTGTCATTGATTATGGATCACCGTTCCCATGTGACTTCAACACGTTACCTTGTGCTTCACACCCTTATAGAAGCTTCCATGTCACTTCCAATATCTGTTTTTTCTGTGTAAGGACGAGAAAGAATCACTCCAACGCTCTTGTCATCGATGGTGTTTAGTTGTGCGGTGACAGCTGCTTCATAGTGTCTCCTGCATGTAGTGCTAATGCAGACTGTGTGTGTGTGTGTGTGTGTGTGTGTTTGGGATCAAATATGCCGCTGGTCCTCTCCGGGTCCTGCCACCTGCTCCGTCATTGCTGCGGCTCTGGCACTGTCGCCCAAGGACTCCCTCACGTTTCAGCTTCGTTTTACGTCTCCGTCAGGCCGGCAGCGGCGTCAGGCCTGCAGGAGTCTCTGCTCGGCTTCCCGCACGCCGCCAAAAAGCTGTCTGTCGTGAAGCATAAGTCTGGCTGCTTTCCACCTGGACGTTGTTTACCCCCATCTGTTTCCATCCCGCTGATCAATTCTGACCCGAAATCTTGTCGGCTCAACTTGTGCAGATCAACAAGGGGCAATTGATACTCAAGAAATCCGAACTAAAAGCCTTTTTTTTTATTTAAACTGAATTTTCTCTGGCTGTGTTTATTCATGGAGAGGCTCTGTGGGTGTGCAGCTCATAAAGAATTCTGGTCAGAGGAGAATGTTTAAAAGGGTAAGATACTGTCCAGACCTTAATGGGTCTCTTGTGTAATGATAAAGTTCCCACAGCAATTTAGAGTTTCCAAAGGCTTTTCAAGATACTTCCACACAAACAATCGTCCTGTAAAAAAGCATTTATCTCAAAATTTCAGCTTGTTATGAACAAGGACTAACAAGCGTGTTTTAAACCTTATGCAACACGAGTTGTTTGGTAAACCAGATCCATTTTAAAGCCACATGTCCACACTCACAATGTAAGGATTCAGTTACCTCATAGTGTCAGTTTAGCAATAATTAATGGGCAACATTCAGTCAGTCTTTGAAAATGAAGTGGCCATGGCAGCAGCAATTAATAAGCCCTGTTGTGTTGAATGATCAGATAATAAGAAGTTTATTGACTGTGTTAGTACGACTAAAACTGGACTTTTAAGATGCACGTAAACATGATGATCCAGACTAAAATCGTACTAAATCAAGTTGTTCCAAGTCTAGCTAGCACACCTTGAACATGTTGTTGGAGATCGAGTAAGTACAGCTTGCGTACACCTCAATCAGCTCCAAACTGAGCACGCTCCACAGTTCCCACGCTTGGCTTTGATCAGAAAGTCAAACAGAATGAATGTGTAAAAGAAAACAAGACAAAGGTGTCAACATGGCGACTGATAGAGCGAGAAGCACGCATTTTTGGACAGACGAGGAAACACGGTTCATGTTTGATGTACAACCAGTTTACCACTTGCTAACTTGGTTGTCCGTTGTTTGGTGTGTGACGTATAACAGGTCAATGTTAGAAGGATTAACTGTAAATGAACAGGGCATATCATCACGTAGCATTGCAGAGTCAGTGGCTCGAGCTTTCTCGCTCCATGTCCTTTTGTTAACAGTGAGAAGGCAGACTCAGAGGGCAGAACAAACACCTAGCTGTGGGAGTGTCACCCACCTGGGGGAGGGGTTACTGCCCTTTGTGATGTCATGAAGGGAAAATCTCCAAACGGCCTGTTTGAGCACACATTTTCTGAAAAGTGGAGCAGGCAGAAGATGGAGAGGATGGACTTTTCTCATCATTGGGGGGTTTGTAGACAGACTAGGGACACATGTTAGTGTTAGAGAAACATGGTGGAGTGGATTATTTTCACTTCTCCTAGGTCTCATAGTTCAAACAGTCTTGTGTTTTTCTCAATGTTGTTAAATCTGTCGACTTCAAGAGCAAGAGGGACGATTCCTTTTCCCAACTGAGCAACCAAAGATCTCTGACTTCCTGTTAAGTTTGCTTTAACAAAAGATTCAGTGGCATAATTATTCTTGATTTGAATAACGTCCGTCACTTTGGACATATAAAAGAATGGAGCTGTTAGCATTAGCAGAGTTAGCTGGTAGACAGAAAAGAGAGTTCCCATGGTAACAGCAGAAACCACACTGTTTGACATCTCTGGGAACTACGGTGCAAAAACAAAGCTCGCTAACAAGTCCCAGAAACAGATGACAATGTCGAACAATACATGTTGAATTAAATGACGTTTAAAAATACATTTTCTGCTCCCGATGTGACAACCTTCTCTTTTAGGAGTCTTATGAAGACCTTGAGGCACCTTCTTCTTTTAAAACTTAAACATCAAGAAGAAAGATCACATTTTTAATTCTCTTTGGTCGAAGAAAAGAAGAATTTTGACCAAAAATTAGATCAAGAGATCAGATTTAGACTCATAATTGTAGCTTTAAAAGTCCCAATCGAACAAATGTTCACTTCTAACATGTCGTGAATCAAACATCCTCACTCTGGATTCATTGAACTCTGAGGAGCTCTGTCTGTGGGTTGATTGTGTCATCTGTGTGACTTCACTCCTTAATGGAGTTTATTCAACTGTTTCTGTTTCATTGAAAGCCTCAGAGAGAGTTTTTAAACATGCAGCGGTAATATGGGAGTTAATAAGTAATAGGAAGCATGGAGTGCAAACGTTTTGCTTGTATATACGTATGTAGATGTTCAAATCTGAGGGATGTTGCGTGTGTGGTGTGGAGTGTGATCTTTGGAAGTGTGTGTGTGCGGTGTGTTAACCTGCGAGTGCGAACAGTGTGTGTTTGATGTTCCATTTACCCTTTTTCATAATTCATGGCGTTGGGAAAATGGACTGAAGCGGAGGTGGCTATCTTATGCGTGTGTGTGTGTGTGTGTGAGAGAGTTTGTGTGTGTGTGTGTGTGTGTGTGTGTGTGTGTGTGTGTGTAGCAGGATAACAGGATGAGCGTTCTGTGGTCGGAGATGAAACAGACAAGAGTGTGTCTTTGAAATGCAAAGAGTGGCGATAGCAATGATTGGCCGCTGTGTTGAGGCGGGGCAAGGAGTTTTTTCTTCGCATTTCATCATAATACACACACACACACACACACACACTATCTCTTTCTGTCTCTCTCTCTCACACACACACACACTGGTTCTTAATGACAGCATTGTTAATTTATTATTATTTTATTTAGCTCAGCGACATGAAACCCGGGCTAATTCAGTTACTGCTCTAAGCTCAGGAGGGCTGTGTTTGTGTGTGTGAGTGTGTTACTGGCTCACACACACACACATGCACATGGTGTCTAGTGGAAGGGCCTGGGGACCAATTTATTTACATGCAGTCGAAGAGGAAGAGAGGATTGGAGGAAGGGATAAAACAAAAAGGGACGAGAAGCGAAAGGGGAAACAGCAGGGAATTACGGGGAAAACCCAGAGGAACGAGCGAGTTTCTCTGCCGTTCCCAAGGACAGACAAGACCAATTTACTATTTAGAAAACTGTGTGTCTGTTTTTGAGTGTGTGTGTGTGTTTTGTTTTGCCAGTACCTTCTGTGCTTATGTGTATCATATTTCCAGACACGCTGCAGTCATTGGCGCCGAACTGTTTTACTGTTAAAAGTTTCAAGATTACGCAAGGATTGGTATGTTTTTGCGTCTCTGCGCCCCAACTCTTTGGGACTGCATTCCCCCTCTCGTGTCTCGCCTCGCTCTTGTTTGAGTCCAACTCTCCTTTTCTCTTCTTCTATAAAACATGCTCTTCCATCTCTTTGCCTCTGCTATGATGTCCATACTGAGGAAACTTAGCTAACACCTGTATCAGGAGAACTTTACGGTTAAGACGTCATACTCGTTCATCCAAAGATACATCGTGCAAGATCATGGAAAATTAAAGTGTCAGTGTAGCACATATACTCGGTAGAATTTTGGTTTGATGGAAAATCATTTTGCATTCCCAACCAATTTTTTTACTCATGCCCAACAGGGGGCGACTCCACTGGTTGCATAAAGAAGCCCACATTTAAAGTCCTGGCCAAAACTACCCTCCTTCTAAATTGATTTCTGACCTCAGTTAACATTTTCATAATGGGGTTATGGTCTCAATTTGAAGTTTTAAAGGTCACATATCTTTCTACTTTTCAACCAGTTTAAATAAGTCTCAGAGCTCCCCAAAACATGTGTGTGAAGTGTTTTGTTCTAAATCCACTCTGATCCTGTATTTGATCATGCCTATAAACCCCTCTATTTCAGCCCTGCTCAGAACAGGCTGTTTCTGTGTCTGTAGCTTTAAATGTAAATGAGCTGTGTCTGACCACGCCCCTCTCTGGAAGGGCTTGGGTGTCTCGGGCTTTCTCGCTCCATGTCCTATTGTTTACGGTGAGAAGGCAGACTCAGAAGGCAGAACAAACACCTAGCTGTGGGAGTGTCACCCACCTGGGGGAGGGGTTACTGCCCTTTGTGATGTCATACGGGGAAAATCTCCAAACAACCATTTTCTGAAAAGTGGAGCAGGCAAAAGACGGAGAGGATGGACTTTTCTCATCATTGGGGGGTTTGTAGACAGACTAGAGACACATATTAGTGTTGATGAAACATGATGAAGTGGATTTTGCACAATATGTGACCTTTAAATCTTGTTTTTTATTCTAGCTTGATGTTCATTTTGTAAATTGTTGTCCAATCTTAAATTCAACAGATGATGAAGCTGGGTATGCCTCAGGGCACGGCTGCCTTGTGTTTGTCAAGATGCTCCCACAACATCCTGTCAACTGGGATAGCAGCAGAGCAATGCCCAACCACCCTCTTGTCAAAACATGATCTCTCGGGACTTTGAAAATCCAACATGGCAACGACCACAAGGCAAAACTCAAGGCTTCGAAATACTTGGCCACAAACAAATTCTGAAGCATTTATTGAAGTTAAACAGTTCTATGATGTTGCTTGATTCTGCAAATACCCTCTGCAGAGCTTTGGATACAGTGAATAAAATGGGGGACTTATCCGTTCTTCTTTGTAATATGAATGATATTCTCATCTTGATGTTGTGTTGTTTTGTGTTATTAATATTATTGTTCTTCATGTTTACATCTATTCACAAATCCTCTTTTTCTTCTTCTTGCCTTGCAGGCAGGACGCCAGTGACCTCTCTGGGCCGATACAAAGGTACTGTACACATCTTTTATTCTTTCCTTTTCCCTCTTACCCCTCTCTCCTCCTCTCCCCTTTGGCCTCATCCTCAATGCGGCGTGCAGTGCATCTCCAGGCTTCAGGCCAAACACTGACTACATCAACAGGCCCCCTTTTTTGCTTTAACGCCAGACTGGTGCTGGTGGTGTTGTTGGAGAAGGGTGAAAACATGGAAGGATGAGAGGAAGAGCAGAGAAAATGGTGGGTAGAGAGAGAGAGAGAGAGAGAGAGAGAGAGAGAGAGAGAATTAAAGATGGAGAAAAGGGAAATTGGAAAGGAAAGATGTGACGCTGCTCAGATCCACGGCCGAGGAGGGTCATTAAACTAAACCCTTTGGCGACAGAACGACAGATCAAGCACGAGGAAGGGGGGGGGGGAAGAGAGAAGGGGAGAAGAAGGTTTAAATAAGGGAGGATCTTAAAATAGCAGCACCTATTTCTCATCTGAAGCAGAGTTAACAGGAAAAGGACGAATATCCTGCCACGAACGCCATCAGTGCCCTCACATTTCATCCAACAGGGAGAGAGATAGAATGTGTAGTACCACTTTCTCTCCTGCTTGACCCATCTAACATCATAAAAACAGTCATGAAGCATTTCAAAGCACATAAGATGGTTTATGCTCTGTATTATCACCGCGTTTAACGCAACACTCGCCAAGTATTACGGTTTGTATGAACTACAAGTCAAAGTGTTATCCACCAAAGTCCCCAACAATAGAACGTCTCATAAACATTAATGGGATCCATATTGCATCAGTTTGTGTGGCTGTGAGTGCAGTAACATGATATCACCTTTGGTTTGTGCTCAGGCTGCACGGTGGTGCAGTGGTTAGCGCTGTTGCCTCACAGCGAGGTGCTTCCTGGTTCGAATCCCCGTCCGACAGGAGCCTCTCTGTGTGGAGTTTGCATGTTCTCTCTGTGCAGGATTCCGACCTAATGAGGGAGACGTGTGGAGCTGCTTGCTCTGGTCTTGGTTGCCATGTATCTCAGGATGTTTTGAGCAGTTATGCAGCCGCTTGCAATACACAATGAATGGGCGCAAATTTTAAAAGCGTCAGGTCACGTGCAGTGGATGACGGTGGCGGCTGCACCTGCAGTGATGATGGCATATATTGGTCGTACCGGTTCATAGGACGCAGCCCACTTTATTTGGGTTGTTTCTAATATTGTCCTTTCTAACTTGTCTTTACTAAGAGTGTTAATGCAGAAAATAACTGTTACACCAAAACTCACCAACATTGGCAGGTTGGTGGCGGACCCCAACAAAATCCTCAAGCTCATATAATACCACTGACAACATCCTCAAGGTGGCCTGGACAACCTCGTTCACATTTTGCTCAAAAATGGCGCCACAAAACTGCAGCATTCTAGTGAAGACCACGGTGAAATGTTTCAAAGATTTCTTCCACATCCAGTCATTTCTGTTCTCGTCACTTTTATTGACAAAGTTTTCCGCCATGAACATAAAAAGTGTGCTACAGCTTTCATACCAGAATTGCATGATATTGATTTCTAAAATGTAAGCTTCGTACTCCGATGGTATTCATATGCAAACTCGGCAGGTAAATCAGCTCAGATGAAAAAACAAAACGAGCTCCTGCACAGAACGAGACACCGACAGTGAAGACGCAAAAACACAGGAGGAAGAAAAGAAAGCGACGATGACTGTGGCTGTGAATAATTAGGCAAAATAGTTTGCTTTTGTTTTTCTGTCTGATTGGAGAAAACTGTCGAAGGCTGTGAGCTCTCACACACACACACACACACACACACAAACATGAACACAAACAGTGTGTTACACACTAATCCAGCACACAGCTGCGTCATTCCTCAACATGTTTACTTCCTCTCTGCCTTCACCATCACCACTATCACCGCTGCTGCTGCCGACCCCCTACAATCCCCTGCAAAAACACACACACAGACACATGCACACACACACACAAAAGAGAACTGGGCGTGTAATTTGATCCTGTGTGCTCCCCTCCTCTAATGAAGCTCTCTGGCGGTTTGACTGACACTCGGCTCGTTATTTAAACGTCTGTTTGGGGCGAGGAGGAAAAAGGAGAGCTTGGAGGAGGAAGTGGAAGAGGAGAGGAAAAGTGGAAACAGGGGAGCTGAGAGAGAGTGGAATTGGAAGGATGGGGATGGATAAAAGGACGGCAGGAAGCGGGAAAGATGGTGCAGGGATGGAGGTAAACAGGGTCATGGGAGTCATCGGAAGAAGAGAGAAGGAGGTGAATTGGAGTGGAGTTTAAAAAGATGACAATAGCAATCAAGAGAAGACAGTTTTGGAGGAGGAGGAGTTGATGATAAAGGGTGTGAGGAGACGTAAGTGTGTATGTGCGTGCGGGTGTGTGTGGGTCTAATTGCAGGTCTTTGTGCTGATAATGTTCTTTGAAGGCGCACAGCTGATAATTAGCGAGCGTGGCTCCGCGGATGCCTTTCAACATCGGTCATTATGAGCCGCAAACCCACCATCGGCTCTGACACGACCTCCCGAGACAGGAAGGGCGACGCACACACACGCTCAAAAACCCCCCTCACGTGAAAAAAAATACAAAAACGGGCGTAAACAAGCGTTGATTAGTGTATGAAAAGCAGCAGCTCACGAGTTGAACTGATACAAAAGCTCTCTAAAGGCCTTGAGTTCCTCTTCCACACGAGGGGCTACAGGTGTGTGAGAGACGCACAGATGCACACACTCTTCCTGTTTACTGACACTCAAACACACACACACACACACACACAGCAGAGACTATAATTACAGGGATTCACACAATGTGGCGTCCCGGTACGCTGCGTCCGTTATTGCCTCCCTGGTTGCCACATGACAACAGCGGTCCCTCGCTGCAGCGGCTGCTCGGTGCGCCGCTTCAGGCCCCGCCTCCCCCCCCAAATGTTCCCCAGATCTGAATATTTATGAGAGGGGAACAGCAGACAGAAGACACTGGCTGGAGTTTTCTGTCTCCTCTGCAGTGACAGTTATCAGTGTTAAAGGGTCCTTCCTGAGCTCTAATTTATCCCCCAGTGAGGAAATGTCCGACGAGAGCTGTGGCTGGGAAGCCAGACTTTCTTAAAAACGCTCCCACTCAGCATAACCGGCAAAAGTAGGCTTCATTTGACAGCCAGGAGGAATGCAGTCACTCTGTCTTTTGGCCCCAGAACTTACACTTATAGTCAAACATGATGACGGCGTGCATTCTGCAAGACGGTAGAACACAAAAAGGTTGAAGGAATTTCGTAACGTTGCCTCAGTGTCAGGTTATTTTGTTGGCATAAACCCTCTGACATCTTCTGCCTTCTTCTTCTTTCTTCTTCTTCTTCTTCTTCTTCCTCTTCTTCTTCTTCTTCTTCTTCTTCTTCTTCTTCTTCTTTCTTTGCAGCAGCGTGCTGCACATGCACTCTCTACAGACACCGGCTTCATCACAGCATTTGAGGAATTTGTTCATTTATTGTCTCATTGCTAGAGGTTGTTAGCCGTGCAGATTGTGCCTGCTTTACTTTCATGCATTTTGATACTCAGGATCAGTATGTTTGGCCTAACAGGCGGTGATACCTACCTATGAACACAAGCCTTGTTTTTCAGATGCATACATACTAGGGCTGGGTATTTTCCACAACCCCACGATACGATACATATCGTGATATACACTGAGTTTGGATAATGACCATGTCCTACACAGATTCACTGCAACAGCTGTTCTTTATTGTTGAGAATAACAGCCGAGGCGTAAGGATCCTTAAAACACTTCAACTCAGGTCCTCAGAGATCCTAGAAGTCCATTAAGATATTTTAATCCCAGAGCTATGGCTATGGCGTTATTGTGAACTGCTCCATAGGTCAAAACTGTCATCACAGCTTTGCAGCCGTATCGATTCTGTAACATCTGCATCGAGGCATGTAGCCCTAATATGTACTGTAGCTGCCCTTACAAAGTAAACGCTCTGCATGCAGTATGTGCTCTGCAGCCTTTAGTGCTTTTTCACTGACTGAGTCGATGTGACATAGCGTCCATTATGCAAGGGATCGTAGGACAGAAAATCCCAAAAAGGTATGCTTACTTTTATATTGTCATTGCTTATTCATATGCATGGAAAAGGACTTATTGTTCTGGCATGCTGAGTCGTATGGACGTATGGATAGTGAAGCACACCTTACGGGATTTTGTTTGAATCTCCAAAAACCACAAGTATTCTTTGAGATTGGATTTTGTGTCACATCTTTGATTTCTTGGGTTTTCAACACAAACCTGCACGTTCAAACCGTAGATATCTGCAGTGTTAGACACCGTCTAGGTGAGTGAAGAGATCTGTGTATTTGGTGATGGATTGACCCTTTAGACAGAAGCTTTCTTTCCTCCTCTGGTGTCTCACAGCAGGAGAAGCAGGATGGAAATTCTCACTGGGTTTTTAATTGTGGGAGGCTGCGCTGGTGTCATGCTCGCTGTTCATCCATTTTTCATCCAAACACATGAATTATGAAGTGCTGCTAATGACGGGGAGGGACGGAGAGGGGAGGAGGGAACGAGAGGGGGGAGGGAGGGAGGAAGATGAGGGGAGAGAGAGTTTGTCTGCAGAGAGCTGGATGGACGTTTAGACATCTCTGTCTTCCTCTATTGCTTCTTCTCGAGTTGACTTTTCTCCCTCTGGAGCGTTTTCTTTCTCTCTGAGTGACACAGGTTAGATTTGTGAACACACACACACACACACACACACACACACACACACACACACACACACACACACAGACACACACTCTGGGTGGCAGGTGAACATACAGTGGCCCAGGAGGGGATAACTTCTTTGTGCGTGTGTGATTCAGATCACTGACCTGGAACACATTGGGTACTGAGAGAATCAAAACTATTACACACACACGCACACACACGCACGCACACACACACACACACACACACACACACACACACACACACACACACACACACACACACTGTTGCTGTCTAAGCTCAGTCATTCCTAAAAAGCAATAATAAAAAAAGTTTTCATGACACTATTTTGCTTTTTCGTGACCTAATCAACGATTACATTTGATCAGATTTTTTAAACATTACTGCGTCCACAAATGATTGGATAATATGGTTGATCATCATCTTTATAGGATTATTATTTTCAGTATTTATTGACATTTTTATCATGTGTAATATTTTTTCTAAAATGTATTTTTATTCCTTTTTTTTTTAATAATAATCCTCTAATTATGATAAAAACGTGATCAGAAAGACTAAATAATGGCTCCCAAGAAGGGACATCAGCTGCACATCCTCACTTTATTCTGGTGATGTAGCCTACACACACACGCACGCACGCACGCACGCGCACGCACACACACACACACACACACACACACACACTTTTTCTTCTATCCTTCTTTAACACTTCTGGTATGATAGCATCCAAAAACCACACTATACTACACACACACGTACACAAATGCACACACACACATGCACACACAAACACACACACACAAAGTGGCATGCCCCAGGGTTTTCTGGGATAGTCGAGTGTTTTCTCTTCCAGCTGATGCTCTCTGAGAGTGAGGGAGGGGGGGGAGGGAGGGGGGGGAGCAGAAGTCGTGGGTGTGTCTTCTGCACATTCCTCTGCTTCGCCTGCAACAATACCAACATTTATTTACAAGGCATTATTTGTTATTTCTGCACGTTCATCGTGTCCTGATTGCAAACTCACATTTTACCGCGGCTGCAGAAAGCTCGTTTGTGCTGTAATTAATCATTATCACGTTAATTTTGAGGCGTTTGTGTGATTACCATACCACCGCTCGGAATAATTTTGGTTTATTAAATAACTAATGCAAGCCAAAATACAAAAAAAAAGAAAAAGTCTCCGATAACAAGAGTATGACGTGGGGAAGAAATAAGATTAGATTTGCTCGTATTGCTCAGTTTCATTTGCATTTGCTCGTTTGCAGGTTTCCACATTTGTTTTCTGTCTTTAAGCACACACATACACGTTTGTTCGTGTGTGTGTGTGTGTGTGTGTGTGTGTGTGTGTGTGTGTGTGTGTGTGTGATGTAGGGGGATCTCTGTCGGTGTGACGTTTTTTGTTTTTTTTCCCCCTCTTTTTTGAGAGGCTCCAGATGGCTGAGAGACAGGTGAGCCAATTAGCGAGTCTCACTACACAGCAACATCATCACACCGGCGGAGCACGACAGCCAAACACACACACACACACACACACGCACACACACACACACACACACACACACACACACACACACTCATACACAGGGAACACACACACACACACATATGACTTTGTTTCAGTGTTAACATTACCAGCATTATGCTCTGATGTGTTTCGCAGTCCGTCAATACGCCATCATGAGCCCGTCGCTGCTGTTTTGGATATGAAATTGATTTTACGATATGTAACGTTGTTTGGAATGATGACAAATGATCCTCTAATTTTAGCTTATTATGATCACAAACAGTGTGTGCATGTAGTGTGGCCCATTATGCACAACCCAGAAAAAAAACAACACCCATAATGGGCAGATTTTGAATTGATTTGCTCGCGGATTCATTTACGTTCAAGGAGCCAAAAATATTTCAGCAAGCCGCGCCGATGTTCATTATAATTCTAATGAAGTCGAAATCCTCACAAAAGAGGAGAGAGCTGCAGGAAGACGGCACGTCTAAACACAACATCAACAACAACCTCTTTCTCTCTTCATCCTTCAGCTCCCTCCTTCTCCCTCTCTCGTCATCCCTCTCGCTCTATTTCGGTGCTGAATTGCTGAATGTTAGATGTAAAAAAATGCCTTTAATGAGCCATCAGCCGCAGCAGAAAACAGTCACACCTGACCCCGCACACCCCCTCCCCCTCGCCCAGCTTCTGCATGCCAACTGTGCCTGCACACGTATGCGTCCATATGATGCAAAACACAGACACTTACTGCTTGCTTATTAGTTGGATGGTTTCTGTTCGTTTGTGCACTTTTCTTTTTGTTAAGCGATAATTGAGCAGCCATGACGACTGCTTTCCCACCTAATGGAAGGGGACAAATTAATCTCCCTGTGCTAATGTCTGCAAATGGAACGGGACCACTCCTGCCACCTCCGTGCTCAACCAACCTGCTGCCTATGGATGAGTGTTTCAGATGCAGGCTGATGTATCAGATGATGGATATGTTGCAGCTTGTTTTTGATTTGAAAATGCTGGAACATGTCAGAGTGTATAACCATTGTTGTCCTTGAGATGCAGGAAGGAAAGCTAGAGCTCTCGGGGCTGCTGGTTGGTTTTTAACACCGATCTTAACCAACCAAAGAGCTGATGACAGAGCTGTTTGTGGTGGTTAGGTTTCATGATCCGTCGCCATTGAAGCTAAGGACATTTTAGTCCAGTACAATGTGTCGGATGTTTCGACCGTAATCAATAAATATGATAGCTTATGGAAGTAAATGCTTGGTTCTGTGCATAATCCAGTGCGTTCTAATCTTTCTTGTACAGATATAAATGGTAATGTGTGTTTTAGGTCTGTTTTCTAATCCCTTCTTCTAACAAGTGGTTAAAATTAAGAATCATTGGTCATTTCTTCACACAAAACCTTGTGAAAAAGAAGATTGTGCTTTTACAAAAATGTTAAGTTAAAATATTAGCTCAACTTTGACTTTTCCTTGAGTCACACCATTCTCAATGCTGTCACCAGTTAACCTAACGAGCATGTCTTTGGGCTGCTGGAGGAAGCCGGAGTGCCTGGAGAGAACCCACGCATGCACGGGGAGAACATGCAAACTCCACACAGAAAGACTCTACCCCAAAGATGTCCAAAAAACCTTCTAATTGGCTCCCAAATACTTGGCTTATTTGTGAAAAACTGGATATATAAGTACAATAAGTTGAGCACAAGCAGTATTTGATGCCCTGAAACCCCCCCCTTTACTTTCATTCAATAGAAAGGTGCGCTTAGACTTTCATGCTCTTGGGTAGATGACAGCCTTGACATAATAGTGACCCCCAACACGTGAACACGGTAGGGATCAGTTGACCCTAAATTTAAACAGCAGATTGCAACGAGGAGAGTATGGGCTACAAGAACCACTGCATGGAGAATAAAGAAAAGACAAATTATTAACATACAGTGTATGAAGGAAAAAAGAAAAGTGTCTTTGAGACGCACATTTACAAACCCAATTTTTCAAGGTCAAGCTTATTTAACGGCATGTGTTGTAAAACCTCAAACCCTTAACATCTGAATTGAACTTCTATGTATTGTAAGGACCTGATGCCCTCACTGTTAGAGAAAGAGTCCAGATGCAGTGGACAGCGTCCTCGATCACTTTCAGTTTGTTTATGTAGACTTGTAATTGGACTTACCCTGAAGGACCTGCGACTTTCTTTAACGAGACTTGAAACTTGTGGTTGGCCCAAAAGACATTCCTGCCTTTTGCAATGTATGCAAACATGCACAACAATAACTAATTAGCCGCAGCAGGCCCTAAAAACTAATTAGTAATGGATCACTTCGTCAGCATTGTTAGTTAGGACCGCCTGATTGCTTCGCAGGCCTCATGTACTGCTGCAATTAAGCAAGTTAAAGGTTTAGTTGCAAACATGAGCCATAGATAGCAAATAGAAAAACCAAACAGTGGAGGACGTGTGTAACACCTGCATGGGAGTTTTGTTCATGTTTGTATGTAAATGTGAGGTTTGGTAGAGGACAACAGGCTAGGAGGCCGGGTGAATGCCTCTCATTTTCACATCCTAAATGCTGCGATCCTGCAGCCGTTCTGCCTCCTAAGCCTCTTCCTGAGGATGACCTCCAGGGAAGATTGTGTAGCTGCTGTTGGAGTACAGAGGAGTTGATTACGCGGCAGTGCCGGGGCTTTGTTCTAAGCATATGCCCGTCCTTGGCTTTGGGGAGAGAGAGAGAGAGAGATAGATGAAGAGGGAGAAAAAGCAGAAGACGACGACTCTTATCTCCCCCTCGGGAGGTCTTGCATCCTTTCATTCCAGATTGTCTTGTTGACCTTCTGGCCCCGCCCCGGTTCATCCCGACCCTCCGCTCTGCTCCGCTTGTTTACTGTCCCATAATGACATTGTCAATGGCAACAATACGTCCGCTTATCGCATGGTGTCGGCCGCCACAATGCCTGAATGGCGGCGTAATGGAAAGGCGAATTCGTCCTGTTGTCATCTTGAAGTCTTTGGAGGCGCTCTCTCTACCCGGCCGTGTGTGCCGGCGAAAGATAAGATTAATTCTTCATATCGCCGACTGATTGCGGAATCTTGTATCTAATGCAATTTTTATTTCTACCCTTTCCCTCCCCCACCCTCTCCCCCTTTTCCCTTTCTTTGAAACTGCAGAGTCAAGCATTTTTTTCCGCCTCTCTTTGGGGGAAAAAATCTAAATAATTTATCTGTGTTTTGGTGCTTTTTTTCCCTCCCTGCTGTACTTAGAGGAAAAGTGGAGAGAAATGGAGCAGAGACAGACAAGAGGAAAGGCAGATGAGTTTTTTTTTTTTTGAATGGGACGAACGTGAGCAGCATGGTGAAGAGGGTAAGAAAAAGGGAGCGAAGGGTGGCAGGGACGGAGCAAACCCTCGCTCGGCACTCGGCTGGAGAGGGGCCAAAGAGAAGCCTGCAGACTTTGGTAATCCCTCTTTTATTAATGTGAAGCCAAGCTCAGCAGAATGCAGGCTCACAGACATAACAGAGCCGCTCACAACTTACTGTCTATATGCAGATCTACTTCCCTGGCATGACTGGTCCGAGTCCAAACCTTCCAAGCCGTACGGCCAATAAACCCTCAGTCCATTAAAGTGGCGGTCCGGCGTTCAGTCCGGTGCACTTCCACCCGCCGAGTCAAGCTCTCGAGTCTTTTGATCCCGCTCAGGTCTCGGCCTCGGTGTTTGGCACCAAAAAAAAGCATCCTGCGTCCTCGCAGAGACTTTGCACGTTACCATGACAACACCCCTTACATCACTCAGTTGCCCCCCATGTAGCCAATGGGCATTGACCTTTCGCTGTCAGAGCGTGTTAGGGAGCTAGAAATACAGAGAGAGAGAGAAGGAAAGAGAGGGAGAGAGAACGGGGGAAAGGAAGCAGGCACTGGATACAACAAACACAAATAGGTCTTTAAATTGTAATCACAATTTTAAAAGAAACGGAGGCTGCTCGGTGTGAGCTGTGGCCTCCAGTTACTGCTGTGTCAGGGCCACAAGTCTCTGTTTCCTGTGAATGACAAAAACAACATGCTCGTCTTCACTAGGCCTGATGTCAGAGCTCAGCGAGGGGCCTCCAAATGTGTAAAATACAAAGAATAAAAGGGTTGGAATGGGGCTAATCTTGGCATATTGCAAACAGGGAGCTTCTGGATGGTACCAGTTGCCCCTCCCTGCAACCCCGAGCTTCTGTCTCTCCCAGACACTGCCATATGTGCTCTGTTCTCCAACAGTAGCCCTTCAACACAGGAGCACGAGCAGAGAGCAGGTTCGAAGCAGCGAGCAGATGGAGAAACATACAGGCCTAACGAGAGGTCCTCGTTAGAAGAAATTAATTAAAGCAAGTATATAGAAGTACCAATTTTAAAAGGTAACTGGCTTGGTTCACACTGAAACCATGATGAGTGCAGTCTAGGGTATTTGAAGATAGGTTGGTGTAGTTTTTATATATTTCACTGGATCAGTTTCTTTTGGCAAATTCATACATTGCTTCACGATATTTTTAAGAGCTGTCTTTGGGAAAATTTGAGGACAGTCCTTCGATTAGAAAGTGTTAATGAGCAATATTGCTCTTAACACTTTGAGCAGCGAGTCTCATAAATGTATTCTCTTGTTCTGGAGTTTTAGAAATTTAAATTGTTCCCTCGAGTCTGACAGGAAGGAAAGAAAATGAATGTTATTCGATGTTAAGAAGTAAGTGTCCATCTTTCTGACTTTACAAGAAAAGTTTTAAATCGGCTTTCACAAATGGTAGATGATGATGACGATGATGATGACGATGATGTCAGGACACCGCATGCTGCTCGCTCATGTTTACCCATCTGACATGTTATTCCAAGGATTACAGAGAAAAGCACAACATCCAAAGGGCAAAACACAGGCGGTGTCAGTTAGCATCACATCATGTGACATACTGGACAGAATAAGTAATCGAGGTACATTAGATCCTTTCCTGCTGGGTGATGTTGTGGAATTACTCAGACGACCACCATATTGGAAGTAGGACAGCGGGAGAGAATATAATAGATAAATGTATTATGATGAAGAATTTCAACCAAAATCTGGTTGCACTAAACACTGGTGATACTCTAAGACATAAAAAAACAGCGGACATTGAACAACTTTAAAGCCTTGAACAAATACAGCTGTACCTCTGCATCCGCGGAGGTAAGGTTGCACAAGTTTTGCTTTGGCGCCCACCAAAGGTCTCGAGTGCAACTGCACTGTTGTCAAACACAAAGTGCTGTTGCCTTCCCCTCATAGACGACGTGCATTAGTTGACAAACAGAGTGTGGCGAAGCCGGCAAAGACGTTGTTAGAAGCCAAAGAACCATGGCGACTGACAGAGTTCAGTAATGTTATTGGATTTTGCGCAAATATGACTCGCTCGTGACTACATCCGTGGCTATATGTCTACATCGACTATTTAGTACATGCTAGTTGAGTTCTGTAGCTAACTTGAAGACCAACGAGGAAAGACACAACTTTTTGGCGTAAGAAGGATCCGTTCAATTTTTTGTATGCAAACCTGCTACATAACTTGGGTTAGATGACTTTTTGCACCCGGTGCAGTTATGTCGTTTGCTTGGTTACTCTTTCTTTATCTCTTCTTAGCTTCATCAGCCACCGTCCTCTTCCTCTTTAACCTCAGTAACTGTATCAAACAGTACGGAGACGGGCTAACGTACGGCTTCTTTGTCGCTGACAAACTGCAGCCATCTGCCAGAGTTACATAGTGCAGTGAATAGGGTCACTCTGTGGACATAGAAGAGACGCCATTCTCCCTGTTGAAAGATATTTATACCATTAGATCGACTTTGAAACTACTATTTTAAGGTGAAAAAGTTCTATAGTGTTGCTTTAATACTCTGAAACAAGGGCGGTGCCAGGGAGTGTGAGCCTCGTGAAATAAACAAATAATAGTTTAGTCAACATATGCTACGTAAATACAGCCTATTTAGTGCAGCATTAATAACTGAATGTCTGAGTTATGGGCTTGCAAATAACTCAAATAACAAATCATCACTTGTCATTATCATCCTTCAACATTTGTGGAACATAATTGCATTCTTGTGTGCTCGTATTCTGCCGTGTATCGTCACGCTCTTTACATTCAGCTCTCGCCGTAGTGAACCGTGAGCAACATATGATCAGTGGCTGCAGCAGCTGTGTGAATTGAGGAACACATGAGATCATTATACGAGAGGGCTGGTGAGTCCTCATTCTACGCTCCTATTCTCCACAATTTTTGTTGACGCACTCGCCATGTGTCAATATTTGTCACCGCTGCACGCCTGCCATCAGCTTTGGCTTAGACAAAGTGCAATGAGAGGCCGATCCGATTTGGATGGTAAACAACAGAGGCAGAAACGGGGTAATTAAGTTAGAAGTTAGCACAAGTGTCGGCTGCATTTTAATGCCGGTGGCCCCGTGCACGTTGGATAATTCTGGGTTTTTTTCCGATTGCTGTTGTTTTTCAGTGAAATGCAGGTGTTTGGCGAAGACGGACGATTTTGGCCTGTATGCCAAATTCTAATGAACCTCGCGTATAATCCATAATTTTAACTATCCCCCACCTGCCAGCTAGCCCCACACACACACACACACACACACACACACACACACACACACACAGTGCACAAACAGGCATAGGAAAAATACCCTAACACATACACACAATATGCACTAATGAAGCTGTTCTCCTCTCCTCTCTCTTTTCGTCCCTGGCTCGGTGAAACATGCATAAATCATAATAAACAGAGAGATGAATTTTTAATCAGCAGCTCCCTGCCTGTGTGTCTTCAGCCTCAGCCTCCTATGGGGAGGAGAGGCTGTGATGTGCCAGGTATACGGAGCCGGATCTGGCAGCGCGTCCTTCGGGAGGGCTACTCACTGAGACATGCCTGTCTGGGCTGCGTCTTCCTGGGCATGATCTGCTGGACCGGGCCGTCTCCTTGGAGACGAGACTGGCCGGGACGAGACGAGCTGTCTGTACCTGCAGGACGCTCAGGACCAGATAGGATGGGACATCTGAGTAGACGGGGTGGGGTGGGGGGGGCTCGGAGATGGTGATGCCTGAAGGCTGAGGAGCTGGGATGTAAATAAGACCGTCAATAACACTATCACTTGTTGGTGTTCATAGAAATGCATGAGCATAAATAAAATATACATTTGGCAGGGCACGATAAAGCGTGGGAAACTCGACAGATGTTATCTTTTTCTTTTTTTTTTCAATAATTTATGATAGATTTTTTTATACTTTAATTATTTATATCTTCAACAGGGGAGCTCTTTTTTTTAAACATTTTTCATTACTATGTTCAGTAGAACACTGTGTTATTTTAAATGTATAATCATAATAAGTCAAGTTTATGAATTATAGTTGTCTTAATCAAATGTCATAAATATTCTGGCGCTGCTCCTGTGTCGGCTGCAGTGAGAGAAGAAGTTCTCACTGGTGTGCCGCTTCCTCTTTTGTTGACTTTATTTGTAGTTTTATGTTTCTTCTTGGCTTTTTATTTGTCTCAGTCAGATAAAAGAAAATATTTGTCCAAACAAAACAACAACACACAAACTTTTCTGCACACTTAAATGACTGATTTTGTCAATGGAGTCTGGTGGCTTTGAGGAGCGTCGTGAACTGGCTGTTTCCTGTCCAGTAGTAACTCATCCCATTCATAGACATTCATACACGTCGCTGAAGCAGTGGGGGCAACTTGGGGTTAAGTGTCTTGCCCAAGGACACATCGGACATGTTGCTGCAGGAGCTGGGGATCGAACCCCAAACCTTCCAGTTGAGAGACGACCGACTCTACCAACTGAGCCACAGCCGCCCGTTGAACACTGTGAATACTAATTGTAGCTGGGCAGTGGCCCTTCTCCATTATGATGCGAGCTCTACAGACTGGTTAGCGGCTGCACGCTAAAACAAGCTAGTGGAGAGTTTCCTTTTAGTTTTGTTGTTGTACATCATCGCCTGTTCTCTAAAGAATTGAAACCTGGGTGTATAAGACTATAGACGTCATGGTAACAGTTGAATAAACACACACAAGCCAGCAGCTTGCAAACAACTGACTGAAGACGCCTACAGGGTCATATGATGCGCACAATTCTGTGATGTTGCTGCAGCTTGTCAGTCGTCATGGCTGTTTGGCTTCTCACAACGTCTTTGCTAGCTTGTTAACAAATGCATGTTGTCATTGAAGGGAGGCTAACAGCACTGTGTGTTATTTACGACAGTGCAGTTGCAGTCAGAGACCTTCGATTGGCGCCGTAAAGAGCAACAAACCAAATTTCTATTGCTGCTTTAATCTAATGCAACATGTTTCAGGCGAATTGACTGATTTTGGCTTCATTTTCTACGTGAGCCTCGATGACAACAGGAGGCCAGTTTTTGGTTATATATGTTAAAGCATATAGTCTCTGCAGACCCATTTATAGCCGCAGTTAAAGGTCATTTAAAATACCACGTCTTTGTGGTTTCATCTGATGTCACTGCATCCTAAGCACAAACTTCAATATATCCTGTGTGAGACTCTGAATGGGAACAGAGCCTGGGAATAATGCCAGCGTTTTTTTTGGATACTGCACATCTCAGTGATATCCTTAATATCTTGTTTTGAGGATATTTATACGCTCACTTAATAATCTGCAAAAATTCAGTGCACGCTTGACTTGATATTGAACTTGGTCTCTTTCCATGAGTTCAGTACAACTTTACTATGATGTACACGATTTATTTACCTCATAAAAACTTCATGAGACGACGGTAAAGCCAAGTTCAGGTCGGCTTATTTTTCCCCCCTCTCTCTGCAGCTGTAGTCTCGGCTTCGGTCAAAGAGAAGGGTGCGCAGTGAAATCATAAAGTCTGGTCATGTTGGCATGGTGGACTGGACCAGACTGGGCCAGGACTGGCAGCTATGTAGGCAGTCCAGATCCAGACTGGGCTGCTGGGCTGGGCTGCTCCAGCGCTGTAGTACGAGGCTCAAACAGGCCCACAACATAACAACATGAGCCGAGCTGTCACAGGGGATTACTTCAGCGAGGCAAGCCAGCGGGGTCTCCACTGCTCGGCTGCTCTACCAAAGAGAGAAAGAGAGAGAGAGGAGGGGAAAGGGGAAAGAAAGAGGAGGAGGGGGGGGGCTTGTTTCTGCGTGAGAGAAAAGGGAACATTGGCGGAGAGACTGAGAGGAACAAGGCGGGAGACAGAGAGAACTGTTAAAAAAAAAAGGAAGAGGGAGGAAAAAGAGGACACAAGAAGAAGAGGAAGTGCAGCTGCTAGCCTGATAAGGTGCTCTTTTATTTTTTTGTAATGTTGGAGCACTCGTCCGAGCCGAGCTTTGCAGGGAGTGTGTGTGTGGATGCTGTGCTCTGCCCTCCTCCTGCAGGATCCACGAGGAGCGAGGAGCTGCCGCTGAGGTACACACACATCTGTGCACGAACACACGCACGCACACATTTGACTGACCCAGATGCTGCGTGCGTGCATGCATCCCTTCGAGGGGATTGTAACACTTGAAGTTCAAGTGTTGGCGCTGTTGCATGATCGCTTTTGAATCAACGAGAGCATTTCTATTAAAAGAGAGGGAGGAGCCTAAGAAACGTACAGGTGCTGGTTTACTCCTTCATTTGATGTCGGTGGGAGGATGCTGCTGACAGGACTTCTTGTAAGGCCTCCTACCTGGCGCTCTGTCTCAGCGTGTTGTTGTTGTTGCTCAATGGAGGGAGATTTCTCCCTGCTTTTCCTGCAACTGTTTGCCCAGTCGAGCGTTACATCTACCGCTTGTACTTCTCCTTTTTTTCTTTCTGTTCTGAGTATCCGTCTTCCTCCTGCTGTGTTAGCAGCTTTGTGTCCAGGGAAAGCAGTTAGAGAGTATTAGGAAGTAGAAAACAACAAACATATGGTTACATCAACCGACTCCCCCCCCCCCACCACATGCTGCTTTTAATGAAAATATCCAGAAGTTCAGCGTCCTTCACCTTTGACTTTCAGTTTTCATTTATATACAGTGTTTATCATACAGTTGCTGTTTTTGCCCTGCAGCTGATTTACATTTCTTCAATTATTCCGCCCACACATGCATACATGAATATGTATCGTTTATATTCTTCTTTTCTCACTTGCTGTTTAAGAGTTCTTGTGTCTCGTGGTTTCAGTGCGTTTATTAAGAAGATTCTGACATCCAAAAAGTTTTACAGTCACTGAAAACATCATTTTAGCATCGGTTTCAAGTTGCCCCTCAGGGTCTGACGTTAGGTCTGGTTTGTACACATGGGTGAGTTGGCACAGTTAGTTTTGTAGGTTTATGTAACAAAAAAAAGTTGGTTAAGTAGGGAAATAAAACATAAGGCCTCTGAAAGTAGTACGTTTTGTGATTCATTCATAAACTGACTAACGGCCCAAGTGGACTCTATGTTACGCCTCCCTTTCGTCTGAAACACCTCGGGTTGTGTTCTTGATCACATTAATAATCTAGCTGTATATCTATATACAGTATGTGCCTCCTGGACGCCTCCCTTTGGAGGTTTTTCCTGACACCGGGCACGCCCAACTGAGAGGAGACCCTGAGGTAGACCCAGAGTTCATTGGAGGGATTATATACCCCGTCTGGTCTGGGAACGCCTCGGGATCCCCCAGGAGGAGCTGGAACACGTTGCTGGGGAGAGGGAAGTCTTGGTTGCGACCTGAGCTCGTATAAGCGAAAGAAAATGGATGGATTAGATACTAAGTCACTTTTTGAACCTTGTACAAATAGTTAAAGTGAACAATCTTGTTCGTTGAATAGCTTTTTGTTTGAATTTGAACGTTATTTGTAACTTATTTCACCACAAACAGTTAAAAACTAAATAACCTCAGACTCTGAATACAACTTTCCGTTGCCTTGGAAAACCAGAAACTCTTCAATCTTGAAGTCTTTTGGGATAAAAAACAAAACTTTAATCACTTTGAGCATTCATCTCTCAAGGCAGCAGATATCTTAAGAAAAAAGAAATGTTATTTGGTGTCTGCTCTAAAGCATTGATTGTCTAACTGCAGAAACAAGATTCGACCTCATCTAACAGCCTGGATCGGCATCTTGGTTAACGGTTTATTCTTCCTTTATCCAGTTCTGTGTCATTTCTTAAACCCTTTATAGACAAACTCAGGGATGAGGGTTGTGGAGGAGCGTTGCACCTTAGTTGTTTGCCTGCAACTTTTGAAAAAACGGGGTACACAACGGAGAAAAGTTGTTGATTAGCAGAGATAGCATGAGATACAGAACTTCCCCCTGCTCTGAAATTAGACAGGCAAACAATAGAGGTACAAAACTTTCCCCCTCGATCCGTTCTGTGTTGCCTCTTTTTGAAAGCTGCACCGTTTGGCTCATTACCGATGCATTTCACTGCGATACCCCACCAGTCACAGTTTGTCTGAACTCCCCTCCTGTTGCATAAAAGATTGAGACAAGCCTCCGCCATGCACCTGATCATGAAAAACAGTCATGCTGAGGTTGACTTGTTTTGCAATGAGTGAACATATTTCATTGATGTTTGCAGGTAGTAATTTATTGCACCGTAATTTACTGACTGGATCGCTGAACGCTTCATTGGGTGACAAATGAAACTGCTTTCGAGGCATGCACTTCATTTGCAATTTCCCAATGAAAAATATGACTTTGAACGTTTTCCCTGCATCAGGCGGTTGCTCCGGGCAAGAAACACGGATGGGGGAATTTTTTTTCCAGGAGGTTTAGCCCGTCGGACCGTGTGCAGGACGGCGCAGAGACTGCAGTCAGGTTGATGTGGGGTTTTTACAGAAGAAGAGAATGCCTTTGTAGTGCAGAAGAATTCAATGCAGCTGAAGTAAATAATGCATAGTGCAGTCTGAAAGATTAAGGACATTCACATTGTGTTGTGTTGGTACTGCAGCGTGTAGGATATGAAATGAAACAATGACTCTGAGGTTTTAATGCTGACTTTATGCTTCAGGGTATTTACATCCATTGAGGGTAAACCTTGGAGGATTGTTGGAACTTTTATAGAGTTACAAAGTTTTAAGACAGTTTTAGGATCCAAGAAGAAAGAGAAAGGTATAAGTATATTTAGACCATCTGACCATAATCTGACTGATCATATGTACGACCTGCTCAAGACCAGACTAGACGTGAAGATGTTGAACCCAAGTGTCCCCCCTCAGGACTTGTTGACTGCAGTCGTATGCACTGTGACAGGTTTAGGGTCATCATGTCTGCAAGGTCAAGAGATATTCAACTTATGTAAGCCTCTGTTGGAGGCGAGGCCTAAAGACTAAATGCAATGAATTTTAATGTACAAAAAGGCCAATACATCTGCACACAGTTGATTTGGTACACTGGAGTAAATAGGTTTGGACAGCTCTTGACAACTGCAGACGTCCCAAAAAATAACCACCCACAGGGTTTGGAAGTCCTGAGAAACAAGCAAAGAGTGAGAATGGCAGGTGTCCAGGCGTAGACGTGCATCGTGAGGCAATCACAGGAAGTGCAGCGTGCAGCGTTTTTTGGAACTGGACTAAAAGTCAGGTCAACTCGGCTTCAGCTACTCACATTTCCTTTAAAATCAGTGTCTTGTAGGTCATCCAGGTTTAAGCTAGTGCAATATAGAGGAAAGTTGGATCTTCAAAGTCATTGATTCACTGTAATTTGAATGTTCTCACATGAGGACTAAAGACTGTATCATTGCTGCATACTGACTGCGCTGTATGTGTGGAAAGAGGGAAGGACGTTGGTTGAAATAAAAAGCGCACTTTCCTGTGATTGGTTGCCTCAGTGAGTGGCTATTAGCCTTCTTTTGCTCCATCCTTCCCATCCTCTCCATCCTCTGGGTTTACTGGCAGTTAAACCAAGCATCCCCTCCCACTCAGCCCACACAGCACGCCTGTCTAATGGTGTGGACGATATTAGCCTTCTATTACAGATATGACCGTTGGTTTAGAGTCACTGCCTCTCTCTGTACCATTTCCCTAAATGGGTCAGGGCAATGAGCGTTTAAATGGCCTTTTACCCCTCCTTTCCTCCAACCTTCCCCTCCCCTACCTTTACCCATGCCCCCTCCCGAGACGTCTTGACTCTGCTAAACCAGCCGTCGCAGCCCCGGCGAAGGGAGCGCACACCTCGTCTCTGCGACAACGATTTAATCTGCCGAGCACCTTTTCAATCAAAGAGTGTCAGGCAGGGCCGCTCTCGACACGACTCTAATACAATGCATGGACACTCACGTACAGGAAGTGGAGGCATGCAAGAGGAGGCCGCCGGCGAGTACTATCTGACACACACACACACACACACTTGCTCCGCTCACCCAGGCGCAGATCGATACTCGCAATCATCCAGGTGACAATGGGCACAGGTTTATCGTCCCCTGATTCACACCCTGCTATCATCACCTTCGCACAATCACACAATCAAGGGGGGAGGGAGGGGGATGGAAAGGTGAGGAGGCGAGGGAGGGAGGGGTGAGGGAGGAGGGAGGGAACAGAGCAAGGAGGCTTGCAGGTACATGAAATGTGTGAATATGTGCGTGAAATGAATTGAAATGGGTGTGAAAGTGCATCTATTTGTGGGCGGATGCAAAGACACCGCTCTCTGTGCGTTTGTGTGTGTGTCTGTGGGAAGTGCGTGTGCGCAAATGAGCACGAGCATGAGTGTTTTTGCAAATGGTTGCTTTCTATGTGTGTAGCATGTGCAGGTTGTGTGTTATATCCATTCATTTTTCTGAATGTGCGTCTGGAGTTTGTGTGTGTGTGTCAGTTGTTATCAGAATGACACCATCCTGCTCTCTCTCCTGCAGCCCCAGAGGATCAGTGGAGCTGCACCAGTTTCAAATGAAAATAAATGAGAGGCAGTGACCGCTACTGCCTGGGTCCCACTTTAATGAGGAAAAGGAGCAGAGAGGGAGGAAGGAGAGGGGGGAGGAAGCAGGAGGACATAGGTGGAGGAGGATGGGGCGAGGGGGGAGAAATGGGAAAGTGAAGGGAGAGATTGGGGGGAGTCGGCATGAGAGGAGCGGAGAGGAAAGGGGGGTTGATGAATGGAGGGCCTCCTCTCTGTCACAGATGCAATGGCCAATTACAGTGTGAGCGCGCTCCGGTGCACTGCAGGTGGAGCGTTCAGTGTTTTGAGTGGCCGGAGAATATCCCTCCATCCTCCATTTGCATTGAGAGGAGAAATCGCTGCACAGTGAACAACTTAGAGCAGCTTTGGGGGGGGTTTTACTGAGCCATTCAGAAGAATGTCAAACACCATTGTAGGTCTGGATTGCACAACACAAGGGGATTCTTTTATTACAACCTGTCCAGCTCAGACTCTTTCTACCAAAAAAAATTACTGTTTTCAGATATCAAATAAACCCCAGGATTATTTCTCAGTCCACAATTTGTGTTCTCCTGCAACCCTCTAAAGAGTAATGAAACGGTGCTTTTTCCCCTCTAACTCACATTATGAAATCAACCAGAGGGAGCTGGAGGGTCTGGGTACCTTAGTTTTACAGGAGTCTGTATTAAGTAGGACCCTAGCCAGCTTGATAACATTACTGAAGGTGTCAAGGAGAACAGAATGTGCATTTTACTGGTTGGGGGCATAAACACCTTCGTGGCTGTAATGGGAAAAAAAATCAAGAATTGTTGGTGTAATATTCAAATAAGATGGAGTCGGCTGGAGCATCTCTTGAAGGCTGTTTCTGAGACCGTCTCCGACACAAAACCAAAGACTTAGGTCATTTTTGCAACAGCAGATAGCACCAATATGTATGGTACAGTTAGGCAGTGACCCTTAAGCCCTGTTTCCACCAAGCGGTCCGGTTCAGTTCGGTTCGGTACACATTTATGGGCGTTTCCACTGTCAAAAGTTGGAAAGGGTACCAAAATATCTGAAATGTACCATCCTACTTTGTTGGTACCCTTCTGTTGGGGTGCCAAGCGTACCGATCCGACTCTAAAGGTTGGAGCTAGACACACAGCCGTCCTTTGATTTGGAGGGAGTCATTTCAAGGCTGTTTTTGTTTTTTTCCTCAAAAAAAAAAAGGTGCAGACCTTCCCAGGAATCATTGATCTTTGTTTACTGTGTCACCTTCTTCTTTGTTGAATTGATTGGCTGTCACTGTGTCGCGCCCGCTGTGATTTAGCGACGTGTAAGGGTTCGGTTGGCTGTGGAAACACAAGCATGATCAGGGTTTACTGTACCAAACTGTACTGAACCAAACCAGACCGCTCGGTGGAAACAAGGCTTTTGTGGCCTTATAAAATAAAATGGGAGATAAGCAGGCAGTTAAGCTGCAGAGATGGATGGAAAATGTTACTAATGTACGTATTTGTACCGCCTAAACTGCGAAAACTAGCATACTTACCCTCTAATAACTCCATCTCTTTACAACTATTCTGCTTATCCTGTTAAGGCCTGCATGGGGCTTGAGCCGACTCCAGCAAGCGACAGTCGTTTGTCTAAACCTAACCAAGTAGTTTTGGTGACCTGCATAATCAAACCATGTTTTGCATTATTAAATACTTGTTTCAAGTGTTTATCCAATGTGTGGCACTAAGGATGTGTTGCTTGCCATTGGTAGGAATGTTTATTTAAAAGCACCAAGACGGAGGCTAAGAGAGGCCAATGGGATGCAAAGGATTCAAAGACATATTGAAAGTAGGATGTCAAGCTTTTGGCCATTGAAATGTTAGTGATTATTCACCAATTGCATGAAAATAAGTGGCACAATTGTTCTGTTTTTCTGTTGAGGCTTCGGCCACACACAGTCCAGGACGAATTGGAAGGGAAAATGCGATAACATTGTGAAAAGTCAAACCAACTTTGATAATTGGTGGAAAGTCTGTGAAAGTTTCTTGCGTCCATGCATGCAACACCTGTTTTGAGCTGTAAGTTAGAGCTGCAACCTTTAGTCAAAGGTTTCCCCAGTCAGCTATAGGGTTTGACAAACAAACCGACCAAACTCAGCTTGATTTGATCCTTAAAAATCCCTCAGGATGAAGCCAAAAGAACACGATGCTCAAACTCAAACCAAGGCAAAGTTCCCCTGGGAGAGACAAGGTGCTCCCTGGACAGCAGCGATCTGTTTCTCCCTCAGTGCGGCCGAGCGTCATCCAGTGCGGTCCAGCAGAGACCATTAAAACCAGCAGACAGCAGCACAGAATAGCCACAGGCCTCTTCAGGGGCAGAGGACATCAAGTGTGTGTGTGTGTGTGTGTGTGTGTGTGTGTGTGTGTGTGTGTGTGTGTGTGTGGGTGTGTGTGTGTGTGTGAGTGAGAGAGAGAGAGAGAGAGAGAGAGAGAGAGAGAGAGAGAGAGAGAGAGAGAGAGACCCACATTTTAAGTCATGTTGAGACCACCGGTGCAGACATCAGTGTGTGAGGGTCAGTGAGCAGGTCAGGAGGTATTTGTTCGACAGTGTTGGACTTGATCAGAATGTTCTGTAGTGCAGACTGTGTGTGTGTGTGCTTGTGTATGTCTACATACCAGTGCGTGTATGGAGGTCACATGACCAGAATGTTTTTTTAACACCTTCAACCTGTCGAATATTGCACCCCTCCTCGGATTCATACGTTCAGTCAAATCAGATCACATCACACACATACCTCCAGAATCAGACGTGCACGCTCTTTGCTATTATTATGCACGTCATCTTAAATGTCCCTGAATCCACTTATATATGATTTGTAAAAACGGCGCCCCTTGATGTACAAATGTTGAACTTTACTGAACTCCGATTGCTCTGTTCACTGTGACAGACACATTTACTCTTGTAAATATGCTGCTTCTGTAGCCCTGACTGTGCGAGCACATTTATACCGGCCTACAGGAAGTTACTTCATCAAAAGCATGATGGGATCTTTGGTGACAAACACTGAAATCCTCCCAATGATTATTGTGTCCCTGAACCCTGAAACATCTCCTCAGTTCTTTCACATACAGACACTTGCTTTGTTTTGAATATATTGGACGAAGAGGCAAAAAGAAAAATCTTATTCAGTCAAACCTTTTTCATTCCACTGAAAATGTCCTTGTGCATGTTTGTACGACTTATATGCAATGTGCCGAGATTTATGGTTCACTATACCTGTCCTCAGAATGACTGCGTTTGACATGCAAAGCCGTGACACACAGCGACAGTGCCAAAGGCTCGTACATAAAGGAAGATGATTTCAGATCTTTTCAACCCGCCGCCGCCCGTGGTTGATAGTCAACATTTTATCTTCTCCGAATACTTCTCCTGATGTGATGAAAAAAGACATGTAACCCAAAACGAAACCATGCCGACCTGATACATCACTCCCTCCACGTTGTGTCAGGATTTTATGCGTTCTGTCAGATTGTGTGCAAAACAGGTCAGTGAACATTTAGAGGCTGCAGCCTCACAGGTAGAGCCGAGGCGCCGCATTAACTGGAACACGCTGTCCTGACCGAGCGTCCTGCAAGGAGCGAAAAAACAAACCGACTGAGAAAGAGAGGGAGAGAGAGAGAGAGGGAGAGCGGTGGTGTGAGTGACGGAGGTGAGCGAATGGGACGAATACAGGCATGAAAATGGAGGAGAAGGGGGAAATATGGGAATGAGATTTGAAGATTGAAGAGTGAGTGGCGGTGAGTGTGATGGAGAGAGTGTTCCATCCACTTCATCTTTATTTCTTTAAGGTTTTTCGCTCTGACGTTCTGCACTTGACAGAATAAGAAAGTAGCGATGAGACTAGAGGAGATTTGAACGCCTCGATCATCCTTTCATTAAAGAAGTGATTCATCTGCAGACACACACACACACACACACACATGTTTTAGAGTTGTAAAAAAACACAGATCAAAATGTGTTTTTTCCGGAGTGTTTTTTTTTTTTTTTTTTGGGAGCTGTGAGGATGAACGGTAGCAGTCAGAGTCTGTCTGGTTTCGGGCTCCTCACATGTCCACTTAGGCTCAAACGCAGCTGCTTGCTTTTCTGAATTATTCATGAGCCCTTCATTAAATATTCACGTGTGAAAAGCCGGTGCCATCAGCTACCCACAATCCTCTCCTCTGGGTGTGATGCGAGCAGGAAGCGGAGAGAGGCCTGAATGATGGTTCACAGACAACGCAGCGGCTGCTTAAGGATTCTTTATTTTTAATTTGCTCCACCTATTTTGGGCGTCTTTGTCTCTCTCTTTCTCCTCACTCCACCCTCTCCTCCTCCTCCTCTGCCCTCGCCTCTCCTCCTTTCTAAGTGATCGATTTGTATTGTTCGGGCAGCTGAGCCCCCCTCCCCCCCACCACCACCCCCCCCCAGCCCCGAGGTGAGAGAGATGAAGGCGCAGAGAAGACAGAAATAACTAGACGGAGAGAATAGGCGAGAAAGACACAAGCAGAAGGAAAGCGAGCGAGGGCAGAGGCAGACCTTGCCATGAGCGAGATCTGGGAGAACATGGGGCCCAAGGGTGAAGAGACAGAGAGATAGGAGAGGGGAAGGGTGGGAAAAGAGCAGAACAACAACAGCAGCAACAGGGAGATAATACGATACAATGCAATATAAGAAGCGTTGACTCCATCTGACCACTGACCCTGAGTGGAAACAGGCTCAAAGAGGCTCTTCTTTACGTTTCTTATGGAAAAGTTGAGGGGCAAAGTGGCTGTCTCTGTGCGAGCACAAATAAGAAAAGTGATGTTCCACTTATGAGAGGTTTACATCCGGTTATCTGGCAAGCAGCGATCACGTATAGTGGAGGTTTGTTGTGGCCCTAAATACGGCATAAAGAAATTAATAGTAAGGGAGAATCAGTCAATGATGCAGCATTTGGGATGCACCAATGCATCGGGTCATATCGGCTAAAGCAGCCCTGTTGACAGACATTGGCACGTCGGTAATTACTGATGCATGAACCGATGTCAGTAACCAATGTTTATTCGTTGTGCCAAATATAAATGTTCAGGATTTATTTTGGGGCTTTATTTGATGGGACAGTGGATGGAGTAGAAAATCGGGAGAGAGTGGGGAATGACATGGGGGAAAGGAGCCACAGGTCAGACTTGAACCTGGGCCGCTAGCTTGGAGGACTATAGCCTCGGTACATGAGGCCGACCTTACAACCAAGGCCATCTGCGCCCCAGAGAAGAGGTTTTTTTTTTAAAGGTTTATTTTTGGGCCTTTAGGGCTTTATTAAGAGAAAGGAAAGTGGAGCGAGAGAGAGTGTGAAATGACGTGCAGGAAAGGAGCCACAGGTTGGACTTGAACCCTGGTGGTTCCCGCTCGGTGGTATACAGCCTTGGTGCATGGGGCGCGACCTAACTGCCAGGCCATCTGCCCCCCAGTGAAGAGGTTTTTATATTGAGCAGATGAAGTCACCTGTTGAACAAACTCCAATCACAGCATCGCTAGTTTAAACCAATGACTTACATTTAAAGGTGTATCACTCAGAGTCCGCCAGCTCATTTGAAATGGCACTATGAAGCTCTGGATATGTTGGGCCATGAAGGTCGCACTGGATGGATCCTACGCTGGACGATGCATTTGTCGGCTGAATTTCAAAGAGCTTTCTTAAGGGAACAGCCTCCGATGTGCCGCTGTGACGTAATCGGCCCAGCCTTTAAACTGGGGCAAAGCAACTGAACTATTCCTTTGAACCATTTGTCAGAACAAAACCGTTGGAATCGAATTTTGTTGTAGTAGTGCGAAACATTAGTTTACTGTTTGGATAAAATCCTGTCTCAGAGATTCAGATCAACATAAACGTATCTGGACGTGTTTCCTCTCGTTGCATTATTTCATGAAATGCATCTCGTAGTTTGTCACTTTCACTTCGAGTGCTTAAATGATTAGTGAGTTCTTTAAATGAATCAACAGTTCTGATTATGATAAACCAATTAATCCATTTATCAGCCTGTTGTCGTTTAAGCTTCTCCAATACTCTGATTTCTCCCTCTCTTAAGTTTTAATACTTGGAAATTAAAAATCTCTGGGATTTAGACAATTTGTTGCACAAACAAGTCGTTAAAGACTCCATTCGACTTCTGGGGGAAAAAGTCCCATTTCATGATAGTTCATAAAAAGTGATATTTGATTTTAACAAAACCTCATCAGCAAGCATAAAAAGCATGAGCTGCAGCCTTACTGTCCAGTTTGAGTATCTTGTCCTTGTGGCTCGGCTTAAAAAACGTCTCATAGCGCTGAACATAACCCGAGCAGGAATCCATTGACGGCTCTGTAAGGAACATCATGCTCGCTCTTTCACTCTCGTTCTCTCTTTCCACATAAATGTTCTTGTTTCCGTCCTCGTGAATGAAGCCATTCAGTGGAAGGAATGGAGCGTTAATATAGATGCATTCAGTGCTCATTGTCATAAGTCAGGGTCAGAGATGTACCGTCTGTACTCAATAAGCAACGCATGCTGTTTATAGAATATGAGATGGAAGTAAAGGTCATCGTGTCCGACCCCTTGAGGTGCCTTCATAAAGAGTCATGGTCTGGATTCATTCACCTGGATTCTTTTAAATGTGCGGTTCTTTTCAGATAAATGTTGGGTAACACACTTGTGATGCTAATAAAATGTTTATCATTCTAGCTGCACAGACGAGTTTATATTTGTTTTTAGCATGACCTTCTTTTTCTACTAGAAGAGTTGAGTTGTTGTTTTTTTTAAATCCAGAGGAAACACCGCTGCACATGTGCCTACACAAACATGCAAATATCATATTAAACAGCTGCAACACAAATTGCATATTTAATCACAGCAACTCGTTCCCCATGCAGCGAGCTGTGGGATTCAAATTACCACATCCAGAATTTAGCTTGTTCATGTTTTCTTAATGCCTGGGTGCATTTGGTTTGGCAAACAGGAGGATTTGTGCAGGTTTGATTGCATCACAGTTTTGCAGACATGAGAACATGCATTGCATTTCCAACACAGCAGCTGACACGCCTGCACACGGTGAGACAGGTGGTTCTTATAGCCTCTGGCAAACACCGCAATACCATACACATGCAGTAGAGGATCCAGCTATACGTCCCATGTCTCTTGGGTAGTAATCATTTCAGGTGCTGATGTTCTCTGATTGGTTTTTGATGTACATGAAGATGTGATATGACAGAATTCCAGCACAGCCAGGCTTGTGTTTGGATGCTGAAATTGAGATGTGCAAGTGAAGTGCATGGACTATCAATCAGACATTGTGTGCCTTAAAAAATCACTCCAGCTGTGGCTCTATGCGTTGTAAAGGATCAGTTCAGTTAATTCACAGAAAAAGAGTGATATTACAAGATACCGATGCTTCTGGTTTCTTTGCTCAGTGACTTTTCTTTCCAGTCGAAAGTGGTTTCAGTAGAAATTGAGGATTATCCGAAGCAACAGGGAACCTATTTCTGGAAAGCCAAAGTCTGAATTGTTTAAAGGTAAAAAAAATTGCAATGCTTTGAGCACAACGAAGGGAATTTCATCACCTCTATCGTGTTGGGTGGAGGCAGAAACCTCCAAGACTGATTTCTCGACAGCAACATTTGTAAATAAAAACCCAAACTATTTGCATGCCTTGATTCCACAGGAGTGAATGTGATTGTGTGAACAGAATTTGAACATGCAGGGTGCAATGCTTGAAAAGAGAATGAAACATCTGATGTGCTATTTAGAGAAGGAACACAGTTTAGGTAAAACAAGGTGGCGTACCAGAATCAGCTGGAAACAAGCAGGGGAATAGAGGGCAAATTATCGTGATGTCTTCTTTTATTGTCACCTTGTGCAATGTTGCTGTCAGAGTGTTGGATTTGGGTTATGAGCTGCATCTGAAACAGCGAACCATAAGCATCAAATCAGGCTTGAAAATGAGAGTCTGCAATGTGAGCGCAGCTGATTATGATGCAGCAGTTGGTTAAATAACGTCCCGTATAGCCGCCTGTTCCGTATGCAAAGGGTCAAGTGCGGTGAAACATGCAGCATCATCTTCACTCCTGGGACGCTGCTCGAAACACTGAGGCTCTGATGTGAGATCAGCCTTTCCCATCCAGACTCTGACCTCGGTCCTTGCAAGTAAACATGCAAGCTGACCCGGGAGCAGAGCCGTGGGCCAAGTCCCACCCACGCCATACACTTACCCTGCTGTATGTGCGCATATACTGAGCACCGTTTTTTTTTTTCTACCATTGACCCAGATACTCATATTCTTCCCCCAGAGAGCCGCCTCTCTCAGTCTAAGAGAGGCTCATTATTTTACTGGAGTGCCTCCCCTGTTTTCTCCACTGTAAGGGGGAGGAAGTGGGGCAACCTGGAAGACGTGCTGCACAGGGGTGCATTCAAGCCCACTCTGGTTCCACAGGGAGGCATACTGGATCCACACAATTAACGCAGCGTAAAATAAAGTCAGCAAATTTGCAGCAAATTATGGGTTGGTTCATTATTTCCACACTATATCCCCATGCGTAATTGCCCCTCTCCAAATTTGGCCGACTCATTTGGTTGTAAATCATCAAACTGGCCGTGCTTTTATTAAGTCGCCACACTGAAGCATGTGTGAGACTCTCTTCTAACAGTCCACACTTCTTCTTATGCAGTGAATCATGATCGTGCAACGTATACTCAGACCCGCGGTAAAGTAACACAAGGGAGGTGTGCATTTGTGTGGGATTTCAGGTGTCTGTGAGATAATAAAGAGGATTTACGAAGGTACGTTTCAGTGCAGGTGCATGAGTCTAAGGTTTATCTGGCGTCAAACGATTGCACGGTGGTTTCTATTCGTGTGAGACACAATCTTCTCGTGATATTGACTCCCCCTTTGGGAAATTATGGCTGTTAGAGGTGACAGTAAGCAGTGATCGATGGGTCAATCATCAAAGAACTTTAACCCCAAAGGCCCAAGTTTCAGCCCCAGGTGAAACAAAAACTCAACGTCCAATCATTTTAACCAGCTCCATGATATGTTCCTTAAAGGGATAGTTGAATATTAAGGCTATACAATCTAGCAGACGCGTACGTTTTGGCTAATTTTAAGACAAACCGAGCGGAAATACAGCATCAGGTAAATGTTCTCTGTATTGGAAGAATTCACAGCGCTTTACTTTTCCACAGTAGTACTTAAACAAAGGGGCTTGCTAGCAGCAAAGTAAAGCGCTTCTGCTACGTATAGCTTAGCTTCCATGCCCTGTTTTCTCAATAGAGAGGCCGAGCTGACCAACATCTCTGTAGGCTAATATACCTGCCTAAGTACATCAAACAACCACACTTCAAAAATACTGAACTATCCTTTTAAGAAAAACTATTTGTAATGTAACGTAACCAAACACAAACTTTAGAACACATTAGTAAAACAAACATGCTACCTTCTAACATCTCATGGCATGCAGAAACTCAGTATAACTTTCCCCAAGATACCACACGGATACGTGAGCAGGAAAATATGCTTCTTGTGTTGTTTTGGACGAGACCGTTCATGTCAGGAGCCCTGCTGCATCAGTTGATTTTGTCCCTCCGTGAATAAAGATGCCTTAAACCTTTTGACATATATCACAAGTTACTCCATCACTCATGATTGAGTGTAAACATTATCCATCTAAACAAATGATGTGTGTCAGTACTGTTCTCTCTGAATAAGAAACGTGTGGGACAATCCTTCTTTTAGGTTGTTTTTCAGCATCTTTTTCATCGATATTTATGAATGAAATCTGAAAGATTTGGTCATTTCCCATGCCTAATATGGTTGTGTGATGAAAAACAGACATTTGCTAATTGATTGGAGTGTCTATAGTTTGTTAAATGCAGTGGTTGTTAACGTGAATAAGGAGAAATAATGAGCATAATGTGTTATGAGACATTCTGAGTCAGAGCAATAAAGCCAGCTTCTGCTTTCAATAACATGGAGCTATTGGATTGAAGACATTCGTGCCCTTAATTATGAGTGATGGTTTGAGACTCTGGTTGGAGACGCGTATGGAGACCTAATGGTTAAAGATCAGCTGCAGCGTTATGCGCCACGCCTCCCCGGCTCGGCACCTGGCTCTCCAACAGTCTGTCAGTCGCGCTGTTGCAGAGCGGATTTCCAGACAGGACCGGAGGAAGACAAACCGGGAGGAAAACCAGCGAATGGGGGAGCGGAGGAAGAGGAGAATGTGACAACTGCTGGATGCGGACTGAGTGTGTGCGGCTGGCTACACTGCCTTTGGGGAGGCCTCGTTCTCTTGCACCTGTCCCTCTCCGTCTCCGCGGCCAGGCGCAGTTTGGGCGAGAGCGACGCTCCTTTATTTATCAGGCGGCGGAGGCGCACACACATACTCAAACACACACACACACACGGCACTGTAGGCACACATACACGGAGCCTACACAGGGCAGGCTGGCAACATGACTTCATCCTACAATCTGGATTTTCTGCCCGATATGATGGTGGAAAGCCGCCTGCTTGTTCCCGGAGACAGAATGTGAGTTATTTCATCTCTTTCTCTTTTACGCGTGTGATTTCTGCTCTCTGCTGTCCTGAAAAGCGGCTGTCCGATGTGGAAATGTTGCTCCGCTGCTGGATATGTGACTGGAATCGGGGTCAGAATTAACGCTACAGCCGGCGTGACTACATGTGTGTGTCTTTGTGTGACTTGTGGCTTGTTGTTATTAATATCCGTCGATAAATTGTGCGGGGATCACAGAAGCGCCCGGGGCTGTTATCAGCTATAGACAGGATGGTGATGAATGATCGCCATTATGGGGAATTAATGCTACCGCGGCGCATAAACCTTGTCTTTATGAAGCTGTTATAATCTGCTGCATGTCGTCAAATTGTTGTAACCCGTCAGGTCGAGTCTTAGACTATTTAGAGCATCGCTTTCTGCTCTCGCTGCGTGGATTAGAGGAAGGGGAAGTTGCTTGGATTTGCGGCAGCCGCCCTTTGCACCGTCTCCGGGTCTTGCGAGGCTGGAGACGGTTGATTCGGGACTGTGCAGCCGGCTGTGGGAGCGCACCATGCTGAGACACATAAAGACCACAGAGGCGATCTCTCTATTCTCTCTGCTGGCTCTAAAAGAGCGAGAAAAAGCTCAGGAGTGAGCTCCAGTCACATGAGACTCGTTTAACTCGAGAATCCAGCGAGAAGAAGCAACACAGAGGCTTTTTGAGAACATACAGGAATGCATGCATGACTGCTATCCCGTGTGTTCCAATTGCATTTGCTGTAATTCTGTTAAACTCCGGAATTTCTCCAGCAAGGGACAAAGGGAGGGTTTCATCCTGACATCATGGTCATGCGTTTTCTTTTTTCCCCAGTGCATGTCCCACTTATGTCCCCTCAGCTCACAGCACCGAGTTGTTGATGGATCATGTTGCTTTTTTCCCCCTCTTCCGTTGCTTTACTGTGCTGTGGTTCTCCTTACATCTCCTGGTGAAGGTCTTTTTTTTTTATTTCTGACTAGAATAGAAGAGACATAATGATGTGTGCATATGTGTGTGTGTGTGTGTGTGTGTGTGTGTGTGTGTGTGTGTGTGTGTGTGTGTGTGTGTGTGTGTCTGCTGGAGGAGAAAACCAGATCAAGTTGAGTCATTGTGCAGGACAAGCAACTGTACAACTCCCCCCGAAATGTTGAAGACAATGTTACAGCCAAGTAGAGACACATTTTAGCATCAGATACGTCGGACAGACTCCCCATCGAACAGTGCCTTCTCATTTCAAACTTACTAGCTAAATTATGGCGTAGTGGTGGGTGCGAGCGCCTCATGTTCAGAGGCTATCGTCCTCCTGGCGGACGGCCCAGGTTCGTTTCCAACCTGTGGCTCATTTCCCGCATGTCATTTGTCACTCTTTTTTTTTATCAACTACTGAGTACTACAAACCCTCTGTCATTTTTAAAATCATGTCTTGATCGTTACATGTACCATACAGTGTCAGAGCATCACTTTACACTCAGTGCTAAGAGGTCAGGATATGTTTGACGTCAGGCCTATCGTGAAAAATGAATTGTGGACCACCTCGGTTCCAGCAAGTGTCTCATATTCTAAACCTGCACGGGTCCCCGAATCCCTCATATCCCTGTTTCCGTCACAGTCATATAATGCCGGGGCGGGCACTTTACCCCACAGAGTCTCCCACTATTGACTCCCCATGCAGTCTGTTACCCAGATGCAATAGTAATGAGACGGCCTTCTCATTAATCAGTGTCATCTGCCCTGACGGCGTGGGCCTCCCGTACGACCGGCGCGGGGGGTAGGGGGGGTTTCGACAAGATGAAACCATCAGACCTCCGGCCGCCCCTCTCCTCTTCCTCCCTCTGATGTGTCTTGCATCACCATTTGCGGGTATATCACCCTCAGAGTGAAGGATTTATGAATAATGTGTGTCGCCGGCATAAAACGGTGCCCTCTTAGCCCGCCGCTGAGGAGGCGGACAGATAACGCTTATGGAGATGACACTTTATATTTACAGGAACACGCCTCTGGAGCCTGGTTATTTAGCTCCAGAGAGGATTCTTCCTCTTAGGGATTTGTGTCACAGCGTTTAATGCCACAATGGTCAAACATGTATTCCAACCAGCCCCTTAAACACTGAGAACTTGAGTGCTTCTGCACAAAAGGGACCTGTATCCAAAAGAACCAAACTGTAAGTTTATGGATCAGTCAGAAATCCATGAAGTTTAGGAAGTTGATATACAGATCCAATCCTGCACAGATGCAAAAAATGATATCATCTGCATATAGTTTAACACCATAATCATATCATAGAGTGCAGATCTGGAAATAGGCATCACAAGACTTTCAGGCAGATGCAGCAGGACTCAGCAGGATCTTTTCTGGAAAGATCACGGCCATGGCATGGATGTTCATGCACAGGAGAAGCATTGCTTAATCAATGCTTTCCTAGCATTGATTATTTGTAGCTGGATTGTTGCAAAGAAGAATTCAGGTGTAGGAATATGCTCCCATTGGATGAAAACAAACCTGACATTGTTCTACAAAATCACCAAATGGACATCAAAGTTGCACAACATTGAGGAAAAGGTCAGCCAAATAGACTAAAATGAGCTTTTTATGTGTTTTTCACTGGACTGAATCCATATTTGTCAGGGTCAAACGGTGTCCGTTTCCCTCAGAGTAGATTTTGTCAATGATCTTTTACATATAAAACAAATCACTACCTTGCATATTACTGCATATACCTTTTTAGTGCTTTTATTCCAGTGTTCCCTTTCCAGGCCGTGCTGCTTCCCCCCCATCGACTCTGACAGCCTCTGACAACATCAGACTTGACAAATATTATCTGAGATCATATGAGAACTAAGTGGAACTAACAGCCTAATCTGCCTCTGCGCTGTCATGTCAGGGCTGGAAACATAGAAAAGGGGGTTAAGGGAGAGAATCAGGAAAAATGGAGCAGGACCTTTTCCTTTTCACTTTCCACACAAAGCTGAAGCCGAGAGTTGGGTCTCTGTCTGGGAAATATGTGACCCCGTCACCTTCTTCGGCTGTGTGTTGATTCCCCTTCTGGTTTCAAACCGGAATTAGGTTCTTTAGGGTCAGTCACACTTCCAGGCTGCAGGACGGGCAGTATTTAGCAACGCTTTCATGAAAAACAACAATGACCAAAGCTGAAATTTGAGTAAACAAGAACACAAGGTTGTTAACTTTAACAAGTACACTTTATCTTACACAGACAAAGACTTCCCCTTTCTTCTTCTTGGAGGGAAAATGTTTATCTGACCGCCGATTCTCTTTACGACCACCCAACCCCACCCACTTATCCCTCCTTTCCTCCACTTCCTGACCCCCTCCCCAGGCCTGAAAGGACACAAATCATGGACCCAACAGCTGAAAGGGTCCTGTGACACACAACATAGGGTTCTCATGAGAAATGTACAGTATGTAAGGGTTTGTGTGTTCAGACGAGGGGGTGGGATGGACAGACTGCGAGGGAAAGAGTGGGCCTGTAGCATTAAAGGGGAATTAGGCATTTTACAGAGATGTGCATCTTGTTAGGATAACATCCTTTTGTTAACCAGAAACCACCGTTATAACCTTCCCGTCGGAGCCACCAGACTTCATTGACAAAAACAGCAACTTTACCTGTCATGAAAAAACATGTGACTGGTCTACTGCTGCAATGATTGGTTAGTGTGTTTGTGTTTTGCATGACTGTGTCACAATCACTCGACAAAGCGATCAGATTGCACGGCAGCAGACAAGCAACTCCCCTGTTCTTTATTATTTAAACTCACTTCTTTGTTGTTGTGTCTGAAAAAAAAAGTCTAAATCTATTTGAGCTTTTCTGAACATAGCTTCTGACACATCTTTTAATCAAATGCATCCAAAAAGCTTCAATGAAAACGCTTTAAAATGATTTATAATTGGACACATTGCTCTGTGAATTAGCAGACCTTGATTAAATGTCACTCCGGCAGAAAATGCAATCTGGTGATCACAAGACTGGCAAAAAGAGGCGGTCCCTGATGTACTCCAGCAAAACAAATGGTCAGACTGGAAGAGCACTGGTCGTTGATTTTCTAATTTACACTATAAGTCTATAAAGAACATGTGATTACACGAAAAAGGCGATGGCTAAAGTTGGGGTCACACTACAAGTTTACCAGGCCCATATTGGGACCGATTCCCCCTTTCTAACAATCCTGAGCAAAGTCCAGTAACCCTTGCCAGATATTCCTGTGGTGTGAGGTTTGTGAAGAGTCAACCTATCTGGGACGCCAGTGCCCTAGTGGTTAGTTTGTTCGCCCCATGTACAGAGGCTACAGTCGTCAAAGTGGGCAGCTCCGATTTGAATCCGACTTGTGCCTCTTTAGCTGCATGTCATTCCCTTCTCTCTCTCTCTACCTTAAATGTCCGACTCTATCCACTTCCTGTCTCTCTAATAAAGGCATATAAATCCCAGGAAAGGTTGGGAGGAGAGAGTGGGGGGATGACAAGCAACAAAGGGCCGAGGTCAGCTTTGAACCCACGGCCGCTGCGACGAGGACTGAAGAATCTGTACGTGGGGCACGCATCATCTCTGCCAGGTCATCAGCGCTCCCCACATTTTCAAAATCTCTTGTGATTTTTTAAAATCTTTGAGTGTGGGCCGCCAGGTTTACAGGAGGATTTGATGGCCAAAGATTCCAGTGATGCCATAAACAGTATCAAGAAATGTCCAGATGAATAGTAAATTGTGAGTTTAGCGCCTCGATGAGAAGGATTACCAAACGTGCTTGATCAAATTCTGAACACAGTTTATTCAATCTCTTATTAACAATCACTCTCTGGGGCCGTAAAGAGGCTATTTTTAATGGATCGTATTCGACAAAATCAGCCCCGAAACCACAACAATCGCACTTTCAAAAAAAAAAGGATGCCCGCAGGTTTTAATTTCTCCTGTTAGAGTCTCCAAAGGCAGACTTTAGTCCAAGGACACAGGTTGTACTGCTGCTAAACACTCACACTTTCCCTTTGTAGAAATAACATCCATTTTTTTTACAACACGGCGTAAAATTGTACATCTTCACGTTTCCCCCCATTCTCTCTAAAAATTCTACGAGGGACGTGACACAGATCAGTTTGGGATAAGAGCATCACACAGTCGATTAAGCATTGATCAACTCGGGATTAAACAGGTAATCAAACCAGAACAGCATCTTAACAATAACACAGAAGGTAGAGTACACTTTACGAGCTAATTTACGGCCTGTTTATCAAACTGACACATCCGACGTGTTCTTCAGGATGTGTAAGAAGCAGACTAGGTGAGAGACGGGAAGAAGGAGCGGGGTGAAAATGAACATGGGCAGACTGGGAGAGAAGGAAAGGTGTGAAAAGAGGGAGAAGGAGTGATGGTTTGACAGCAACCCTGGACTGACAGCCGGTGCGATTTGAATTGTGTTTTAACTGATGAGGAGATTAAGAGTCTATCTTTCTTTCGAGCAGCAGAGACATGAAGTCGTTCTTTATGACAATAACAGAGACATTAGGGAATAAACAGAAACGTGACAACAAAAGTCGAAATGTTACGGCTGTTTTTGTTCATAATTACGTTTTTAAAGGACGGGAAACTCGTACTGTATGTGTGATGTACGACGTGATGGAGTCGTCTTCACGCATCACCAGCTGCGGCGTTGTTTTATGTCGCTTTCTGGCGATGTGTGTGTATGTATGTGTGTTTGTCATAATGATGAATGTCTTTGCTCTGCTGGGGCTCAGGAGCAGTTGTCTGTGGCTGACACTGCTGTGTGTAGGTGGTGATGTATCACAACCCAGTGTCTGAGGTCTCACTGTGTGTGTGTGTGGCAGGGGTGTGGACGTATGAGCAGAGATGGATACATGATAGGGTCAACAAGTGTCTTAATATGTCATAATCATGTGAATATGTGGGCCTGCGTGTACACGTTTGCACCCTGTGTGTGCTCGGCATGTTAAAGTGCATCGTGTTCAAGCCCTGTGATCGCCCAATTTATCACGCTACAAATTCTCCACAAAAATCGGAACAATTTAAATTTACTGATTTGAATGTAAAGTATCAAAAATGACCTTCCATCAAATACGACATGAACCTAACATCACAAAGACTTAAGGGCAAAGTCACAGAAGGCTTTTCTGTAAGCTAATACAGTTTTATAGGCCCTACTCAGGGGCGCTGCTTGTCAACAGGCAAGGCACGCAACTGCTCGGGGCCAGTAGGGGGCCCCCAATGGCTGACAACCTATAAACCACAACAGTCGCTAAAAAATGCTCAAAAGTTTTCAGTAACAGTAGGAAACCTCCATTAGGGCGCCCCGTCTGACAGCATCGTCTATTCGTCTATATTTCTATTTGATTACGCTGGGCGAACCTGAGGAAGCTACAGGCGAAACACATTGTTCACATTTCACCTTGAAAAAAAACTTTGAGGGCGCAATCGCAAAGAATATCCCAGAATCCATCCGGAAAAGAATAAATGCAAGAGTCCTCATGCATAGCTTCTGCCTTGATTTGGATCAGCAGTGTTAACTACTTTGTTTCTGTAGTAATGACTAAATGACAGAGCTAAGCTAGCTAGCTCCTGGTACAGCTACTTTTTCTCTTAGCTAGCTTTGATTTAGGTAGATTTAGGATAACAAGGAGATAGAGCCAATCGTGATCTACCGTCTGAAGTTCAGGCACGCGGTCAGAGGGTCACATCGTTTCACACACCTCAACCTACGCTCACACATTGTAGATTTCACGCTGAAAGAAGCAGTGAAGGCCCAGCGGACAGGAATGTGCTGATTTGAAGAGGGAACGTGACCGTGGCGGTTACTCGACTGCCTGTGTCTTTATCCCATTAGCTTTGTGTCTGAAGATGCATCTTGGGTCAATCTGCATGTTGTTCTTCGTGTATTTAGCTTCCCCGTTGGATGATTTCAAGACAGTTATGTCGCGTTCAAGGTCTGTAAAACACTCCGCCTTCATACCATTTGACTGATAAATCGATACGACACATGGTTCGGTTAGCATTAGCTTCTCTTCTACCTCTCTTGATTCTTGTTTCTTCAACTCGTCAGTCGGCTACATTTGTCTCCAGATCTTTGGTTTGCTTATTCAAGTCAAGTATGCGTTCACACTGCACACACACATTACACACACTTTACCTTGTGAATTGAGCTGTGCAAAGGGAGTCTTCTGTGTGTGATTGTGAGTAAAGGCTGTGTGTGTGTGTCTGTGTGCGTCTTCTGTTTTTCTGAGAGTATTTCATCACTTGGCCTTGAAACGAATGAGGCATGCACATGCTTTCAGTGCTGCATACACACACTGCCACCCACATAAATACGCAGAATACACACCACGTGACACACATGCACACACACATACGCATACACACACAGTCTCCGCGTTGTTCACATCATGTCCCTGGGCTGTAGTGACGGGCAGAAAAATAACTGAATCCTCAGAGAACACAACAATGATCTCTCTTCCTCTCTTGGTTTATCTTTATTTCTCCTCAGCACCACTCCTCCTCCTCCTCCTCCTTCTCTCAGTCTTCCTCTCTCCCTCATTTCTTCCTCTTATTCTTAATAGTCAACCATTGCATTCGTACCATGCAGCAGCATTTACTCTCCCTTGCCAGAGGGAGAGCTTACCTCATGCATGTCTCAGTAGATTTTTTCTACCCCTTCTCCCTCCCCACCCACCCCTCCCCTCCATCCCTCGCTTTATCCCTCTTTGGCCTGTATCTTCCTTGCTTTCTCTCCCCACTCCCACTCTCTCCCTCTTCCTCCATTCAAGCGTGCTAAATGCTTTACCTCTGTCAACTCTTGAGTCTGAGAGGAGCTCATTATTGTGGAGAAGGAGGGGAATTTGGATTAGGAGGCAACATTCGTGGACTGAGGCTCTTGTTGAACTAAAAGAGCCATCAGAATTACAGAGAGGGGTAGATTTACCTGCCTCACTTGGCAGTATTATTCACGACTCACTGGGGTGGAGGGTTTAACTGTGATCTTTGAATTATTACTTCTTGGAAATGTGCTGTGGAAAAGCTAGAATCATTGCCATAAATGAAGAACAGATGGACAATTAATTATCAAACTACAGTAGATGTGTATTCTGTTTCCTCGATGATGCTGTTAAATACATGTGAGATTGTGAATGAATGTAGAAAACGTAAAGTTTAGAACATGCAATTGTCTTTTGCACACTGGTGTTTAGAATCCTGGTGAAAGGCTGCTTGCTGCTTTTACAAGATTTCCTGGGAAACACGGGTATTCTCATTCCTGGTATTCATCAGTACTAATCACAACTGGCCTTCGAACCTTCTTCATCTCTAGGTAGAATGCACACACTGAGCATGTTGCTGGTTAGCTTACACGAGTGTGACCGTTGGCCCACGTGAGAGGAGGCCCGGTGACATTAGAAAGCAGCAAAACTTCAAGGCTGCGGTCACATGGTTGTCAAAGGCCACTGAAAGGTCAGCACCACCTGCTATCAGGGTGCAGAGCAGCTCCTGCGGCACAAATCACACCCTGGTTTTTATTCCAGACACTTCAGCTGCTGCTTTTTCCTGCTGCTTTTAAGCAGATAAATCTCCGAGTCTCAGTTGTTGCATTTTGTTTCAGTCTCTGCTTCTAATTGGTTATTTGTGGTGGCGAATCTTTCACTTGCAAAGCAAACAATGGGGCCTCATTCTCTGCTCATGCACATGCCTACACTCCACATGTGCCTCTAGTTATTCAAAACAAATCATAAAAGGGAATCATATTACTTCCTGTGCTCAACAGGATGCTTCCCAAGAAAGACATTACCGGACATTGGAAATTGGAAATGTGGAGCAGAAAATCCTCGTTCAGAGGAAGCAGTGTTGTGTGTGGTGTCAGTGAGATTGAGGAATAACTGCATTTTTTGTACGAAATACAATTTTTCTTTCACATAACTTAAAATGCTTGCAGGAGCACAAGAGAACCTAAATGAGCATGTGTACTGTTTGAAATGGAAACCTCCAGGCCTTTGGTTTTCTTTCCATAGTGTATCAGAGAGTTAAAGATTTTGATGGGGTCAAAATGTCCTTAAACGTGCCATTGTGTCCCCTTACCTTTAAAAGGTTGTTTAACTGCTTGGCCTGCAAATTGTGGAGTTGTTACGATACCAGAATCTTGAACTTAGGTGATATGGATACCTGTTTCAGTATTATTGCAACAGAGTGCCGGTAGCCTAGTTCGAGCATGCGCCCCATGCACAGAGGCTTAAGTCCCGGGTTGCCCGGGTTAAAATGCGACCTGTGGCTCCTTTCCAGCGTGTCATTCCCCACTCTATCTCTACCTGGATTCTGACTCCATTGTTTGTCCTATCTCTAAAATGAAGGCATTAAAAGCCCCAAAATAAATCTTGGGGGGAAATAAGTAATACAGCAACAAATGTAGAAATCCCAGGAGGTGTTTTCCACTTTAAAAAATGTTGGAAGAAGACGAGACTCTTTGGGGTAACACATGGCTAACATTGGGAAAAGGTTGCGATGTTTGGTGGGTTTGGGCACGGTGACTTCTTGGCGAGGTTCAGGACAGAGATTGTGTCAGATAGTTGTGTTTCAGTCTTGAAGTTGCGTTCGTGGGAAATACACGCCAAAGTAGTCAACATTAACCTCGTCTTCACAGACTTTAACTCTGCTATTCTGTTGGTTTGATCCATCCATCCATCCATTGTCCTAACCACCACCCTAAATGGCCTTTATGGCTCCTCCAACCTCAACATGTACTATGTACTTAACATCACTTACTTAATGTTACTCACTATGTATGTAACCAACCAGCTATCTTTTTCTTTACCAAACCAAAGAGCTTTGGTGCATAAATCCAACTGAACATGTGTGTTCTGCACCGACGTGTGTATGTATGACGATCTTTCCCTGCCTTAGTGATCGTGGCATACATTTCAGAAACACTCCTGCAGGTTTGTATGAAAGGACATGAGCAACCAATGGTTGTACAAGTTGAAGGAATTGTTGCTAGCTCCTGTTAAACTGGCTTTTTCTTGGCATTGAATGAGTTCTCTAGCAGAACTAACAATTTCTGGTAGAAATATTCAAACACAGATGTACAAGAATGACTCACAACATCCCATTAGCCCCCCTAAACCCTCTGGCTTGACCTTATTATGGAATCCAGCTAAGAATCAAACCTCCAGCCAAGCATGAGGGATACATCCGAGTCTCCTACCTTAACCTCAGGGTGCCGCCCAGCCTCATCGACAGAGCACAGACTGTACTTCCTACCCATAAATCTCTCTGTGTTGTCTCTTCTTTGCAGTCTTGCTGTCTTCATTTACATCTACTCCATAGGTTTATATACAGGGCGCTGCAAAACATCCACGTGAGCACACACACAGAGAAACACACGCGCTCGTACACAGCCGCAGAGCTGTCAGGTCTAACCTTGACTCGCACAGAGAATGAATTGTAATGCAAAAGGGAGGGCGGAGGGGCACAAACAGGATGTCAAAGAGCTGCTCGTCTTTGCCCTACCTGCCTCTTTCCTCCCTGTGGAGTCCGACTCGCACAATCTCTCTGTTACGGGTCTTTTTTTTCTCCGTTCTCACTAGACCACCATTGTTACTTTTGCTTTTTTCTCTCTTCACAGCAAACACATCTCAAGAGCTTTGAAGACGAATACAGTTTTTTAGAGATTAGCCCTTTGGTCAAATAATGTCAATACTGACACCAAAAAGATATATCCAAGGTGGTTCTTGTGCTGCATGCTAACACAGGACGTAGGTTCTTTGTATTAGCAGCCAAACTTTGCATGCTTTTTTCATGACAGATAAAAATACACAAGTTACATCACAAGGAACGGGTTTAAAAGTCACATTCTACCTCACCTGGTTTCTCACCAGCTGTACATTGAAAACTCTGACCTTTTTACCAAAAGTTAGGGCTTCCATTGCTCTCACTCTCAACCTTTAAATACAAACACATCAAAAATATGACAATCCATGTGGCCCTCTAGCGTCAGTTTTGCACCTCTGGAAAGTTAGCGAAGATATATTAAAGAACATCTGCTGTATGTATTAGTAAAGTCCACAAAGAAAAACATCCAGATTTATTCGGTTATGGAAGTGCATCATTATCTAAAGCACATAATTTGCTGAAACAGTCATATTTGGCGATTATGTGAGGCATCAAAAATGACTTGGATAGGGTTTGGAAAAAGGTGGTGGCTTAGCTTTAAATAAGAACAACACATTTGCTGCCCTTGAAATTGAAAATGTAGGACATAATTAGTGTGGATTTTGGTTCGGGGACAATAAGATTTTGTAAATCTTTACAGAGCAGAGGAAGGAGTCTCTCTGTGTGCTCCGAGTCAGTGCTCAACTGTGTTAAAGTCCCTGCTAGTGATAGATGTGTGTGTTCCAGATAGCGAGGTGATCGATGGGAGTATTGTTGGGAGGGGCGTTCAGAGTTGCTGTTATTGTGTTTCGGAAAGCTAAGGGGAGATGGGGTGTGTGTGTGTGTGTGTGTGTGTGGTGGGGGGGGGGGGGGGGTTCTTGACGGGTTTATTGAGAAGGGTGATCTAGTGCACCGCCCCGGGACTCTTAGATGTAGTTAGAGAGGGCAGGATGAGAAAGAAGGATGGAGTAAAAAATGGCGAAGAGTTGTTGATGGTGAATGGATGAAGGTAGAGGAGGTGTGAATCAGAGGGAGCGGGGAGGAAATGGAGGCAGGAAGTGAGGACGGTACAGAGGTGGGAATAAATGTGTAGGTTATCTGTTGATGTTTATCTTCTGTGTCCTGAGGGCTTGTGCAGTCATAACAGTGATCTAATCTGCACCTCTGGAGAGCGCGCACACACACACATACACACTCTCGCTCTCGGTGCCCATGCCACCAATCATCCATTTAAACCGTCATCTATCTGCCCTTCATCCAATCCATCCATTCAGCCCACAGTTCCACTTTTTAATTTATCCTCCCCTTTATACCACAGAATTCCCTCCATCCTTCCACTCCTACATCCTGCTGAAATCCAATTGGCCTCATCTCCCTCCTCGCTCCTCGCTCCTCTTCAATCCCCCCCCCCCCCCCCCCACACACCCACCCATTTACCTTCCCCCTGCCTAAGGGTCCAATGGACGTTTAAAGGCAGAAACCGATGCCAAGTATTTCAAATTGAAGCTGCTGACTGATGATATTTTGTGCTGATATTCAATATCTGTAAATTGGCAATTTTCACGGTGAAAAAATATCTATAAGGTAGGAAAGATTGTGCAGAGCCCCGCAGGTGATAGGTTGGGGGTTTAGAGATGGGCGAGCAGTGTAAAAGGAAAGTTGGACATTTTCTAAGTCCAACACTTAGGACGAGTATCTACCAATGCATTTTACCTGAGGCCTTTTTTTATCTTTATTTTTGTATCCTTAGCTGCAAAGTCAGTGTAAAGGTGCTCTTCAGTAATTCTGCTCTCGTTTCACTATGTTTTCTGGTTGAAGAGAAAGCTGCACTGGTCACTTTTACTTTTAACCAAGCTGTGTAGTTTCAGTAAAGGAAGGCTAGTCCAAATAGCTCAAACCAGAGGGAAGGAAAAGAAACTTCTGTTGACTTCACTTCATCCTGACCAAGGACCAGAGTCAGCTGTTCAACTGTAGAGAAGAAAGTATTTATCAGCTGCAGCCTCCACCTATTGGCTGTTTGTTCTGGTGTTTTGTTCATGCAGGTTGAAGATAAGGGAGAGGTTGAAAATGAGATCTCATCTAAATTCATGCTCTGAAATTAAACACTAATTTCCCTGGCAAGGCTTGGTCCATGGAAGAGTTGCATAAAGTAGAATACTTTTGAATCAAGAGATGACAAAAAGAAGTTTGAACGAGTCCATTTTTGACAATTTGCCCTGAAAATGAATCAACACAGTGATTATCAAAAAAGTGCAATTAATTTTCTTCCCTACTTTTAATCAATTAATAATTGCTGCTGTGCTATTTGTAGTGCATTTCAAGTTAACTCTCCTAGGGTGCCGGTAGCGTAGTGATTAGTGCTCCAAGCAGGCGGCCCGGGTTCGAATCCGACGCTCTATCTCTCTCTCCCTGTTTTCCGACTCTATCCACTATCCTATTTCTACAATAACGGCACAAAAGCCCCACCCCTAATATCTTACATGCTTGTAGTTCTTGTTCATTTGAAGCATGAACAACTTTGAGTTTGCTAATATGTCATTTTAAAGAAAACTTAAAGTCCCTCAGCTTGTCATTGGTGGAATGATATAATGTCCTCTGCAGCCTCCCTCTGCTGTATTTGCAGCCACTTTAAGGGCCTGCATGGCATTGCCTGTTCCCATGTCATGTAACATGCTGAGCTGGTATCATATGAACACATGTATGTCCCCTATATGCCTGGTGTGTGTGTGTGTGTGTGTGTGTGTCACATGACAGGTGATAGAGGGGGGAGAGAGGGACTGTAAATTGTGTGTATGTGGGTGTCGAGGCGCTACTGTATGTAATGAGACCAACCTCGCTGCCTGGGGATGTTGTGTAGGAGTGTGGGGCAGAGAGAGCTTTAAAAAAAATGGTGTTTTTGTGATATTAACCGCTCTCCTCCATTTCATCCACCTCAGGGAGATTGTCGTGCATTTCCAATGTTTAGATGAGCAAACAGGCTGCTATAAAAGATCAGCAGAGCATGCACAAACCAATACTATCTCCTCCTCTTACCTGGTGTTAAAAGGAAATCTGGCTGAAAGTAGTGAAATGCATGTGTCATATCCAAGTTTTGACTCTTAATAGGCATCCACTGAAATCTGAGTGAAAGTAAGCCAACATTAGTAGCTCATTTTGCTGTAAGGACCTTTTCCCCAGACTGTGGAGGTGTTGCAAATCACAAATTTACTGACATTGGCCTGACTGTCTAGTGATGGTGCGTAACTTCAGTGTAGAGCAGCTTTAAACAGAATGTTTAACTTGTTTGAGTCATCAGCGGAGAAAGTAGAAGGACCTTCTTCTGATAATACTCAATCTGTACCTGAATGGGCAGTTACTTAAAGGACCAATATGTAAGATATCTACTGAATAGGCAGTTTTAAGGCACCCTCACACGGCTGTTTTGGACACCCCTCAGTTTGTCAGGCAAACCAACAGGTGTTGAAGCGATGGAAGAGAACTGGTTCAGATAGAAGTGATTGTACCCGACCTAAAAAGCCTCTGCATGTTTCTAATAAGCTCCACGAGCAGAAACGTGCTCAAACTAGGATCAATATTGGAGATGCTTTTGAAAAATGGAGAGAGGTTAGAACGCAGAAAGGTTTACAGACCGATGCAGAGCTGGATAAACACTGAAGCTTCAGTGTCCACCACATGGTGACCTGCGTGAGCATCAACTCTAAAGAGGAGGGGGCGGGGGGAGACAGCTCTCTACAATGTTTAGAAATTGGACTGCAGTACCCATTTTAAACACTAGGTGTCTGAGTTACATATTGCCCCTTTAATGCCTGTGCTACCCATGTCATATTAAGAAGTTAATTAGATGCCCTGATTTGTTCTCTAAGCTCTGAATGCAATGCTAAGATAGCTCGGTGCCAGTAGCTCGTTCTGTATTGAAACAGAGCTAAACTACACCCTCAGATGCTAAACATCCACTGCTTGTAAAATAGATTTATGGCCCAAACTAAACTCTGCAGCAGAAAATAGGCCATTGTGGTCAACACTGTACACCCAAGGCTGCATACTTACTTGGCTTGTGGACAATTCTCATGCAAGATATAAAAGGAAAACAGCCATGACCTTTCTTCAGCTGGATCTCAGATTTATTCAGTTAATGAATTTCCAACTATAATCACCTTGAATTCAAACCTGATCACAGAAACGTTTCCAGAAGCTGAAATGTAGATATTGAGATTCGCAGTATTGTTCAGATGCTTCCTATTATGTACACAAGCCTATTGTTTCTTCACATAAGGTTTGTCTTTTGATTGGATTTGAGCTGTCATGTTGCATCAGAGTGTGGTCTCTGAGTGCCTGTGTTCAGTGTAACTCTGTGCAATATGTTGCTCCTGGTGAATTGGCACAGGTGGGCATATCAGTCGTTTCACACAATGCAGTGTGTGACAGGAGGTCGGAGCACGGCGTGGCGATAATGGCTCGCTAAAACCTGCATCGGCGTCTCACTCCTCCTGAAAAGCCAGGTCCCCCGTTTTTCAAAGAAGAGAACAGAATGATTCTCCTCCTTCAAACGCCGCCGCTTAGGGCACTGTAATTTGCCACTGAGAAGCCGAAACATGAGGTGTCTTTTGAGGCATTGATTCCTGTTGGCCTGAGCCTTTTTAGAGGGAACAAGAGGATGAAAAAAAAAAGGCAAGTAGGAGCTTTTGTTGTAGATGAAACACAAACATCTGGTACATTTTCGGGGGCATTTTCCTCAGATAGATGTTGTAATGCTTGTGTGTGCACGAATGTGTCTGCTGAGCCTTCCTGCGAGTGAAGCTGCTCATCCGTGCATGCATGTACACCCAACGGTGCCGTGCTATGCTCTGTAATAACCTGCCACGAGGCAGGGGAGAGGAGAAACGGCCTCTCAACCTCTATAGGAGGTGAGGGAAGGATGCTAGGGCTAACGTGGCTTCGCTCCTCCAAGCTGCTGCTGATCAAACAGGCTTGATGGCTTTGGCAGACGGGAGGAAACTGAAGGCACCACTGGAAAGACATTAACACAAGCGGGGAAAAGAACCTTAAAGGAGCATCGCGGCAATCTCCGCTGTTTGGCTCATTTCCCTCAGCATAGATCTATTTTACAATGTCCCAGACCATTTCCCACTCGGGATGCTCGGCTCGTGTGATCTCTCAGCGTGTTTGGATGTGAGTGCGATCAAGGCTCCCTCTTAAGTCAGCCTAATTTGTATAATTGAAATCAGTCGTCTGATGTGCAGGTTCAAAGGTAGGGCAGATAGAGGCGGCTCCAAGATGTTACCAACTGATACATAAAATTAGCACCTTAGCTGGTTTAGTTCAGCCCAAGAGCCAAAGCGGGGAGGCTGTGAAGCTCGTCCACTTCAAATGTTTTATGTAGTCCTTCAAAAATAGATCATTACAAGCACAGAACGTTGGTTTTTGGCTGGAAATAGTTGTTTCCGATTTCAGATGCAGGTGGTGATGTGTACTCTGAAGTCAGCTCTGATATTTTCTGCCCGGGAAAGTTCTTCCACTCTCGGACTTCAGAGGTATTATAAGGTCACACTCGAGCCAGTGTTTACAGCAGTTTTCATTTCGTTTGTCCACACGCTCTGTTTCTGTTGGTCACTAGTCCTCCCAGCCTTGTTCTCTATATCAGTCTAAGCTATACCAATCATATTCTCCCTCTCAAACCTGCAGGTAACACCTCAAGGAGACCGCCCAAAGATCTTGTACTCATGGTTTCAGAAATATATGATAGATACAAATGCCAGGATTCACTGGAGTGGAGCTTTAGGAACGTACTGTAGAGAATCAGATATAGATTATTATCGAGCTGCAGTTTTATTTGTCTCTTGACATTTCTTATTTTGGAGTTACAGTTTTCCTCACAACCACAGCCCAAAAAAAATAAAAGTCTCACTTTAGAACAAGAAGTCTTATTTTTCTCTCTGCCAGACACAATGATTTCAACTCAACTTATCCAGCGACTTGCTCCCAGTTATCAAAGCCGCTGCCTGATAAGAAAGACAAACCCTATTTTTCAACCAAACCCAGAGACATCGTTTTTGTTTTCACACATTATTGCTGCACTTTGATGGAGTCATGTGTCAGCGGCATCGCTGATATGGAGGCAGAAACAGTGTGGTCCTGTGGCTGAGTGATTGAGTGGAGGGACTGTCAGCGAGGAGGGTTTGAATCCCCTCATGGGCCACCGTAGCTGAAGATGGCCTGCTGTACGGATGTCACAATACCAGAATTAGATATGATATTAGTTAAATTCAAAATATAGATACTTGATTGGATACCACTACAATAAAAATAGAAGTCCAAGGCATCAATCCATATTCTATACGGCTTTTCCCATTTCAGACTCCTCATGAATCACCATCTGGAAGACTTAAAAATGGTCAATCCAGGCCTATTTGAAAAAATGGCCAAGCCTTTGTTTGTACACAGTGCATGTGCGAGTGCGCGGCCTCTGGGCACGTTGTGATGCCGTTTTGGACGCCTGCCCTCATTCTGATGTCCCTATCGACTCCCTGGCCTACATGTCCGAGTATAGGCCGGTTTTCCACAGCAGGTCGATACAGACGCAGCGCTGAGGGGACAGCCCGAGGCTTACACGCTCACACACACACATGCTTGCACTCAAACACTTACAAGCATGGAAACACAATAGTATCCCCATGGTTCAAACAGTGCACATGTTCCTAGAAACACCAGTGGGGTAGACGAGGGATTAATGTGTGCGGGCGGGTGTGTTCCAGCGTGTTCTGACGGGATTTCCAGATTAGTGCGCTTTAATCCAGATGTGCGATACTGTCAGTTAAAAAAAAAAAAAAAGTCAACTGAAGCAATGTCCAGCCTGTGAAGCAATACTCTCTGGAAAACTAGTTTCTGAGTGTAAAATGTGCACTTTCTGTAGGAGCTTTGTGGAGGAGGGCAGATGTGGTGGCTTGGATTCACCCAGGGTCATGGCAGAGGAACTTGTGAAAATGCATCCATTTACACGTATGCAAACGCTTTCTTAAAAGGAGCTTTGGAGCTCTGAGGAGGCATTAGCAAGCACAAATTACTGAATGTAGAAACATGTTTGCAGAGCAACAATGGCTTTGGGACACAATGAATAGAATCTACTTCAATACACAAAACAGAGTCACCTCGAGCCAGATAACACACTGTGTGTCAAAAGTGTCTCACTAGTTTGCTGACTGTTTTTTAAAAGCCTTACATTTGGCATTTTGGTAATCGAAGGTTGTTTTTTTGGTTCCAGAGATGACAATATTTGGACGAGTGGGTGGACACACAGAGTTTAACCTGAATCCTGTTTGTGAAGTTGGCATGGTAGTGACTTTCCAATCACAGATTAATTAATTATACCCTTCATTGTCGTCCATTTTGCCCAAAATAGGTCCATAATTTTACAAAATAAATATGCTGCAGCACTAAAGAACACATAAAACTTACCATTAAGACCATAAACTCATCATAACTGGTTTAACAATCAACTAAGTGAGTCGCTTTGACACAGACGTGTTTACAATTGGACCTGTGTCTTCAAGCATTGAAGACACCCCCTGCTGGCCGTTAGAACAAATGCAGGTTCAATGCTAGCTTCACTTTTGCAACCAAAGGCTACGTCCACTTCTTATACGTCTATAAGCTCAACCCCCATCAGTGGTATAGATAAAAGGATGAAAAAAACAAGATGATCCTACATTTCCCACAATGCATCCAAACAGCCTCCTGTTTTTTTAAACAATCAATAACACAAGTGTCCTTCAAACACATCCCCTTCTTACTTTCTGTGAAAAACGATTCATCTCAGAGCCCATACCGAGGTAGCCATGATGACATCACTATGACATCATCAGAGAAGCTCGTCCAGAAACCAGAGAGGACTTAATAACAAACATTATTCACACTCGTGATATTCCTCCTGGCGTGTACAGAACTCGCCCACAGTGTGAGGACGAAAGAGCTCCTTTAACTGCAGAATTATCGACACTCACGAACCATTTCCTTAAATCTGCGCTGCCCTGCTCGAGCAGAATCAAATCCAGACTGATGATGAGATTACAGCTGCTTGTTCTTCCTCTCTCCTCCTGCGTTTGTTTCTCTCTCTCTCTCTCTCTCTCCAGACTCCCCCTTTCCTCTCTCTCCTCACCCTAACAGCTAGAGCAGTTATTACTACTTAAAGTACTGCACTTGCTGACAGGGAGGTTCAGGGTTTTCTATGTGTGTGTGTGTGTGTGTGTGTGTGTGTGTGTGTGCTGTAAAACACTGGTCTGATGGCTCTCTTGGGTATTTCAGAAGCTGCAGTCGCTTCTCTAAAGTTCAAGCAATTACATTTTCCGACCGGGTGCCATTTGCCAAACAGTCTCTAGCTGTGTGTGTGTGTGTGTGTGTGTGTGTGTTTGCTTATATGAGCATCTGTGTTTGTTTATTATGTGTATATGTTTCCCTTAAAGTCATATAGTGTACCTTCATATGTAAAGATTCTGAGTCAGGTAGAGGAGACAGAGCTGCACAAGACGTGACTCATTTAGTGTTTCCCTTTCTTGGTGATAAGTTACATAAATATGCACATATACAATGAATAAGTTAGATCTTTACAGTCGGCTCACTCACTATTTCTGTAGCTTAGAAAAGGCAGCTTGTGTTAAATCTATTACAGACTCTTAGTGAGTGGACTGAGATGTTAAATAAGTAAGACTGCTAGGGCTGAAATTGATGAATATATTCGTTAATAATAAATAAATCAGCCTTGGTTTGCATTATCCTCTTAAAAAATAACTTAAAATCAAAACCGCAGTAACTAGAACATAACTGTCAAAATGAACTGAACCTTAAAGGTCAGATAATGCAAAATAGATTACCATGTTTTATATGTGTCTCCAGTCTGTCTACAAACCCCCCAATGATGAGAAAAGTCCATCCTCTCCGTCTTTTGCCTGCTCCACTTTTCAGAAAATGTGTGCTCAAACAGGCCGTTTGGAGATTTTCCCTTCATGACATCACAAAGGGCAGTAACCCCTCCCCCAGGTGGGTGACACTCCCACAGCTAGGTGTTTGTTCTGCCCTCTGAGTCTGCCTTCTCACCGTAAACAACAGGGCATGGAGCGAGAAAGCCAGAGCCACCCAAGCCCTTCCAGAGAGGGGCGTGGTCAGACACAGCTCATTTACATTTAAAGCTACAGACACAGAAACAGCCTGTTCTGAGCAGGGCTGAAATAGAGGGGTTTATAGGCATGATCAAATACAGGATCAGAGTGGATTTAGAACAAGACACTTCACACACATGTTTTAGGAATGAAACTGGTTTCATCCCTAAAAGAGAAGGAGAAGAGGAGGAGGAGGAGGAGAATATGTGACCTTTAAGGTTGGACAGATTTTAGAGGTGTGACACATTCGAAGCTACTCAAAGGAACGGCATCAAAATGAGCAGATACTACATTTTAGATACCGTATTTCTATTGCAGGTGAAACTATCAAAGGTGAAGCTTTTTAAACTAGTCTAACAAATGACATTGCAATGAGCTAAAGTAACCATGAAGGCACTGGTGGAGTTCAAATGGTGTCTAAATTTACTGATATAGAAATGAAGTGAGTAACTAGTTCTTCAAGTTACTGTTTCTTACCACCAAAATAAATAACCCACAATATTTGGAAATATCGATGCACAAACCAGGATTAGAGCTCAGAAGATTGGGACATATTTTGCACTTTTGCTCGTGCATAGACTGCTTATGAGTTATTGAAATCCTCCACAGTCTATTAACTCACTTAAGCACCTTTTTTATTGTTTTACACAAAGATATGGATACATCATGCTACTAAAAGTCCCTCCTGGGTCGTTAAATGCAGCTCTGTTACTGGCCAGACTCGGCAGAGTGATGTGGATCTCAAACAGCTGTAAAGAGCAGGTTTCAGATGCAGTAATACAGCACTGGGTCAGTGTTCTGAGCGCAGGCCGAGTGATGTGTTTGGCATGCTGCAGTAGATGTGGACATGACCGGAATGTGTCTGCAGGTTTGTGTCGGCCTGGTGTAGAATTACAGACGAGGATCGCACCGATGTGTGCTGTTAAAGGCCAACTCGGATTATTTTGGATTGAAGCTGCCAAATGCCGATATTTTAGTTTAATGTCTCTGTGAAGATGTCTGAGAAAATAACAAGCGAAACAGCGTCTGAGGTTGAAGGTTGTTCTGGATCAGGTTGTGGCACGAAGGCCTGCATACAGCATTTTAACCTCTGGAAGTCCAGATCATGCCGACGAAGCAGATTTCTGTATTCTGCGTTAGCAAAAAATCTGTTTTAAATGTCATATGAGAAGGGGCGTAACTGTGCTAGAATCACTAAAAATGCACACACATGCACAAACAGGATCCTATGGACATGCACTAATGGAGAGATGTCAGAGTGAGGGGGCTGCACATTAGAAGGCCACCCGTTCAGTTGGGGGTTCGATGCCTTGCTCAAGAAGTGAATTTGCACCTCAGACTTGGTCCGCTCCAGGACTTGTACCGGCTATCCTAGAGGTGGGAATTTGCGTAAAAATCGAGATTCTTATCTTCTGAGATTTGAAATAGATTCATAACTTCCAGATATCGTTTTTTTTTTTTTTGGGCTAATCCGTCACTCCCTGCTAAGTGCTAACACTAGCTCTTTAACTCAGTAGAATGCCAAATGGAGCAGCAACAAATTCAGCCAGTCTCACAGGTGACTGGAGTAGATCCTGAAGTATGTACTAATTCAAAAATAGACTTTGAATCCATGAATCCAGAATCGTTTTGAATCGAAAATATATTCTCAATCGAATCGTGACTCCAAGAATCGAAATCAAAATCGAATCCCAACCCTAGGCTATACCCTCTGGTTCCCAACCAAACGTACAGAGTGAGCTGTAGATTCTTTGACGTAGCTTCAGTGTGGTACAACATGAAGTTAATACTTATAGACATGACACATTAAACCAGAATCAAATTTATTTGATGCGAAATACAAATCGAGCCTTTTAAGCATTTTTTGTAAGATGCATTTTTTTTTTTGCCTTTCAATGAAGCTTTGCTAGCTGTTTCCCCCTTACTTCAGTCTTTGTGCTAAGCTAATTCCATTCTGGATCCATCTACATACACAGAGGAAATATTTCTGTGTGCATATTAACTGATTGAAAGCAAACAAGTGGTAACTGTGCTCCTGTCAGACGTTTGTGTTTCTTACCGAAGGCTACAGAAGAGGAAATTTAGTTAGCTCTGCAGGAGGTGAGTTCAGCGTTTCTGCGACGGTCTGGTTGAGCTGACTAGTGGTTGGGGAGATTCAGAGCTGGATCTGCCAGGGCTGTTAAGTTTTAAGGGTTGGTGTGTGTGTGTGTGTGTGTGTGTGTGTGTGTGTGTGTGTGTGTGTGTGTGTGTGTGTGTGTGTGTGTGTGTGTGTCTGTGTGGCGTGTCAGCGAGCAGAATGGGGCTGCCATAGGCCTGACAGGATGACAGCTGTCACCAAGGAAATAGAGAGAGGAAGAGGAGGAGAGAGGAGAGACACCGCCTCAAGGGAACACACACACACACACTCTCTCTCAGACAAGACCTGGAAGTCATGTGTGTGTGTATGTATGTGTGTGTGTGTTTTAGCATGTTTGTGTGTGCAGTCATGTTTGTTTGCGAGCAGGAGAATAGCTACAACGGGAACATAATTGGTTTGTGTTTCGGTAATGTACACACTTATCTTCACATCAGCAATTACAGTGTGTGTGTTGAATAGGAACAAAGGGACACTGTTGGTATGTTTTACAAGGTGTGTGCGTGTGTGTGTGTACATGCTTCCCCCTGTGTATGTGTTTGTGTGTTCTTTGTATTGAGTTTGGTCTGCTTCATTAGTTTATATTGTAAAATCGATGTTGCCCATTGTGGTACGACCTGCTCGGTGATACGCTGCTGTGTTTTAGTGTGTGTGTGTGTGTGTGTGTGTGTGTGTGTGTGTGTGTGTGTGTGCCCAGTAATAGTGACCCTGGGGAGAGAGTCAGACACGGGGGGAGGAGCCCCCTAAGTGACCTGGAAAGCAGACCCATCCATCAACTCTTTCTCCTCTCAATCCTTTCGTTCCCTCTCTGTTGTCTTTTTCTCTCCTCTCTATTGGGCTATTACAGCAATCACTGCTCTTAAAGCTGCACCTGTGTGTGTGTGTGTGTGTGTGTGTGTGTGTGTGTGTGTGTGTGTGAACGTTTCTGAGATGCCTCTACCTCCCCTCATCGGAGCAGGGGGGGAGGTTATGTGTGTTTAACCCAGGCTGGCCGGCCCCGCTAAGCCTAATGGTCTCGGTAGAAAGAGAGGAGAGTGAGGTGGAGTGAAACCGGAGAGGACAGCAGACTAAAGAGTGAAGGCAGGGATGAGGGGATGCTAACGGAGGAATACAGACTCCAGTGAGGCAGAGGAGAAAGACTTAGTGTGGAGCAAACACACCTTAGCTATACTTTTTTATTTGTTACTTTAAACCAAACTTTTTCTGCACCTAAGATCATCTTAACTCTCCAAGTTCTGATGTTTAAATACTTGCTTTGAGTAAACATTATAGCGCTCACAGCGGCTCATTAGAAAACGCCACACCAGTGTTAACTTCCGAAGCTGCGGCTTAACACCGTGTCCTCACAGCACACGAGCGTTTCACACATGATCGCATGCTTGCTGTCCACACTGCATCCGTTGGATATTTTTAATCCGTTATCTTCTCTTTGTACAACAAGCTAACAAGCGCTGTTGACTGAGAAAAGCGAGTGCCAGTGCCTCAAAGAGCCCTCTCATTCCTCATCTGTTAACACGAGCGACAGAGAGGACAAAGAAAAGCAGCATCTAGGGTAAAATGGCGCGCAACGTCGCTCACGGGCAGTTCGGATGCTCCAACAGGAAACAATAGAATCAAGCTTAATTTGCACACGCTCACGTCGTGCAGGCTGATAGAACATCTTGACACTCAGTCTAAGGCCCCGTGTCCACCTAGCGTTTTCTTCCGTGCATAAAATCGCTGGCTGTGCGCTGCGAAAAAAAAGCACTGCTAGCCCGTCCTGTCTCCATGACAACAGTCTGTTGACAACGGCCGCTGTATGACCAACACTGCTCCGTCACTTTTTACTGCATGTTTTATATTTGAGATCGTTTTTTACCCGATCAGACACGGAGCAAAGAGGATGTGGTTACAAGACACGATCCGTAGGCGGCAAAAACATGTGGAATGTTATACATTTGGAGAAGAGCGCCGGTGATGTCGACAGCGCCTTTCTGAAAAGTTGAAACATTTTCTCCTTAAGCGCTCGGAGCGGTCGCACAAAAACAGCAGAGTGCTGGACACGGGGCCTAACTGAGGGGTTGTGGTCCGGTGCAAAGGTGACATCAATGCAAACCCCTCGATACCAAGAAGCCCGAGCAGATTATTTAGAACCAAAAGTCACATTTCTACAGGACTCAGTTTACATGTACTATATAATCTGTAAAACAGTGAGTCATGACATTTACGCAGCTTCATCAATCATTGTCATTTGCTCCATAAATGAATTGTAAAGGTTCATTGACCATCACATTTTCTGTAAAGTGACTCACTGTTTCAGCACTGGGGGAAAAAAGAAGAAGAAGAAAATCCACCTTAAAGAATTACTGGAGCGAATGTTTGTAATAGAGTTCAGTGCAGCTCAGATATGATATGTGTATTTAAACAACTTCTTCTGTAAACAAAACCTCCAGAGAGAGAGAGGGAGAGAGGGAGTAGAGATGATTTTATCTGGAGACAAATCCTGGAGCCGCTCTGCAGACAGTGAATAATGAAGAAACTCCCAGGACACTGTGACAGCAGCCGGGCGGATTTCACCCGGATATGAGGACATTTTCTCATTCACAGCTGGAAGTCATACATTCAAATAAGAACTCATTTGAAGAACGGGGATACCTGGAGCTAAAAAAAAAATCTTTGAGCTAGGATATTCAGAGACTAATTTAATATCTCCGCAATGGCCTTAAAGAAAAAGTGTCACATCACATATATTAATTCAAAACTCAGGGCTTGGGTTTGCAGCATAGGGAGGGAAGCTGGCTACGTATTGTTCTGTAAAATATCGGTACTCTTTGTGCTCCATTTGACCTCTGACCTTGTTTACACGCTTGCTGCCAAGCGTAGCTGCAATCATCTGGCAGCTTTAAGAAACAGAAAAGAGGAATTTGAGACTAGGGAATAACAGATTTGTCACTGTGCATTATGGTGTTGTTTTTTTCCCCCACTGGAGAGAAATGTTACTTTGTTTTGCAAAATAATAAATGTCTGCAACCTCCAGCCTCGCTCAAATAGGATGAAATAGTGGAAACGTAAATCATGGTTAGGTGTCACAGTGCTCCATTCTGCTGCTGTGCTCAGGAGCAGTGGGGCTAATATTCCCTTTGAGCTGCAGAAAACATTGAAATGATTTACATACAGGTCTGATATTGTCCCTTTTGTAACTATTATTACGACGCTCTTCCTATTCTCTCAACATGATGTACTATAGGGCGATGATGATTATATTTTTAATGATTTCTATGGATATATGTTCGTATTAAAGGTGTTTAGCGTGCATATTTTCTAGGGCCAGACCCCAAAAATCCCATATAGGCCTAATATTTTCCAACCAGGTGAGGTCGAATAATGTTAGAATTAGCTGGGAAGGTACCAATCAAAATCAGGATCACGTCTCGTTCTCCCAGCTTGTTCTACCTTGAAAGGAGGTGTAACACTCTGCAGACAAGGAGGGGTTAAAAAGAGATGATTAATAAGCGTGTGTGTGTGGATGCAGGTGTGTTAGCGTGTGTGTGCAAATGCATCTGTGTGTGAGCAGGAGGGTGAATCGGGGTCTGGTATCCAAGCGGCAAGGTAATGAGTGGAGCCACAGTGTGTGCGGACCTCTAGCCTCTGCAGTGGAGAGGAGAGGGGGGGCATGAGTGGAATACAGAGAGACGCTGTTTCTCCCTGCTGATGGCTCTGTTGGTTAAGGATGAAACGGCCTCGGCCTCTTTTTAGAGGCAGCTGAAGCAATGCACTGTGAGCAGCTGGGTTTATTTCTCCCATCAGCATAAAGGATGTTGTCTTGATCTGATGTGCATCACAAAGAAATCGTGTTTTTGGTCTCTTAAAAGGTAAAGAATTTATTAATGACATCAGAAAATATGCACATTCTCTGTACAGGACACTCACAGGCAGAATAGACGGTAGCAGCAGTGTTGCAATTTTTTGCCTGGTATAAATTTTAATTTACCGGAAAACTGGAGTAAGGTCCAGGTCAGATGTGAATGCAACCGTTCTCAAACAAGGAAGTGGACCGCTATCCTGTCGCTTCAAAAACTGTTGTATTCGCACAACACGGGCCCGTAAAGGATCGATGTTAGCGCCTCAGAAATTATAAAAACATCCACAGTTAGCAGGAAAGACTCAGCCCACGAGTGGTCGCCATGGTTGCTTCTTCCTTTTTCTGCTTCTTGGCGGATTTGCGAACCAACTACGTGCATACTGCCACCTGCTGTACATACGCAAGTGTACTCGGGTACGGAACAATGTTACCAATGTGAACGCAGACCAGAGGGGGGGGGGGGCAATCGTGCCTAATGTGGAAAGTCTGTCAGACTCACCTGATTGATAACACTTAATGAGTAACACTCGTAAAGTTGGCTGATTTATGGTGGTGTTTGCTAGCTAGCTAGCAAAATATGAGCTACGATAGTTACTGATTTAAAACGTATAAAATGATCGGTAACTTAAAAGGAAGATTTATAAGATGACGTGGATACAGATTTGATTTTCACTTCATTTCACAGACAGCGTCTTTGTAGTTAGCATTAGCATCCTTGGTGTAAACTGTTGGAAAAGCTAGCTGCTCATTTCCTTTCTTTAAAGAGAGCTGTGTTGTATGGTGCGTATCTGCTGACATGAAGTGTGTCCTCTAAAAGATGTTTTTTTGAGAAAGGGTTTTTTGAATATTACCAAAAGATGCATATAGCTGTCATTAGCTTACCTTTGATGTTGTTCCTTCTGCTTTAGTCCTTTTAATCTGTTTGTATTGCTGTTTTTCTTTATTGGAACAGACTTCCATCAGTCTAGCTATTCAAGGACACTCATATCAGACTTCAGAAACTGTGATTTCTGTATTTTTACCTGAATCCTGCCTTACCTTGATTCTAATCAGCCCATAGAGTGTTAGACAGCTTGATTGCGTTGAAACACGTCTGAATAGGGTAATCAAACTGCCACTTACTTCTTTCGAGGTTGTTCAACAACCTGCTAATGTATGGATCAATACGAGAAGTCAGTCAGTGTGTGTGGTCGGGCTTTGTGCAACGAGTGGCTCATATATCTACAGGATAATTACGCCGAGCTGCTTGTACATGTGAGGAATATATAAGAGCTTTAGAATAAAACAAAGAGAATACGATACGTCAAGATGAAGGCTGGAGAAAAGGTTGCAAAGAAAAGATGTCAATGCCCTGCAGCACCATCCTACTCGTTTATCATGAGTCAGGGCTTTTTTAAGAGACGGTGCGATTCAGACGGAGCTGGAGAACAGGTCAACCCAGGTGATTACTTGCTATTCACAACAGCGCAGGTCACGCAGGAAGTTTGAGTTCACGGTAGCAGGAGCACCCAGGAGACGGGCGAGAGGAGAGAACGCAGCGTTATTAACTCCCCCTGCCTGTTCTGATCTGTTCCCACTTGACATTAGCAGGAGAAAATGACATGCTTTTAACAGTGGCTGCTCATATAAGAGGGTTACCTCTGTCGTTTAGAGGCAAGTTCTGGTGGGAGCTGACAGGAGCCCCGGTTCTCGAGAATAACCTGGTTTAGAAGATGGAAGGGAAGGAGTGAGAGATGAGAGAGAGGAGGGGGGGGGGGGAGGGAAGAGAGGAAGAAGTGTTGCCTTAGCTGTCTACCTGCAAAACAGAGACAGTACGACACAGACGTTTGGTATTTTAAAAAGAACAAAAAGGTGTAATTTCCTAGCAGCATGCATTCATCAGTATCTTACTGTCTTTAAATAACCTAAATTAACCCCGAATCTACCTTGCCAGCACTTCCACTGACGAGTTAATTGATTCCAGTAACCCCTGAAGCTAACGCTAATTCTAATCATGAAGCTGCAGCCATTATGATTCCAGCATAAGGTTAGCATTTTAACTTCACTGTGCAGAAAATCCTAAAAGGTTGATGTCACATTTGATATCAACCTGGCCGATCTGTTAGGGCTTTTTGGAATGCCCTCAGATGATGTGCATCCTCTACTCTGTTTCCCTTTGATAACGCGTAAATATCTCTTGTTTTCCCAAGATCTCGACTTATTTATCTCATGATCCCGATCTTGAGAAATTCACTTCTTATCGTGGGATAACCAGCTTTGTTACCTCAAGATGACAACAACAACAATAGGTCGAGAAAACAACCAAAACGTACTCTTTATCACAGGAAAAGGGAGTCAAGTAAAATTTTTGGATGCACGTCCGCTTGACAAGTTAGAGCGACTTGTAGATCACAGGAAGTCAGAATGAAACTTGGATATCCTGCTGTATTGAAGGATTATTTCTTCTACCAATTAGACAGATCTCTAAAAAGATGATGTAACAAATTAGACAAAAGTTGGCTTTCTTTTCAGTCTACCTTTTATGCAAACAATACAGTCGCCCCCTGCTGGTCATTAAAATAATGCAAGTTTTCGGCTTTGCGTTGGCTTCAAAATTCTTCAGTGCTATGTCCATCTCTTATATACAAAACATCGTCCAGTTTTCTAAGGAAAAGGTCGCAGATTTAATTTTACACCTTGAATCTAATGTATCGCATTCCCTTTGGAAATGTACCCGCTTATTAGGTTGCTGACAGCAGAGTCCGTTAAATTTGAAATAGTCCCAACCCCAAGACTCAAATCCTTTCTTAAATTGCCCCTTTCCCCTCATGTTTCTCTTCCTCTATTCCCTGTACAAGTCTGAAGGTAGAAGAAGAACACCACTTCAATCAATCCTGGCCCCCTAATTAGGCCTGGGCCTCACCTTGCCTGGCGTAATGATGGCGCGGCCACATAAAAAGCTTCCTTTTGTTGTTTTCCCTCCACTTCAAAAGCTGTCTCCCCGCAGACCTCCCCACCATGATTTAGCAGCAGGTCTTTAGGTTTGTTTGTCCTCTGTTTTGTTTAGCCATTAAAGTTGTCACACTCTGTTTGGATCAAAGCGGCTTCAGGAGCGGCGCAAATTAACGTCCTAAATATTAGTGGTGACACCTCGTTAATGGGATGTTATGTGTCAGAGGGGGGAGGCAAGCAGTGAGGTGAGGAGAGGTTTTTTTTTTTTTTTGTACTGGACTTGGGTTCATATTTCTTTTGGATGTGGAGTCCTGGAGGCAGTTTACATTATGTCTAGTTGTGGTTTCACTCGACGGAGGGTTAGTGTTTTGCACTTGGCAGCAGTGGTTGTAATTAGGAGCGCTGGCCGGGTGCTGCAAGACGTTTTGCAGGTTGTCAGGCGGTGGGTGTGGTGGGGAAATGTGATTGACGTTGAGTGGGCACAGCGGTGGGCATTACGGCGGCTGTGGTTGGCTATGATTGGCAGGCAGCTCTTTGTAAGTGCTTTTTCTGACCGGCGGACATTACAGCCTTTTTTATGTTTCTCTGGGGTGCTTTCACACAACTAGAGCCAGTTAGTGTGTGTGTGTGTGTCTGTGAGTGTGTATGTAACCACTATGATCCCCCTGAGGTGGGTGGTTTTCCTCTCCAAATCTTAAGGCGGGTACACAGATGTTCTGACACACTTAACGGACCGATGGTTGTGTTTACCTACTCACAAGTGTGTTTAAACTGGGCCAAAACCACTCACAAATCCTTCCTGTGTGTTAGCAGTTAGCGTTAGCAATCATACAATGAAGACACTCACTAACGAGAAGAGTTCCAGAGGTTTTAATGAGACGTCCATGGCCCCGTCTAACCTCTGCCGCTAAACAACAACAATCACAACAACTCCCTGAACTCTAAGCTAACTTTATTCTGAAAGGTTGTCTTGCTTCCCACATTTGCCTGGCTCTGGGCGCTTGTTAGTATTATTGTCAAATTCCCTCACACGCACACACCCGTAGGCACAGAAACACACACAGATGCTCACAGCCAAATCAAATCTCAGCTGGCCACACTGACGTTGAAGGCTTTTAATGCAGCTGTCGTTGGCTAGTCTCCCTGCACACACTCACTAAGTCACGAAATACTCTTTGACAACAAATACCCCAACGCACAGAGCTTTGAGGAGTGTGTGTTTGCTTGAAACGAAGGCAGGGGGGAAGCAGTGACACTGCAGTTAGCATTAGCCTCCTTTGCATTTCCCTCCACATGGCTGTCAGCCTGCTCTTAGCTTAGCGTCTTCATCTGCAGAGGATTAGCATGCAGCACTAGCCGGCGGTATGAGCTGAGCCTCCCTCTCTGATTAGGCGTGATGCATTTGAAGCCTCCACGGGGAGAGAGAGGACGGCACACACTCCGTCGCTCAGCATATCGGCTCATTGTATTAAGCGGTGTGTGTGCGGGATGTTAAGCAGATGTTTAGTGAATGCAGCTTAGTAGAGAGCGAGGCTCGTTTTAAACGGCCTACACAGCAGAAGAAAAGAGGCATTTACACAGCAGCACAGTGTCCACTTTAGGTTTGGATGATTGTACACTGGTCCTACATAACTTACACAGACATACCTGAATTATATCACACCAGTTCGGTGGTTCTCAAACGAAAACAAGTAGTTGAACAGGACCTCTGCCTGCAGTGTTTTGCCACTTGTATATCGGCTCTTGTGCTTTCTATATTTGGCCTAAAGAATGTGGACACCTGAACTTTTAACACCCATATGTGGTTATTGAACATCTTATTCCAAAACCATTAATCTGCAGCTGCAGCAGCAGCCTCACTTTGGGGGAGTTTTTTTCAGCAGGTTTTGGAAGCGTGGCTGCAGGGACTTTTCCAATTTTGTCCTCATACCACAAACTTTCTTTAGGCAATAAGGTGTTTCAGTTCATCCCAAAAGTGTTTGGCAGGGTCGAGCTCAGGGTGCTGAAGTATTGCACATCATACTGAACACCATTTAAGGGTTAATAAGTCTGGGGATAGGGATTAACAGCACTTTTAAGTTAACACTATGTTGAATTGTCCATTAGAGATAGCCAGAAGTGGAGAAAACGGGAAGTACAAGTGGATTAAATCTACATCATGAACGCTGAGCTTGCATCGGTGTCTAACAAAAAACAAGAAGTTATCAAATGTTTTTTGTGCTAAAACATATAACCTATAAGGTACGCTTTTATAGCTCATACAGACGCACACAAGTAGCATGTTTTCAGTGTCTGTTCTTAGAATTGACCTATTATGCTGCTCCCCATTTTAAAACTCATCTTAAGTTACAATGCTGGATGCCCAAACTCAATGTGGGCAAACTTCAGATCATGAGGTAAACGTATGTTGGGAGTAATCCCAGGATTAGTCTGCAGAGGGCGCTAAACGGCTTGTTCCGCAAAACCCGCGATAGTTCTCCGATGTGAAACCAAGAATTTCACGTGATGCTGTCAAGCCTTTACGTAAGCCGTTGAAACCTCTTACATAGGCTCCCCTGGCAGCCCTGCAGCATTCTGCACCAGGAGGGCTTCCAGAGAGCTGGCCAATCAGAAGAAAGTGGGAATGTAGGGAGGGCGGCCTTAAAGAGACAGCAGCAGAAACAACCCGTTTCGGGGCAGAGGCTGAAATGAGGGTTTTTACTGACGCCAGTATCAGATAAATAAGGAGTCTTTTGAGCCCTAAATCATGCAAAGCTACTCTTTAGGTTTCACATACTGACAACATGAAAGGTGAAAATGAGGATAATATGGGATATTTAATGTATTCTTAAGCAGCTGGTTTAGGTTTATCTTTGAGTCTCTTCACAAGTACCTCTAACCGACTGTTTTGACGTATGTAGGTTGACACCCTGGTTGTTTTGAGGACCCTCCATCAGCTTTAAAGTATGTTACAGAGCCTGATTAAAGTACACTTTAGCACCTGTCTAAGGAACCCTCTGGTGGCTGCTTTAGGAGAACCCTCAACGTCCGCTACAAGCCACCTCTGTTCCAGGTACCCTGCAGAAGCTGCTTCACATGTGGTCTGTTTGCCTGATGTTTTTCTAACAGGAAGTCCTTGACATTCATGTATTGACACCTCTTATCTTGTGTCTTAAGATTAGTTGCATCCTTCAAGTGAATGAAAAAGCCTTTGAGCAACAACTTATGCAGCTGGATGTAGGAATGATGGAAATGGGTGTCTAACACTTCAGGGGAGCATCAGAGGTTTTCCCAGAAGTCTTTTGCAGACCTTTTGGAAAGACAAAAAAAGAGTGCGCGGCAACAAGTCCCACGGGTGCTCATTACTGAAAATGTTGCTCTATGAAACAGGTCAACCTCTAAAACACACACAGAGAGGCTTGAACCAGATGTAGACACATGGACTTATACGAGATCAACACTTAGGTTCTCGCATACTTTGACATGTAGTAGAGATAATCCGATTATAAATCAGAACTTCCAAGTTCAAAGAGTTTTTATACAAAGCTTTAAATGGTCGCATTCAGGATGAAAGTGTCGCCTTAGATCATTGCAAGCTGTCCGATAGTTCTTCAGTCTGTTATATCTTGTCCGTCGCCGCTCCACTTGAAATGTAAATGACACAAACAGCATTCACAGCTTGCTGACGGATCTGATTTGATATGAATGATGTGAATCTCAAGAGAGAGAGAGAGACTGAAGTGTACGAAGAGAAAGCGAAAAGATGGAGGCACAGACGGAGGGTGGGATGAACAGGGCGACGATAAAAAAAAGGTGAGAAGAATAGAGAGAGGCGGGTGGTAGACAGTTCCTGCAGCACCCTTGGGTGGCGTTTGCTCTGTTTGTGTGCGTCTGAGTGTGCGCTGCCGATGAGTAATGGCCTCTGACGTGCGTGTCTCTCTTGTCTCGTCCTCCATCCGTTTCATCATTACATGCCATCAATCTCACCATCTCTCAATCTCCCTGTCAGCTCCCTCTGTTCCCTTTCTCTTTTTTCCGTCTCCCTCTTTGCCTCCCCCGTCCTCCTCCCTCCTCAGTTTCCTCTTTAACCCAGACAGGCTTATTCTATATCGTCTGCAAAGTCCTTAGGGTGTTTAACTCCTCACCACTTCTTCTTCTTCTTCTTCTTCTTCTTCTTCTTCTTCTTCTTCTTCTTCTTCTTCTTCTTCTTCTTCTCACTGTGCTCTGTTTCTCACCTGAGCCCCAGTTTAATTTCACTGTGAGAGCGACTCTCACGCACTCCTGCACACACACTCAATCATTCCCTCACCCTGCGCACACACACACACGAACAGAGGTGCACGCACACACTCAAAAGGAGCTGTCAAGAGTAATGGTGTTTAGTGTAATTTACTGTACCGCCGTTGTAGCCTCTGCTTTCTCAATAGGAATCATTATAGAGATTACATAATGGGGGTAATTTTTCTTCCGCCGTATATACAGCGCAGTGATGGCAGTACAAAGTGTTTGGGAGGCAGGAGAACCCCTGTTAGCTGTAGCTGAGAAGTAAATGGGTCCGGTGCAGCCTGGCTAAATCAGCCCCCCCTTCCCTTTCCTCTCTCCACAAATCCATGCCCATTACTCTTAACAAACCAGAATGGATCCGAGGTATTGATCCGTTGGCGAGGGAATGCTCTCTTTGTTCAAACACACACATATACACAGTGAAACGGGAGAGCGCCGTACACTTAGTGTTGATGCGGGAATTCTTACACCTTTGTACAGGAAGTGGGAATGCACAGCACTCTCCTATTACAGCAAAGGCATCCCTCCACCTTGAGGACCTCCTCACCCAAAGCGCAAATTTAGTTACGTGGCGTTGAGACGTAATGATGCTTTAAAAGCCCCAGTTTAAAAGTAATCCAACACTCTTAACAGGGGATTTCCTGAACGTTTTTTTGTTTCATCTGGTCCCAATTTTTCATATCTCGAGTTCATTTTACCTGAAAGATGACCTTGCAGCCACACAGCCTTTTTTGAGACTGTCGGCTGAAGCAATTTGCTGAAGAAATTCCCAAACTTTTTTTTTTAACTGTCAGTCAATTAGATCTCAAAGACTCACCTTCTGTAGCTCTTTTTCTCTCTCGGAGTAAGGCAGCTGTAGTCATTTGATTCACAGCAGTTGTAACAGATTCCATTGGAGGCCCAGAGGCGCTGAAAAAGATGGTATCAAACTGTAATGTAGGCAGTTCTTCAGAAACCACTAGATTCAACTTTTTGGATGTCAGTTGGAGGCAGAAGAGTGTTTGATTTAATATCAGCAGCAGAGGCAGTTCAAATAGTCTGAAAGGTTTGAATGAGCTTGTGCAGATTCTTGTCTTTATTGAGAATTCTGTTTTCCATCAAGTGAAAGTCAGAAGTGATTGTGTGTCCAAGGCTGAACGGCAATGGTTAACGTTTGGTTTCCAACTTTCACTAACCACATAGGAAGGATTTAATCAGAGCAGAGACTGAATTTTCCAATTTGTCCACAATCATTAGACTCAAAAGACCGTAACGATTCAGTGAAACGACAAAATAAGTCTTGTATTGACGTTGAGCGATGCCCTGTTTGTCTCTGCGCCGACTCTTTCAACAATGTCAGGGTAAGGACTTTTAGGTTGTCATTGCCTCTTAAGTTCAATAAGTCATCCATAGAGTTTGCCGTCTGTCCAGATTTGGGTGTGTAGCCATGATACCCAATTGTTTCTTAAAGTAAGAGAATGATCCACAGAAAAATTCAACACTAAGTGTTTTCACTTACAAGGATTGACCCAAGGTTAAACCCATTGGACCTTAAATTAATTCCATCCCATCATGCATGCGTACATCAAAGTTACAATGCAGAGCCAAACGGAGCATCCGCAGCAGAGGAAGTATTCAGTTTGGAGGGAAATAGAGGCACATGGAGCATAAATATTGTTTCATTTCCTGCTTACTCTCAGGAGTTGTAACCTCAATGCGGTCATGATGGCTGGTCCTGAAAGAGTTTGCACTCATCTGCAAAACACACATGTGGTATACGTTAGCTTGTTTGTGACTCAGATGTCTTCGCTGCGGGGCAGCTGAAGTCATCGCTACTTTTCAGATGTGTCCTTTTATTGTGCGGCAGAATCTGGACCAAATTTGGTCCAGGCTAGCTGAATGTGAAATGCAATAACCTGTGAAAGTCGCTTAATTATTTTCATCGTCACTTGGACCTTCAAAAAAAAAAAGTCTTCAAATGTGCTTCTGGCTTAAGTGAGAATTCAATTTGCACATTATGAAAGGGTGCAAGGAGTAGTCATTTAAGGATTATAGGAAATTAATGTAACCACGGAGCACGGCGGAGTCATAATATCATGTCTGAAATGAGTAATAAATAATGTGTAACACTGCCACGTTCCGGTGTGATGGAGTAATTGACTCTCCTCCGTGGTGCTCCGAGGTCATTACCTCCCCAGTGATGATTCATGTGTTCTCTAATTGCTCTGACATCATCCATGTTGGACACACGCTGTCTCTCGAACACACACACACACACACACACACACACACACACACACACACACACACACACACACACAATACACTTTGCCTCTACTCTTGGCTCGGCTGCACATCAAGCTGCCAATATTGTATTTGCATTCGATAAGTGAAATTTGATAGACCCTGAGTAGAACTTAGCTTTGGCACAGGCGTCTGACCTTGACTCCTCACCCAGCATGGCTATTCATAGGCCATTAATTAGAGCAGGATCCTTCTAATTACCACACGGGCCTTCCTCACATGTAGTCGTACACACACTCTTCTTCCAGCAACACTCCACTCTCTTCACGTTTGAGTTCCGTTTAACGCGCCCTGTTTGATTTGCCCTACTAGAGTAATGAGTTTGGAAAGCAGACAAAAATTCTGAAGTGTGCTTTGGAGGAGCCTCGGGATAATTTGAAGTCCTGGGGCTGGGAGCAGAAGTAGGCTCGCTGGAAAATACACCCACACTCGTAGACACACGCTCAAGCACAACTGTGCGGTGTCGATTTGTCGGGTGTATTGTGTGTTTGTTTTCACAGCAGATTGAGAGGTTTTTGCACATATTAAAAGCTCTTTAGAGGCAAAACAAGAATCAGAGAAATCAGAGAAAATAACTGTCTTTCTTCACTTCCCTTTGTCTTAGAGAGAAAGGACCAGCTGTGTTTCACCATCTAAGACACAGTTATTACTTATTCAGAATGACTCCTGCTATCATCTGAGAGGTTGAATTAATAAAGACAAGTTCAATTTAAGTCCACTGCTCTGGCTTAAAAAGGGAAAAATCTCCTTTTAGTTGAGACATGACCACAAGTCTTTTGATTAGTTTGTGCACGTTAAAGTGTGACAGATTTTCAGATTTAGCCGTCAGCTTTGGAAGATTAAGAGTTTGACCTGTAAACAATCAATTCAGATGAGATTAACAGACAGAGACGGAGCTGTGGGAAAGATGTTTAACAGGTAAAAGCAGCTTATTCACAACAGGTAAAAAGATAAAGACAGCTTCTTTAGAATTAAGAGATCAACAAGAGTGTAGTAGATTAGGCCTAATAAAACAGAGCAGCGTTCAATCTGCACAGTCGAGCCTTGTTGACTAAACAGAAACAGCTGTGACGATGGAGTTCACAAATAGCACCGCAGCATTTCCACATCTTTTTCCCCATGCCAGAAATATTTGCCAGTTACATTACAAGCACTTTGGAGCTGGATCAGCGCCGCCGCATGCTTTCCTCATGTGGTTAGCATGAAAACACACAAACTAGCAGCCAATCAGAAAGCAAGGTTCTTACAAAACTAAACTGTCCCATCAGAGGTGCTGCAAATTGCAAAAATGTTCCAACATCAAGTGAGAAGTTTAGTGAGAACAAACAATATGTTTGGCAAGGCGGGATCCAGACCAGAGGGAAGCTGAGTTATAAAAGGAAATAGGATGCAGATGAGCCTTCTTCCCCCCCCCCCCCCCCCCCCCCCCCTCCTCCTCCTCTTCTTCTTCTTCTTCTTCCTCGTCAGCATTCAAACCTCATCCCGAACCAATATGGGGTGTCTGTTAGCCTGCAGGAAGAGGGAGACAGACAAACAAGGATGAAGTGAGAAAAAGTAGATGATGGGTGAGGGCTGGGTGAGAGAGGGGTGGGAGAGGCAGTGATGAGAGGGAGGGAGAGGGAGACAGAGAGAGATGGTTCATTAAACATTTAGAGGGATGGAGAGCAGACAGGCCTCTCCATTTCTCTCCTCTTACTGTTCAGGAGATTGAATGTAGGTCTGCTTGTGCACTGTTGTGTATTTGTGTGCGAGAACATATACGTGAGTGTTGTCCCCACATGTCTAGATAATGGCTTGGAAATGTAACAGCACGACCCTAAATATAGCAACCTCAGTCATGCTGTAACACTGAGCTTAATCCCTGTATCAAAACACATACACATGCAAAGACAAACACGAAGAGTAATGCAATTCCAAGGTTAGCCAAAGAAATTACGTGCTAGTCGAGCTTCCCCGCAGTGTATCCGCCTCTCCATATAAACTGGAGTGTATTTACCCTTGTACACACCTCTGTGTATTGTCCCATTTAGCACGGTTCCCACTCATGCATCCTAATGGCCCCAGAGAGCCGGGGAGTCTCTGCTGTCTGTTATTAGTGAGCAGCACAGATCAATGGGCTCTGGGACTGCAGCGTTAGCCTGTTAGCGTGTCCCCATTCAGGGCCACTGAGCCGTAGCTAACGCCACAGCCAAAGTGTTTGCTAGTATAGAGTCTCTGAAGTGGCGAGGCACACCTGTACCCGCCCTCCTCGGCAAATGTAAAGCTCTAAAGCCAGTGAGAAGTGAGAGACGACAAGATTAGGCCTTGACTAAAAAGGGCTATGATTTGTCGGTAGTTAAAGGTCGAACCACTCAATTTCTCACACGAATATATCAAATAACACATTTTCTCGACTTGGTATCCAACCATGCAGATAGTTTTGTGTTATTTCTCAGCTTCTGAGATATTTGTCTCTGAGATTGCTGTAGCTGCCACAATACAAAAAGGGTGAAAGGAATTTCATTTGTCCTGCTCAAAGCATAGAAAACTTGCCCTACGAAAACAATTTACCGGCATGTTCCCAGAAGCAGTGTCCCTGGTAATACACAGAACTCATTGTGAATAGTTTTCACAGGAGCTTTTTTCTTTTACGGAAACCATTTTCACCTGGAGGTTATCAAGAAGAAAGCCATCTGTACGGCTAGAGACAGAAAGTGACAAATGCTTTTTCAGGGCCTGTTTGGTATGAGCCAATCATCTACATTTAGCGTTAGTAATCATATTAGCATTGGCTCAGAAGAGTCCAGAGGGATTTGTCACCAACTCTTTGGTTTTGGGGAGTTTTGTACCTTATTTAAGCGTATTGTTTTGGTTGGTGTGCTAGCATTTACCAGATCAAGAACCACTTACTTGTTGGTAAAAACAAGAGTATAAATTGAACTCTACAGAGCAAATTAACGGCTAAATCTCTAAGAAAGTAGCAGCTATTTAGCTTTTACGACTTTGTAAGCTAGGTTAACTGCTAGCTGTATAAGTTAGCTCGTATTAAAGTTATTCTGCCCTCTGGTGTTTTCAAGTCTTTTCAGACAAGATCTGTTTTTAAACAATTCTTGTGTATTGAGGAGCTTTGTACCTTATTTTGGCTCATTGGTTTGGTTTTCGTTGCACATGTACTGTATGTTCTCTGCTAGCTGGTGAACATAGCTTAGCATTTAGCAGATCAAGATCCTGAAAACGAGTATATATTGATCTCTATTCAGCAAATAGATGTGTTTGCTTGATGTGTAAGCAGCAGATGTTTTGCTAGCTAGTGGCCTTTACTACTTTGTAATCTAGGTAATTTGTGCTAGCTGTATGTTAGCTCGTTTTGAAGTTGTTCTGCCCTCTGGTGGCTAAAAGTCGTTACAGGCAAGATATTGAGCTGTCGCTAAGCCTTCCATCTAAGACGATGGAGGTTACACGTGGTTCTTAACCATGTTTTAAAACCATTGGAATCAATATGGGTCAATACAGCACTGGTTGTGTCAGAGGAGACATGACATGAAATAAAAGCTTCTGTTGGCATTCTTCAATACGCTCTAAAAGCGTTTAATGCTCATAATTAGCATCATTATTAGGTGGAAAACGGTGTCATTATTCCCTCAGTGTGAGTGCCTTTAGACAGCCTGACTGCTTTTCAGACTCTTTTCAACCCTGACATGAACACAGTTCGGAGAAAAATGCTGAGTCAGAACAGAAAAAAGGGGGAAAAACTGATTTTTTATCATACTGAATATCAGCTCCAAATGTCAGCTAGATACAGCCTTAAAGGTGTCACTTTTGAACCCTCGAAAAATTCTGTATCAGTCTAACCTTTGCGTTGATTTGACAGGGTTTGCGACAGGGATCCTATAGAGACACTAGGGTATATGCAGACACACACACACACACGCACAGACAAACGCAGACACAATCAGGCGATCCCTCCCTCTGCTCCGTAGACATATGTCAGCATATGGCTGCCTCCTCAGAGAGACTGTTGAACAGACTGATCCAGGTTTGATGATGCTCTGGAGGTCCTGACCTGGGATCGAGGGCAGAAAGGGAAGGAGACAGGAAAAAGGGACGAAGGAAATGAGAAAAAGAAGGACAAGTTGTAAGGAAAGGAAAGGGAAAGTAAGAGGGAGACTGGTTTTCTGTCTGACCAGCTGTCAGCTTGAACTTTCTCCTTTCATTGACCGGCCTGTCGACACGATTGTTACTGTCAGGCTCCTGCTCCCTCAGCACACACACACACACACACACACATAAGCGAAGTGTGTGTGTGTGTGTGTGAGTTGAAACATACAACCATATTGAGCCATCTGTTCCAGCGCTAATTGGTATGCATGACAATGTTTTTCCAACCCATAAAACCTAATGAAAATGAACACCCCACCCGCCCTAATATCCCTTAATGCTATCACCCTCTCCTCTCTGGCCCGCCCCCCCCTACGCCCCCACCCCTCCTCCTGTACAACATTATAGGCATAATTACACTGTAGTGGGCATTAGCAGCCTCTCTTCTAGAGGCACTTAAAGTCCAGGAGGCCGGTCCAAAGATTGAAGATGTCCTGCAGATCGTAGTGTCAGTTATCTGCCATTCGTCTGAGATCCAAGGCCCTCCAAATCACACTCAAACTTTGGCTCAGAGTGTAAATTGTTATAATTTTATGGATCGTAGCTGTTGGAAACACAAGGCTGGAATGTGCGTGTGATTACATCCTTATTACTGACAGCACGGCGAAGGATTCATACTCGCAGAGAGGGGCTGAAAGAAGGGAGGAAGAGACATAAAAGGAAACGCTGTTAAAGGATTAATGACGAAAGACTGGAAGGTGGAGACGTTATAAAATAACAAGTCATTAACAAACTACTCCCAACCTGTTTGTGGTCTGAAGCACAAAGTGAGAACATTATTTTTATTGTCGGACATTTTGAAGGATTGTGTAGTTGAAGAATCTGTACTTAAAGTTGGTTTTCAAGGTCTTGAAACCTGAGTTTGACTTCTCTCAGGACTGGACCCCCTTGTTTTGATTTTTGACTGACTTGAACTCACATGACCCATATCAGGAGATCCGCTGTGACATGATTAGGACATGTAAGAAGTGCTTGTTGACACTAGTTCTGGCCAAACTTGAGTGTGCAGTTCCACAGTTCTTGCTCACTTGATAGCTGTTTTTCCACGGCTTGGCTTAGACTTGTCATGACTTACTTTAACCTTTCCTTGACCCCTGGCGAGTCCAAACTTGAGTCCTGACTTCTTAGCTCTACAAATCCCCAAAAGTTTTGAATTATTGTTGGTAGTTTTAGTTTTCAGAAATCAAATTATACATACATATTTGGTGTGCCAGGAAAAATCTGAAACAGTAAAGGGAGTTATAAAATGGGGAGAGAGTGGCAAGAAAAGAAAGCAAACAGGAGATGAAGGGAAACTTAAGAAAAGAGGAGTTGATGGACTTGGCAAAGCTAGGGAAACATTGGATTGCAGCCCGGGTCGCACAGTGGAGTTGTGTTTGTTTGAGTGTGTGACGCCACGCTGGAGAATGTGTTGTACATGTGGACAAAACTCCCAGGTTGTTTAGTTTATTTAAAGGTAACCTGAGGTCAAACACTCGAACACGCTCGGTCACAACCGCCATGAAATGATCTACGAGGGAAATTACTGCACGGACAAGAGTTTACAGATGTGTCCTGGCAGAGAAAAGTTACCTCTCAGTGCTGCTTTTCTTCTCGTTCAACAACACACACACAGAAACACGCACGTAAAACATTGCCCTCTCATGCCAGCCAATAAGTTTGTTTCCCCCAGCTGTCTGTCTCCACCGTGTTCAACCTCACCTCTTCACTTTCGCTCCCAGCATCCCTTCAACCACAGCGACTACAGCTCCTGCTCTAAGTTCCTGTGTGTGTGTGTGTGTGTGTGAAGTGCAGTAATGGTGGTTTATTAAAGTGTCAGAGGCGGTTTCTTCCTGTCCTCGCCCCGGGAACACACAGAGCGCCCTCGGAGAGCAGGCGCACAGACAATTTTGACAGCACACGTGTGTTTTAAAGCTTTTTCTTTTGCCGTCATGTATGAAAACAGCAGCCTCACCAAATGCTAATCGAGGTGAGATCCAGGCTTTTGTAACCTTTGTGCTGCGGAGGTTTACTCACAATGGGACGTAATTGTGCCGAAGCCAGTTCAACAAATGCACTTGTGTTGTTAAACCAGCGGTGTTTTGTCGCTGGCAGCTGCCTGCCTTTTCTCTCTTTCTGCTCTTATTACGCCATTTTCTGCCTCTACCCTGTGGTTTTGTGCTCACTCGCCCTCTTTAGAGGTGTCACGGCCGATGTGCGTGAAAACACCAGGATTTGTTGCTCAAGCAGGGCACGGTGGTGGAGGTGTTACATGTTAGGAAGGTACACAGAAAAGTGGTTCACAAAAAGGCTTTGGTGACTTCTTCTTTTTTTTTTTGCCAGACGATCCGTATCTAGGTCGGCTGAATTGAAGCAGTACCAATCTGATATGATCGCCCTCCCCGTCCACCATCCGCTTCTTTCTTCTCTTCGTTGGATGGGCATTGTTGGCCCGTTTTCGTGGAGAAGCATTAGTCAAATGGGCCATCATCCCCGTCGGCGAGTCAGATGATGACTTTTGGCAGAACGCAGCCGCAGCGCCATGCCAGACAATCAGCGCCGGTGCCATTTCATCACACGGACGCACAGGCACGCACGCAGACTCACACCACAAACAAGCTGTTTCTCATTAAAACGCACAAACATGAGAGACGAAGCGGCTGAAGCAGGAGGTGAGGAAGAAGAAAAGACACGTGACGCACCACAAATGTTGCATAGAGTCTAGAGCGAAACTGTGTGTTCATTTTTCGCACTGTCATCCAAAGAGACACCCGCCCACCCAACACCCATTACCCCCCAAGCTACCCTCGCCCCATGCCCCTTCATTGCTGCTGTTCCCATGGCAACAAGACACAGAGAGGAGAGGAGGCAGGGGGTTGAAGAAGAGAGGAAGTGTGCTAAAGATTAGGGGGGGAATTTTGCTGCTGCAGCTGCCTGGATTTGACCAATCTGGTGTTGAGGCTTTAAGATGCTCTAATTCCTTTTCCCCTTTCCTTTCCTCTATAACACACACACACACACACACACACACGCACACACACACACACACACACACACACACACACACACACACACAGACACACACACACACACACACACACACACACACACACACACACACACACACACAGATACACATGCAGTAAGACTCCAGGTCAGGCTGACGCGAGCTAGAAAGCATAATTTTAGAGATAATTCTAGGAATTGCTCTCTCGAAGCAGAAGGAAGACGAAGTGGGTTCAACCGAAGCACAGTTTTCTAAAAAATAATTTCAGGCCTTTTTTTTTTTTAAACATCGAGGTCCCCATGTGGCAATATTTTTAATCTGATCTTCTGCGGAGGATATGTCATCATGTGCACATTTGTTATCTTGAAGGAAACCATTGATTCCTGTGACCTTACGACCTTTCCTGCAGTGCAACCTCTGATTTGTCGATTTTCCGATGAGATCCCCCGGTCCCATAAGAGACAACATTTGTGGCTCCCATTCCCCGCTCCCCGACGACACAAACATATTGACTGTCATTGACCAGATTCAACATTTACGTTTATTCATTGATTGAAGGTAGAGCTTAAGAAGTTCAGACTTCATGTTAACACCCAATAATCGTTCCTTGATCCACTGACCTCACGTCGCCTTGTTCGTAAAGTGTTGTCCTTTGTGTTTTATAACGAGTCATTCTGTATATTTATGCAGAAATCTCAACTTTTGGTAGTCATACATTGATGAGTGAATATCGTTTTTTGGTCTTTAAATGTTGGGAAACGAGCTCAAATATCCAGCTTAGTGTCAAGATACCAGTGAGACATATTTATATCCCTTTGATTTGCATTGGATTCAGCGCTTGGCCAGAACCTGACATCAAGTTCTGCCGACGTATTAGAGCAAAGCTTGGAGCAAAGTTGAAGGACACGCCCACCTGGAAGCTCACTCAAATTAGCAAACAGAGCTGGCCAATCAGAGGAAAGTGGGCACGTGGGGAGAGGGGGCCTTAAAGAGACAGCGTCTTGAAATGAACCGTTTCAGGCAGAGGCTCGAAATGAGGGATTTTACTGATGTAAGTATCAGGTAAATCAGGAGTTTTTTCAGCTAAAACAAGTCGTAGCGCTACTCTAAAGGTGTTTCAGACTGACATAATAAACGGTGAAAGTAAGTTTAATAGATCTCCTTTAATCTTAACAGTCCGGGAACGTTTGCTGCGTTAAGTGGGTTCAAATGAGAGCTTCTGTTTGGATTAAGAAGTATCTTGTTAAGAGAGAAAAAAAGAAGAGATTTGTTATTTGTCATAAAAACGTAACTCCTAACACCGAGATATTATCTCGTTAAGACGAGGCAGACTTTTATTTTCTCATGTGAATACAAAAACCTATTCAAAAGAAATGCTTACACTTCTCAGCTCAAAGTCATTTCAGTTTATCGACATATAAGACAAGAAAGATAAGATCCAAAATCAGAAAATATGTCGTAATGAAGTCAATGACTCATCTGTCATCATCACGGGAAGTCATCTTCTATTACTGACTGAGTGTTTTAGAATAATGGAGTCAAACTTAAGCTGGCTTTAATTGATCACATTACACCTCACATTCATTCTGTGTAATAGTTTCTGTCAACACGTATTAAGATTTGAAACCTTCAGAAAATGAATGGTCATCAGCGGCCGCTTTGAATGGCAATGAAAACATGACGAAATCTCAAACTTGAAGCCAAAGGAAGCGAAGTATACGTGAGTCACAGTGAAGTGGTACGGCCTTTAAAAACATACTGTGTGCTCCGAGTGTAGAACAAAAGGTCTGCGCTCTATAAGGGTTTGTATACGAGCAGCAACTATAGATAGCGCTCTTCCAGTTCAGAGTTCAGCTGTGCTGTGAGTGTGACTCGCTAAGTGGATCTCCTCCTCCTCCGCCTGTGACGCTCTTCTTCACCTTGTTGTCTCGAGGCTCTGGGGAGAACATGAACTACAACCTGCTGCGTGTAAAGGGAGGAGGTGGCACTGTGACTAACACACAGTTCAAGTTCCCTCTTTGATAAGACGCGGGCTAGGCTGCAGACTTGTGTTTGAAAGGAGCTCATTCATCAATAACAGTTTCTGTATTAACAATTAAACAAAGTTAAGTAAAACCTTCGGCTTCAAAAAGAGGCGCAGTGGCCTCATTCAAATCCAGGTTTTCACTTGAAGTGTAGGCGTCTGCTTTTGTGGTGTCACCCCGTGATACACGTGTTATTTATAGAACTCGTCTCTGTTTTTTAAAAGGAGCCGATCCGCTTAAGACGATTCACACCTGGGTTTTTATTTCAAAGACTGCTTTGTTTTCCCGCTGCAGAAGGACACTTCTCGAATCGAGGTCCTCGGGTGACGAAGGCTGCTGGGATAGAAACACCAGAGAAAGAGAGGGATGAACAGAGAGTACAGCCGAGCGTCTGAGTGAACCATTCGAACGGTGGAGATAGTTGTTAGAATAATCTCGTTAATCGATCTAGAATAAAAAACGAATAAAGCCGGAGCATTGTTGTTGCATGGGAAAGCAAAGGCTTGGATCTCCTGCAGCGTCATATTGTTCCTTCCTTGATGACATCATTGCATGCCTCTACATGCGCTGATATCAGGGTGACATCACTCAGGTGGCGGGGGGGGAATGGGAGATTCATGGTTTGCAGAGTACATTCTCGTAATATTTTGTATGTTGAACATATAATGACACAACTTCCATTCATTATTGTGGTTTATTGACTTGTGACGGTCACTACCTTACCTTTATAATCAGGCTTCTACTTATTGGATCTGTCTCCCTTATTTCTAGTCCAATCAGAGCAGCTGGGCCCGACCCCAGTGTTATGACAAACTTATGGAAACTTTTTGAATTGAATTTAAGATTTTTCATTTGGACCATGTAAAACAAATAGAGAAGAAAAGAAGACTTATAAAGAAGCACACAGAATAAAAAGGATTATGTACAAACAATGAAAGATATCGAATACTAGTTACTTCAATTTACACGTCCGAAAAGGAGTGGGAAGAAGTACAAGCTTATTTAACCCCACCCCTTTAACCTCGGTTGCACAAATTGTTAGGGTAAGATGCAGGAAATGACATCACAATAAGTAAAAAAAACATTTGTAGGCACTATCGGACTATTTCTGCTGCAGAGTAGTAAATATTTAACAGCTGCTGCAATGACAGGTAAAAGTATTGCAACTGTATTTCATCCCAGGAAACTTTTTCCCAGGTTTTATTTTGTTGTATATTTTAATAAAGTTCAGGAATAATAACCGTACATACAGGTGAACATGTGAAGAAGGTTTTATAAGTCACACATCCTGCAGCTTCAAACAGAGCGCCTCTATCCCTGCAGAAACAAAGCATCCTCCTCCAGAATGTTAGACAAGCAGGAAAATATGAAACATGAGAAACCGTGTGTCATGCATCAGTGTGTTTCCTTCACACTGTTTGTGTACATATATACACGTGTGTCTGCGTGCGCGTGTGTCTACGTGTGTGTGTGTGTCCTCATTAGCAGGCGGCGGCGTGCAGTAGCTCGTTAGGCGCTGAGCTAGCTGAGCGTCGGGGCACCGGTGCAGCTTCATTAGCCACTGTGACATTTATCTGATCGTTTCCCCGCGTTGCTTGTGCCGCCGCATCTCCATGGCAACCGCAAATGCGTGCACACACATGAAGGCAATCATCAAGGCGAGCATGGAAACAGTTCTTTCAGGGGGTCACAGTTATTCATAGGTGCTGCATCCAATCTGAGCTCCCCACTCTGTATTAGACGAATATCTATAATGAACATGTGAATTGGGTTGTTTCCAGTACAAACCAGTGGCTGTGGTCCCAGTGATGTACCCCGAGGTGGGTGGATATTGCTTATTGTAAAGTTCAAGTGAATCACAGGCAGGCAATATCGCACCCCCTCCCTGGTTTTGGCTGGAACAGGGCCCCCGGGAGCCAGTTTACCTCGCTGCAACTCACTTACAGCAAAGCGTTCCAAATAAATCAGTCGATACAGTACGCCGCTCATTTAGTTTGAGTCACTAATCCGACAACAAAATCAGTTACAGAGCGGGATTCTGGGAAGAAGAAAAAAAGCACGCCTGTTATGGGTTGTTGTGTGGAAGTTGCTAATCTCGTTTACAGTGTGATTCAGCAGCAGGAAATATTCAGGAGTGTGAAATGAATTGTGTGTAAATCTGTGCTCGTGGCTCCTCTCGTGCAGGTGCTCTGTGTCACGTCGTATAGGTGTGTGTGAGCGCTGCCTTCGAGTGGGGTTGTGTTTATCATGTTTAAAAGAAGAGTGCATTTTAAGCCCTTGAAGTCTTGGCTTCACTGTGTTTGTCTGCAACGTTAAATATTCATGACTAAAGCAACTTTCAAAGTAAAAGAGGGGGGGGAAGTGATTAGGCTTCATTTGTGATGTCTGGCTTCTTTAAACAGATAAAGTTATTTCCTTCTTCTTAGCTTGACAACTTGAACCGATACTTCAAATGTGCTAGCAGAAGTAGACGAGGCCTCAGGGGCTGGAAAAGTGAAGCCGGTGTATAAGTGTCTTAAGTCTTCAATGGCCAGCTAGAGATGTCTTCACTGGTTGGAAAATAAAAACTCTGACTGTATAGAAGTCTTTGAGAAAATGAGCCTGCTCTTGGTTGATTCATTGCCTCAGTGAATGTTCTCCTGGTGAGTTGATGGTCTCAGTCTCCAGTTTTAGCCTTTTTACGATGCAGCTTGTTTTGCATCCTGTCCTTCAGGATCGGTACGTAGCCAGGGGAAACCAACCTCTTGTCCAAATATGGTCACTTCTGGCTCCCAAATCCTGAACTCCAGGCTTCAGAACAAGTCAAAGCCGAATATTTCATGAATTAAATCTTATTGGTTGAAAAATTAGTTAAAATTTTGGGCGTGATTTTTCATAAAGGAGTTGGTGGTGGGCCCTGAAGCGAAACCAGTTGAGAACCACTGATCGAAACCTCTTTAGGGTCTTTAAAGTCCCCAAATGGTACATGTACATCTCATCTAAATCATTAAACTGAAGGTTTACGAGTATAATTGGCTACTCAACAACTACTTTGGGGTTTTCTTTGAGCTTTGTTTAGTTTTTTTATTGTAAACATAAGATAACAAAAACGTGAAATGATTCCTTAATTTGGAACTTAATAGCGTGATACATTAAATTATCCCCCAGCTCTAGCTGTGTGTGTCGGGATGTCTCTGCTTCTGTTTCAGCATCTTCCTCGGTTTGTGTCCTGTGTTAGAATCCGTCAAGGTGTGAGGAAATGTGACTGTCCAGCTCTGTAAGTGTGTGTTAACATGTCACTGTGTGTGTGTAGCTGACCTTGGTCGCCCCACTCCCTTAGGGAGGAGAGGGGGGGGGACTGATGTTTCTCACTCTGCTTGTCAACAAGATTAGTTCCCCTGTGGGACCGTTACACACCCTGCAAACACACTGCCAATGAGAGAAAGTGTGTGACAGCTCAGCCACTGTGTGAGCCCACTGAAGTGTGTGTGTGTGTGTGCTGCGATTTAGGGGTTAGGGGAGTCAGAGCGGATGTGTGTTTTAGAGCAGAAACAGAAGGGAGAAACAGCAGGGGGGATCAACGCATCCAGGCTGAACAGTGTGCATGCATTTGTGATATGTGTGTATGCATGTGTGTAGGTGTGTGTGTATGTTTGTGTGTATGTGTGCCTGGTTTCAGATGGATCCCATGCTGAGCTCTGAGTTGTACTTACTCCTGGACCCTGGCTCATCTGCATCTGTCTCCTCCTCTTTCTCGCTCTCTTTGATTCCTACCCTTACATTCCTCGCTCGTCCCCGCTTTCTCTCTCCTACAGTCCTTTTGTATCACATCTGTATGTGGAGTCCAGCCGTGAACATTGCAAACAGTGTGGCTAGCAGGCTGTTAATATGTATTCCAGGTAGAACCTGTCATAGCCATCATGTATAGTTTGTGTTTTGGCTTTGGATATAGACCTCTGTTTTGTCCCTGATATCTCAAATCTTTGTGCTAAGCTAGGCCAACCACATCCTGACAAGACATGAGATTGATATTGATCATTGTATCTCAGCAAATGAGTCTATTTCCACACACACAAAAAAGAACAGTTCCTTTAATGGAGCGGAGGTTTGGAGAGCTGTTTGTGTAAAATAAAGAAGACTAATGAATAAATAAATAACCTTCATGAGGTTTTATGGTCAATATTGTGCAGCTGTGCTTTGGATGAACTCGCCTGCTGTCTAATGTGAGTGTGAGGTGAGGGAATAACAGCGCTCAGCAGCTGCTTCAGACACTTTTTTGCAGGCTGGCTGTGCACTCACACACGCACTCACACTAACACAAACACATACACACAGGCTCAGTGTGGATCAGCCCTCAGTCACGGCCCTGTGCTGCAGGGAGACTGGAGTGATGGAAGCAATAGTTAAGCCATTAAGGCAAACAATTGGCTCAAATTGAGAGGGAGAGGGAGAAAAAGAAGAAAAAGAAGAAGAGGAGGGGAAAGAGGGGAGGGAGATGGCAGGAGTGGATCCACTCAACGACTTAATCCGAGCCCCAGGACACTCTCCTGCTGAGCTCCACACACTCGCACAAACATCTGCACACACACACACACACGTTAGGGCTGTGTCTGCTCGCAATAACACCTTGTCAGTCTTGGCCACGGGGGCGAAGGAAGAGGCGCTCATTCCTTTGTTGCGAGGAGAGTCACCTACTTCCAAGCACCTGGGGGAAAAGACGGAGCATGCGATCTACACAGGGCAGTTCTGTAAGCGCTCGTACGCCTTATGGGCGCAAGTGTGAGGCCGTTCATTGTCTTAGCGGGGCAGAGTGAATGGCGGACAGTGTCCTCTGACACGGCTATTGTATCGTCTCCCCCGTGGACTCGCTCAATCCCTGCAGGCCTTGCATAAACATCCAACAATAAGGGATTGTCTCCAGCTATTCTTTTGCTTGCACACACACTTTAGAATTCTTTGTATGTGTGTGTGTGTCAGAGGGTGAAGGGATGATGTGCTGCAGTCTGAACCCAGCGACCGCCAAGCCTCGTCTGACACACTGGTTTTTGTGGCTAAACATCAGCAAGTGATCGGAGGCAGTAACTCCTCGCCGCCGTAGCTTATTCCTTCCCTCCCTGCCTCCCTTCCTTCCCCACCCTCAGGGCTCCCTCTGCGCCGAGGCCCCTGCGATTTATCGGACAGCTTAGCGAGGAGCGGTTGCTGCCCCCAGGACTGTTAGCGCTGGTCTGGCTCGTTGACTCCTTCTCCGGTTCTGGCGTTTTATTTGACATGTCCTTTAAGTCCTTTAAAGAATTGGGCGTTTCTGCTGAGCGCCTCGGCTCCTTCTGCAAGAGATGGATGGCCCGCGCTCAAAGGTCTGGATGTTTTTTCTCCTCCCTCGCAATATCTCTCCCCTTTCTCCCTCCTTCGCTTCTTCCTTCCCTCTTTCTTTCTTTCTCTTTCACTGAGCTTTATAGTGTGGTATTAGTGTTGTCAGCTAACCAAGCTCAGGATTTGGCTTTGTTTTGTTTTTGCCTCTTAAGATAATGCTCTTTCGTTCTCCTGCCGAGAATAACAAAAGGGAAAGTAGAGCAATAAAACCACACAGCCATTGACTTTGGTTTCATTAAATTGGTTTTCAGCCATCTTAAATAGACCACAGGCCTTGATGGCAGTGACGTGCGTGTGCATGTGTTTGTAGCCTCAAAACACAGTCACACTTCGCCTCGTGCATGCTTGGGTGCCGCTCTCATCTCGGTAGGGGCCTCACTGTTGAAAGCATTTCCTCGCCTTTTATTCCTGCGAAAGAAAGAGACGCCGTAGCTGGAGTTAGCATTCCCAACACGTGGACGCACGAGTGTGTTTTGTGAAGATAAGTGTTGTTGCTCTGCGGTCGAAAAGGGTGAAAGCACTTCACCTCCATTTCATATGCATCCCAGATGTGGAAATATAACCAGAGCGAACGGCTTGTAAGCATGTGTGTCCTGTTAGAGGGCCCTGAGGTTTACTGTTGTCTGGTTCGGCAGGCTAATCCCTCACACACAAACACACATTAACACACACTGCATGCTGCTTATTCAGCATTCATTCATGCATGCAAACATGCACAAACATTCACACATGCAGAGCGGTGGATGGCAGGTCAACATACATCATGGAGTGTCTCTGCTCTTGGCTACAGAGCAGAAAACAGCATGCCAACAAGTACAGTGAAAAAGCCAAAACACACAGTAAACACATGCCATGTAGATAGATGCACTCAGACCGTTCATTGAACCACTTTTTAACCAATATCGCCATTGTAGGCAAATCCAAAAGTAGGAATTAAGCGGTGAGTGTTTTGCTAAAGTTGAGGAACTTTCCTCTTAACTCAATCTTTTACAAAATGGTCATAAAAACTAATTTCAAGCTATTCTACATTAATATTTTCCCCATCTTTATGTTCCAATAATTAAACATGTTTATTGTTTTCAGTTTTCTGTCTTGGCTCATGTGAATAGGAAGGTTTATTGTCATAAACAATCAAACAATATGTATCTGTAAGCATCAGTGAACCTGCCAAAGATGCAAGTATGAAAGAAGAGCCTTGCTAGTCAGCTGCTAGCCCCTCATGCTAACCCAGCTAACTGTATAACCTTAACGCACACAGTTAGGCTAACTACTGCAAACCAAAAGTCTGTGTCTTCTCTAATTGTTACCGTATAAATGGAAGCTTGCTTTGCTGTGAGGACATGATGTTGACGGCTGTTAGCGTCAGTAAACTTGATACAGTAGGTGATAGTTTGTAGAGGAAGGAGCTAGCTAGATCAAAGCTAGAGTTACGACCACAATCACTGCAGACCAGCGCACACAAGGGCTGCTGTTAGCTAGCTGCTGGCTAGACCACTTCGCACACAAGGGCTGCTGTTAGCTAGCTGCTGGCTAGACCACTTTGCACACAAGGGCTGCTGTTAGCTAGCTGCTGGCTAGTGAAATATGATGCTAAAGTTATTTTATTTACTTGAAGTTTGGTTAAGGCATTAGCACAGAAGTAGAAGATAGCGCTGTGAGTGAAGGTTGAACTGTGAGGAAGAAAATGCTTACCGGACTTGGTCGGACTTGGACTCGGAGTTGAGCTTGTATAGCGCTTTTTCTACTTTCTTCTGACTACTCAAAGCGCTTTTACACCGCAGGTCACACCTACACATTTACATGATGGCAGAGGCTGCTATGTAAAGAGTTCATCAGTATTGGCTAATCCCATTCACATTCACACGCTGCTGACGAAGCAGTGGGAGCAACTTGTGGTTATGTGTCTTTCCCAAGGACACATCGGACATGTGGCTGTACGAGCTGGGGATTGTTTTCGGTCCGACAGTGTGGATTAACCAGCATCCTTTAGTACACCTGTTACTGCATCTTTACAACTAAACATCCACATTCAGGGTCAGAGTGATGCATCCGTTTTCCAATGTCTCGACCTTGTACAGTACATAAACAGTTCCAGCTTCAGGGATATCAGTCTGTAAATCCTGCATTGAAAGCTGAATCTCTGTGCTGGAAAGACTGAAAGAATCATGTGGTGCAGCTGTGGCTGAGTTTCAGTCGAATTGATTTTGTTTTCGAGGCCACTTTGTTGTAAAAATGAATTTCTCTGGGAGTTTTTAGTACTTTTTGTGACTTCTTACATTTTTAAATTTGAATTCCAGACCCTCGTGTGTCAAAGTGTTACCTCTTTAATTGCTTTCTATGTGTTCTTTTTGTCTCGCTAATGTTTTTGCCATTTATTTTGGCCAAGGTGACGACCCCTCGTGTGCTTTCTCCCCCCTCTCTAATCATCTCCTTGAATTTCAAACCATGAATCTCTATTTTGGCATTTTAAATTTTGAATTCATGTACACAGGCCTTTGTCCTCATTGCAGCGGCATAGGGTTCAAATCCGACCTCAGGCCCTATTGTGCATGTCACCCCCCACTATGTGCTCCCAGTATTTCCTGTCTCTCTTCAGCTGTTCTATCCAATGAAGGCATAAAGAGCCAAAGAGAACTTTAAAAATACAGCCAATCCATCTCTTTCTTCAAAGCCACCAAACTAATAATTCAAAACGCCAATGTTTGACAAAAACACAAACACTATTTAAGTTAATGCAGCAGTGGAGCAGCGTCCTCTGTGTTCTGCAAGGTCTGGAGAGTGATGAAATAGCTGTTGGTAAAGAAATAATATATAATCTAACGTTTACAAAAAGGTCCATCACAGACACACACATACACAGAATGTATTTTTTGAAGAGGCATCTCCTTGAATATTCCTGGTTGTATTTGAGCGTTCGCTAAAAGTGGTACAGGTGTAAGTATGATGTTTTTCTCAGCTCTTAATGTTCTGTTTTGTCTCTTTTGTTACAGTAACGGCACAGCCGGGAAGATGAACGGGGCGCTGGAGCATTCGGACCAGCCAGACCCGGACGCCATCAAGATGTTTGTGGGTCAGATCCCGCGCTCCTGGTCGGAGAAGGAGCTGAAGGAGCTGTTTGAGCCGTACGGAGCCGTCTACCAGATCAACATACTCCGAGACCGCAGCCAGAACCCTCCACAGAGCAAAGGTACATCAACACACACAACACCCTTTTGTTTGCTTTTGTTTTTCATTTGAAATGTCCCCCAATAACTTTAATATGAAGTCGTACCATCTCCCGCTTTACTGATGCTCTCTAAACTTACATAAATGTTTTTTATAGACGAATATATGAGGCAGACATAATGCACTCCTGTGTACCAAAATATTAATAGAGAGGCACTTCAAAGACAGTCTGTACATACACCTCCACACAGACACACTCATACACTCAGCAGTCAGTGACTGAGTGGGCCATCACACCTTGTTAATGGCAGAACAAATGATATATGTGCAGAATTACACAAGCAAACACGCTTTTTTTTGCACCATCGGAAGACAAAGCTTCACCCAGCAAGACTTGCACAGCCAATTGTGCGAAACGGCATGATTTGCAGCTATTTTCTCCCATTCCTTTTTCCTCTGCCTTTGATGAATTCGTCAAGTGTGAGAGCAAACAATAGAGACAGAAGCAACGAACGGGCACACAATAGCGCTGCCATATTAACAGGCTTCAACCGGGAGGAGTGGGGGGGGGGGGGCCTGATGACACTCCTGATGAGACACGCGGTGTGGGAGGAAAGTAAAGAGAGAAAGAGAAGGACGTCAGGAAGAGAGATGTGCCGCTTCCATCCGACTGTAAAGCAAATCTAAAGAGAAGTTTTGGAGTGTCACAGGGAAACAAAACATGAATCAGACTGGGTGAAGCGAATAAACACTCATCTGAGTGAAAGATGGGATTAAATTAAGGATTTATCCATTTGGAGGAAAGTTTATCTCCATCATTCATGTCCTGGTACACTTAGTGAGTGTTGCAGCTTACTGTCATACATCAGCTAGGCTAGACCATATGTTGTACAATTTACATGAAAACACTGCTCAGTTGGGTTTTGTTTTCCTCTTTGACGACATGTTATTGCTGCCTGGATTTTGTTGGCTGTTTTTTTTCCAATCCATGATATGAAAACAGGTTTATAGGGCGCAAATATCAGAAGGAGGGGTTGTGGATAAAGAGCTAGCCAAACAATGATCATGATTATGGCCCAGTACACCGGGGTTAGGGTTCCATGAGTTGTTTGTCTTTGGCTTTTTTTCTTGGCATATTACAGATGCATGGTTGCAAACTGGTAACACTACTGCCCAGTTGGGATTATGATCTGTCTATCGCCCCTAATGAGACAACAACAATCCCTGCAAATTGTGACGTAGCGTTAGGCTGTAACGTCGTTGTCACATGTTTAGCAGCTTTACAGGGTGCAGAAAGTCATCTGACCCGAGGTATGCAGACAAATCAGTAAATAAATCATCGATTGTCGATCTTCAAGTTAGCTTTACAAGTTTGGAACCTTACAAACCTTTCTAGCATGTAATAAATTACCCACTACAATGTCGCCATTAAGCCACGGTCTATAGACGTCATAGTAACAGTTCAATGCACATTCTCCACATGCTAACAGTTTGCAAACACTGTGCTGAAGACGCTTGCAGACTCATATTTGCTTACAACAATCGGTAAAAGACGCACTTCCAGAACAAAGAGGGCAGGTGCAGAGTCGAGCAAAAACGTCACTAAAGCAAAGAGAAAGTCGGCACTGCAGGGCTCCAGTGTTCCAGGAATGGTGAAACACATTTCTGGAAATCGGAGCCCCGCAGTGGCTTTTCAAAGCTTCCCCACCCTCTTTTTTTTATGCACGTCGTCTATGAGGGGAAGGTGTAACGACACTATGTGTGTTTGACGACGCAGTTTCACTCAGAGACCTTGTGTTGGCGCCAAAGTGCACCAAGCCGAATTCCTAGATATTGTTGCTTTAAAGTTATTGAAGATTTCTCAGGAAAGTGGCATAAATCAAGTAGCCTGGTTAGTATTAGGTTAGAGTGCAATGTGACCGGGGTGGCCAATCAACCGGGATCTTTTGGCAAACAATTTTTCCTGCAGCATCTAACAGGTTAGTACTCGATCATTTGTGCGAACATGTCAACGTTTTGAGCTGTTATATGATGGAATCATGGTCCATATGGAATTTGCTCTTTGGCGGCTACTTCAAGTCGATCTCTTTTGTCGTGGTTATTTTCAGATTGAGCTTTTCATTATTAGTGATTTGATTTTCGTAGGATGAACACCCCACACCTCAGATTAGTGTGCTGGCTTGTTATAAGATCCTGTTTTGATATCACAGAGTGGCTGAAAGGTGCGATGTCCTTCACCTTTTACATTTTTCTCACTCTTTTTTTCGCTCTCGTCGTGTGTTTTTCTCTCTGGCGTCAGACGAGCTTATGAAAAGCCTGAAGACAGCCTTCTGCCAAGACCCAAATCAACTCATTTTTGCACACCAACACACTTGTCATCCTCTTTGTATGTGTGCGTTCTTAGCCTTGAAATGACTCCTTCCTTCTCTCCTCACCTGTCTCTCCTCTCTGCTCTCTCTTCTTCTTCTTCTTCTGAAGACGACGAGGTAGAAAGAAAAAAAGGAGAAGTGCAGAGTTCCTCCTCCTGTCCTTCAGCTCCCTCAAATCTCCTGCTTTATCTTCACTACCCTTGAAATGAGTTGTTTTTATGGTTGATGAGTCAGGAGTATCACTCACCGGCACTTCTGCAGCAGATGAAAAAACACAGCCACCTACCGTGCCTTTTATTTTCTCTTCCCTGAATGACAATCTCGCTCCGTATATGCCTCATTTTTCGCCGTCTCTCCGTCTGTGCTGCGAGGTGGAGTGTTTTAAGAGGAAATGTAGCGTTTGATTGGGCTCTTACTGGCCTTGTTATTCGCAGGCTTTGAGAACTGTTGTTGTTTTTTCATAGTTAAGTAAGCCACCCTGGCCTCATCTGCACTCGCTCAACTCAGAGGAGCTGCAATGGCCCCCTTGTCGGCGCCGCCGTGGCGCTGGAGCCGTCGGTAATTTCACCAGTGTCAGGGAAATCGTGGCTCCCTTTCTTCCCTCAATGTGTTTATTTTAAATTAGGGATGCTGCTGTTTGAAAAGGATCTCACCCATGTGGGGGCAAACGAGCCCGCTACGGTGCCCCCAGTGGCGACCCAAGCGGCACTCCTTCGTGAAATAGCAGTTTGGATATAGATGAGTTTGTAACCCCTGTCGAGACGCAGAAAAAGTTCCAAAGCAGCAGAGACAGGCTTTTAAAGAACTCCAGCAACTTTCTGTTGAGGTTTTGTTTGGATCCTCGTTAGCTTCAGCAACTGCTAGTCGAAAAACAAACATCAATGGACGATGGATATTTGACAAAAACAAGAAAAGCTCTCGTTCTTTTATGGTGAAAAAAAGTCTTCTTCCTCTCAGATTGGTGGTGGGTGAGCCTGGTTAGTTATTGTCATCGTGGGCACACACTGTACGGGGGGTGAGTTTTTTTTATAACGCATCCGTTTTGATTTTGAAAACGATACGTGTTATCCATAGTTAGGCGCGTAGCTGACATGATTGACAGGTGGGCGCGATGTAACTGTTCGTCAAGAGGTTTTAAACCCGCCTCAGCTCCAGCTCTCAGCCTGTCGTTAGGTTGACTGAAAGTTAAGCTGAGACAGCATTTCCAGCATGGCGGCTGCTGCCGATGAGCCTCCGGAGCCCCCTGCAGGAACAGATGAGTGATGTCACTCAGGCTTCGTCCATTAATATTTACAGTCTATCCCCCACTCTCTCCTCCCAACATCTCCCGTCTCTCTTCAGCTGTCCTATCCAATAAAGGAAAAAATGGCCCCAAAAATATCTACGAGCAAATCCTCTGACCCTTCATTCTGAAAAAACTCACAACACTTTCACATTGAATTTGTTCTGTTTTCCTTGACAGCAGGAGAATAACTTTCTTTCTGTATTTGTCGACAACATCCCAGTTTCATAAAAAAGTCAAATGTTGTTTGAAAATGTAAATCTGGGGCCCAGTGGTTGTTCTGTGCGCCACATGTACAGAGGCTGTGGTCTTTGAAGCGGGTGCCCCAGGTTCGGGTCCGACCTGTGGCCCCTATCTATCAATCCCCCGCCCTGTCTCTCCAATAAAGGCCCAAAAAAAGAAATCATGAAAAAAGAAAATGTAAATCAGACGGGGCCAGACATTCGAAGTGGGACAGCTTTGAATAAATTAATGATTAATTACAAGACGTCCAAGATAAAAACCTAATGCTGGCTCAGAGCTACGGCTGGAATACACATCAAACCAGAGAGTGGATATCTGTGGATCAGTGTAATCCCCCCCCCCCCCCCCTTTCCTATTTTATTATTATTATCATCATCTGCCGTGGCATGACGGTCGTGAGTGCTGCTTGAGAGGCTTCTTCAGCCTGACAAGAATAAAACTCCTCGAGCAAACACGAGTCCATTTCTGAATTTCTGTTGGCATTAAAGAGTATCATCCTTTCAAATATATTTCTTCTCGTCCAAATCCACATTGCAAATGTTTGAAACGATCTCTTAAAGCCTGTTGAAGTGAGTCAGAAGCCAAACTTCATCAATCACAGGAGATATTTCCAGAGTCAGCTCGGTTTCCCTTATTAACTTGTTGTTCTCGGCCCTAAAGCGTTAAGTTCCTTCATGCAGAATCCATTTGACAGTTTGACCCAGGTGTGTGCATTACGCCAGTGTGTGTGTGTGTGTGTGTGTGTTTATTCTGATGGTCTGGGGAATATCGCGGCACTACTGTTGGTTTAATGTGTTTGGAGTTAATAACCAGATGAGTGGATGAGCGGGGGGTGGGGGGGGGGGGAGCGAGTGAGAAATGGAGCAATTTGGCATTTTGCGCTGAAAGAGAGACAGAGATGGAGGGAGAGATAGAGAGCGAACGAGACAAAGAGAGCCAGAGGGGTAAACAGAAAATGGTCCTTTTGCTAAAACACAACCTTAAGCGCCATGACGGGTTTGTTGCAGCGTGTGTGTGTGTGTGTGTGTGTGTGTGTGTGTGTGTGTGTGTGTGTGTGTGTGTGTTTTGGCAGGGGACACGCTATGTCATTTATCTTAATGATACAGCCTGCCCACATGAGCTGCTGAGACACACACACACACACACACACACACACACACACACACACACACACACACACACACACATGCACGGAGTAAGTTTAATGTCTTCATTAACAGACGATATCCTACAGAAGCGTCCCTGAGCACAACCAGGCCTCACTCCAAACATAACAAATAACACGAATCAGAGGAGAAATTAACTGTGTGTAATTTAATCTGAATGGAAAAAGAGTCATCATCAGAATTTACGAGATTACTCTCCGATAAAGCGACGTTATCCACCCAACCTGCAAATAACACGAGGGCTAAATGACTATAAGTCAAAACCATAATTGGACTTTTCTTTCCATTATGAATTACATATTTCACAGTGTCTTAAAGCAGAGCCATCACGCTCATTTCCAGCTCTTTATTTTCATTCTGGATCTGGACTCGAGCTGCTGTGCATGATTTACATTATTTATCTTATAATGGCCCTTAATGCAGCTCATCAGTTCAGCCTCGGCCTCAAACCGCAGACGCTATAAACGTGTCTGAAAGAGTTTGGAGCCCATCAGTGGCGGTGATTTGGAAATGCTGTGTCAAGCTAACTTTCTGTAAATAGAAGATGAAGAGGTGGAGGTGAGGCGGGCCTTAAGCCTCCTGACAAACAAGTACAAAGCGCCCACCTGTCAGTCAGATCAGCAGAGGGGCGTGGCTGAAGGGCGTCTTTGCCTTCATAAAATCCATTCGCCGTACGTTGTGTAGCAATAAAGGAAGAAGAAGAATGGACTTTCAGTTTTTCACACTTCCACATCACCTTCATTTTTTAACCTTGAGGTTGCTGTTTGCCTGAAACGAGCCGTTTCTCTCTTTGAAGCCGCATCCGAGGATTGAGGCTCACAGTTTGCTCAGTCTGTCTCGAGCACGGCCCTGAGCTGCCCCGGAAAACCCACTGAAGGGGCGCTGTGATGGCAAAAACCCACACACAGTCTTTACACCCCCTTGACCACCTAGAGTTTTTTTCTGAGCACCAGCGTCTTTTTTTCAATTGTTTTCAATGAGTAGAGAGCGTTCACAGCAGAAAGCGGCCGCCTGGAGAAAAAAGCACAGCGCCAAGCGTCTTTTTTACCAGCTCTCCGCCTTTTTTTGTGCGGCCGCTCTGAGCACTGAAGTTGAAAATCGTTCAACTTTTCAGAAAGGCGTTGTTGACGTCACCGGCGCTGTTTTCCCAATGTTTGATATTCACTGTAGCTTTGCCGCCTACAGATCGTGTCTTGTACCCACATCCTCTTTGCTCCATGTTTGATCAGGAAATAAACGATTACTTTACCAATCCTTAAAAAAATTTGATATAACTTGATTAAAATGTATTCAAATAATTCATTAAGATTCATGATGATAGCAAAAAAGTGTAAATTTTAGATTGAAATATGAGCTCAATTTAAAGACTTAAACTAACTCTAATGCAGGATGTCTACATGTAAAGGTTTCTGTTTGTATTTTTTAGCTTTTCTGTGACAGACTGATTCTGTGTTTTCATCTGATATTTGTCTGATAAGAAAACAAGACGAGTTTATGATTATTTTGTTGCAAACTCATCTCGTCTGATACCAAGTTAACCACACAAACAGGCCCGCATCTCTCCCAGCATTGCAGTTTATTTGAAATTCATTAGAAAACTCACTGTTAGATACTTTTTCTCTCAGCCTTGGCCAAAAACCAATAGTCTCTGACATTTTGTCAGAAATAAAATATCCATTTTCTGCTCCGTGTGGACGATTACCGCGGCACAAAAAGCGATTCAATACCTACAGCCCGAACACCACGGCTGAAAAGACTCAGACAAAAGGGCCACCTGTAGAAAGAAAAAATCAAACCTTCAAATCTGAGAAGAGAGACGAGACGCTGCCACCCACACGGTTTGATTGACAGCTGATCCCTGGGGACGAGCGGGAGCAGCGACACAGCCGTGAGTGTTTAGCAACCAAAGATAGACACAAAAGATGTTTCAGATAAACCAGCGCTTAAAAAGTAAAATCAATAATGCCCCTGTAGAGAGGATTTTCTTGATAAGTGTTTGACCTGGATACCTGAAATAGATTTGATCCTCTAACCTGTAATGCCATGATGATGTCTGCAAACAACAACAACACAAATCAAAAGAAGATTTGGGAAATGATTCCGAGCTTGGAGATAAAAGCCTTTGGATATTTGGTTTGATACGGAAGAAATGCATTTGTGTTTTCAAAGTAAAGAGTCTTATTAAGGATGCACAAACATCTGATGATAAATATTCATCACTATAAGGAAACATAGATCAAAAAAACACGCTGAGTCTGCTGCTTTGTCTGGATCTCAGGACTGTCTGATCATCTTTTTGTTCACGTCTTCCTGCACATCAATGATTCACGTAACAATCAGAGGAGACAATAAGTCATTTCACATGGTCACTGAATGATGAGCTGCACAATGCTAATCCATATAGCTGTTAGCAGTTAGCATACACCTGCAACTTTAGCTGAGATGCCCCTATCTGTTCTCAAAGCTATGAATTCAACACTAAAGCTAAATAGCGTTGAATTTGTTTATCCAACTGGAAAAATACTGAAGTCGAAAACAAAGAAGAATACAACCTCGGTGGACATTCAGCGCCCTTAGCCAGCTGTAATCAGCAAATCTTTTCGATTCTCTGCCTGTAAACATCGCTAACGCTGGTTACAACCCGAGTGTGGCTGGAAAAATCGATTCAGCTAGGTGTTCTGAGAACTCTCAGTATTTTATTCACACACCGAGACCAACTATTGCTCTTTTATGATATTTATTTTTAAAGGAAGACTGTGCAACTTTTTGATCCAGTAGATGTCGCCCTTGAGCATCAGCATGAAACCAAAACAAACTGCTGTTTGGCCACACCCCCGCTATTCTGAAGCCTCCGCTCTCCTCCAGCGACACACCTCCAACCCTCCACTCGCGTTCGCACGATGGAGTCAAGCACAAGGTGGGGACAAAACTGTCCTGCATTGTTGTTGTGTTAGCAGGCTAATGTTAGCGCTCTTTAGTTAGCTCGTAGCTTCCCATTGGCCCTTTGCTCGATGTCATCCCCCGCTCTCTCCTCCCAACATTTCCCGTCTCTCTTTTCAGCCTTCCTATCTGATGAAGGCAAAAATGGCCCCAAAAATATGTTTTTAAAACGGGTGAAATTTAAACCTAATAGAGCTAAGATAACAGAAGCTAAGAGCACAACATATCAAATAAGGATTTAAACAGATTTCTAGTACTTCTAAAATAATAACTGTTCTGTACTCATCTCTTCCTGGTTTTCTCTGATTGCACGTTCAGGGACTCACATATGTTCAACTGCAGACATCGAAACTGCACTTTAACTGCATCCTCTCTATCGACGCTGACGAACGCTTCCCCGTCCGAGACAATTATCAGCTCTAATGGATTCAGTTGAGACGGAGGCCGACCTGAGACGGAGAACTGATTTCATTCTTTCCTAAAGCAGAGCGGCCAATTATTTCGCCTTAACTAGATGTTGGCTTTCTTAGCCGGCTACCCAGGCCCAATTAGCGAGCAGCTGCAGGTGGATTTTAATGGGAGACTGTGAGTGTGCGTGTGTGTGTGTGTGTGCGTGCGTGTGTGTGTGTGTGTGTGTGTGTGTGTGTGTGTGTGCATTCTCAGCTCATTTGTGTGCGTCTTCTTTTTCCTCTCTATGTTTATACTTCTTCATGCCTCAACGACAGACAGAGCTGCTTGGTTATGAGAGAATTTGCAGAGCTGGATTTATTTTAATTTTTTTTTTCCTCCACTTCGGGGTTGGCCAGAAAGCGGCTTTGATTTCCGGAAAGTGCTCTTGTTGTCTTCGAAGCGAGGGAGGAGAGAGAGAGAGAGAGAGAGGCAGGATGACATTGGTGCTTTTCCACCAAAGTAACCAGTGGATTGTATAGATTTGTGAAGTGCTGCGAGCTGGACCGATTCCTGCGTTGACAGGATTAGAACGTCAGCCAAATGCCCGTCAGAGATGCGGCATTGTTTGAAGCCCTCCACTCATCCCTCTCCTCTATTTTCCCAACCGACAATCTGTTCTTTATTGCGCTGTCAAATCCAGAATGTGTTCACTGTCATTTCTCCCCCCTCTTCCTATCCCTGCTGTCACTCAACGGCTCTTTGACACACATAAATTATACACATTAAGGGGCATTTTCACAGCTGCACAGTCAGCGAAGAGGGAACAGTGCGAGGGTGGGGGGGGATGGAGAATGTATCCCATGCCACCCAGAGGCCTGAGCGCACTGTAATTGCAGCAGAGTGTAGTTAATGTGGGTCAGCAGCTGAGTGGAACCCCGGGGGTCAAAGGGAGTGTGGAGGGGAAGGAAAAAAGAGAAGCGGAGTGATGGAGGGAGAAATAGGAAGGAGTCGCTGTGAGAGCTGCAGTCGGCCTCGGGTGGAAGGACTCGGGGTGAAACTCTGTGATACTGCGACCCCCACACGCGTGTTTCTTTTCCCCCTTTTAATAAACCATACCGCCATTCTACTCAACCGCAGGGCATCGCTTCTTTCACTCTCCTCCTCCTCCTCCGCCTGACTTCCTCCCCACCTTCCTAAGTCAGTGCTTATTCAACCCCACTGTTATGACTGTCAGTCATGTGTGTTTATTGTAATGTGTGTGCTGGGCATAACACCAACATTTCAGTGTTGAATGGAGCAACAGGTTTCGGACCACAAGGGTTATCTTATGCTGGCCTGAAACTCAACAGAAGAATTGAAACCTATAACTTAAGGTCAATTCTGTTTCTGTTAGCAAACCGCCTTCTTACATGGTAAGATTGATCCCGTAAAACCTGAGCAAGAGGAAAGCGCCCCCTGTATTTCAGAGAGCTCACTGTATAAGGAGCCAAAATGCATATCTCTGTCCGGATGCTTTTATTGTGAAATGCTGTGGGGCAAGCTCATTGAAGGGCTTCATAGTTGGATGCTAATCGGCTGTTAGAACAAAGGGTTAATGCAGCATGAACTTCTAAAACACTGAACTTAAAATGAGGAAGTTAATGGCTAACTTGCAGGCATGCTAGCTCAAAATGCTAACCAAGCTAAGGTCACAGCTCCCTGTTACTGCAGGCAATACAAAATAGCACATACAGAAGCGTGCATGCCGGTCCTTGTTCATTTTTGCTTGCAAAAATCCACAAGGAGCATGATGGGAAATAATCTCAACACGAATCTAGTGCTTGCCGTGTGAATAGTGACCCCAAAAGATAACCCCTCTTGGCAAAATCTTGAAAAATGCAGAATCTGTCGAAGAATTTCAGTTAGAACTGGCCCTGTACATTTTGTCAGCTGTAACGCTTTTCAGCATAACACTCATGGAAATAAAAAATCACAATCCAATGAACATTTTGTCTGTAAGAGGAGAATGTCTCTCTCTCTAAGCTGAATATCAGGCTAATGAAAGTCTGTGAAGCAGATTACCTTTCTGCATTAGCTCAGGTGACCCGTCCACCAATTCAGCAGCAGGGGAGACATTTCTATTTTCAGGGGAAATTACGTGAAAAAAAAAGCCTAATTCATTAATTAAAGATACAGGAGGGAACATTGCTGTGCAGGTTGCAACTTGATTTCCAACTGGTCTGATTACTGCAATCAGAAATGACCAACATGACCTGACACGCTTGATTTTAACCATCAACCCGTAATTCTCATGCATGATTCTGAGCGCACCTGCTGTGTTGAGCTCTGAAGCCGGGGGTCGACCCATTGTTGGAGAGGGGGTGTATGTGTTGACGGAGGCGGGCTGGCCTGGGTTTTCACTCCAGTCAAAGGCCCCCTTCAGCAGCCATGAAGCATTTATGAACAGGCGTCTACCTCCTCTGCTCGCTATTCCGATCACAGCTGCTCTTCCTCTCCGCTCTTCTTCCTTCTTCTGCCTTCCTTTCCCACGTCTCCTCCGTGTGCCTCGCTCTTTCCGTAACAAACACACACACATCCCCATTTAATAGACCCCCCCCCCCCCTTGAGTTTGTGTGTGTTTGCATCTCTGCTGTGTGTTTTTGAGTGTCCCTCTTCAACAGCACAAGCAGAGCAAGTGTCCCCGTTCTGAGCCCTCTTCGGCCTTCAGGTAAATGTTTGTGCTGCGAGGAGAGACACGTGCACACAAATTGATGGAAAGAGCTTATCAATGCTGGTCTTCAGCATTTTTTCTTTCACTTGTTCAAGGACGTTTATCTGTAAATAAAAAGCACACGTGCTGACATCACTTAAAATAAAATCTGCGCTCTTATTCTGAAGCTTTGTGTGTCTGAGGCATGAGTGTGCTGACTCTTAAACAGGTTCAACACTGCAGAGAACGTGTGTCTGGATGTATGTGTGTGTGTGTGTGTGTGTGAGGTCCACTGCGCTGCTCTTTGATCCTGGTCTTGACAGCCCACCACCTGGGACAATCCGTCACACGCCGCATGGCTCCCAGGTCCGGCTACACCACGGGAATCACAACACACAGCAGCTAACGCAGCGCTAACCAAATCCTCCCCTGCACATTATACACTGTCAGAATCGCTAATGCTAACACCAAACGCTAAAACCTCCCATATACAGATGTAAAAAAAAAAAAATAGCCTCAGGAATCATAATTCATGGTGCAGAGCTAACAGCTAACCCTCAAACAGTGCTATTGGAATTGCTAATCGCACACATGGGGATGAAGCCTGAGCACAGGTGCAATTGGAATTCTAATGAAATTATAATGTACAATACTGAGGCAATGCTAAAAGGCTCCCCCTTGTATACACACAGTACTCACTGTGCAGCGAGCATACAGGAAGTATAATGATCGTGGTCAAAAGTTAACATGCCTCTCAGGGAAATCATAAAAGCAGCTCCATACTGATTGTTAAATAAACATCATAACTAATATTTAAAGGGCCAGTCAGTCAATCTTTCTTACTGTCTGTCCCTAAAGGTCAGAACTGGCCTGGGGAGGAAGGCGATAAGTTTTATGCTCCCAATACTTGGAACCAATTACAAAAAGAGCTGAAACTTAATGAGCTGCTCTCATTGGACGCTTTGAAGAGGATGTTAAATGACTTGGAGGCAGACACGTCTGGATGGAGAGGTTCTGTGTGATGGATTTTTGATTGCAGGAAATCTTGCAAAATATTAAATATCTGCTTTTTAATTAATGTCTTTTTAACATATTATAGTCATTCATCTTGTGTTATACTTGGGGACATGTTGTGGCGATCCGCTTTAATTGTGGCTGCACAATTTCGGCAGCGCACAACTCATGTCCGTGTTTCCAGCCTTGTCACATCCCACCAATCCCACCTAGCTGTCAATGCAGAGTGACAAGAAGCTCCTCATCAGTAAGTGAGTTTACCAGCTCTTGGTTTTTCTGTGCACCGCCATTTTGTTGCACGTCACCACTTTTATCCATGGAGCAGCAATCCCAGGAGCCCATTTTCCAAAGAGTGACTTGTTCTGGGGCGTGGAGAGAGCAGAAAAAAGTCAACAGCAGAAAAAATTAAGAATTTAGGCGGGCCGCCACAACGGTTGTTTTCGGACCAAACAGTTCTGGGAACTTTTTGAAGAGGAACTATCCACTCAGGAGTTCTCTGAACTACACACCACGTTTTTGTCTGTTTGCATTCGCACCGCCATGGTACCTACTCTGAAGCTCAAAAGGTTCCTCTAAACGCGGTACTAGGAACTAAAATCGTTCATAGTTCTTGCGGTGCGAAAGAATAAGAATAGGAGGAGAGAGATCCAACGGTTCCTAGAACTATGAGGAAGTTCCTGCGGTTCGAAAACGCCCAATATGTCCCTAAATTAATACATTAGTACGTTCTCATCAGTGATTCCATTTTTTATAATATTGTGCAAAGATGAAGAAGTGTCAGAGACTGACAGTCTATGAGAGCCATCACTCAACCAGGGAGTTTTGTGTCGAGGAGCCGTATCAGTTTGGTGACCTACATGGAATAAATTGGATAAATTTCCACCATGTCTGTCAGTCGTGACTAATTTCCTCTCTTATCTCTGTGCATTTAACTAGTAAAGGCTGGTGTGAACTCTTGGTGGTAAATTAATACTGATAGTAAAAGTGTGGGGGGGCTTTTGGGTTTAGTGAAGTGACACCCCGAGCTGCTTTTCACGCTTCAAGAAAAACACTAATCTGAGAGATATCCCTGCTAATACACAGGAACTGCAGCATCCAAATCACAACACCAATCACGTCTCTGACGCTAGGCTAAGGGCCAACTCTTCAACAGCCGTGGCACCCAGAGGACACCGCAGGAATTCAGATCCATTACGCTCGCAGCCCCATCAAAGGGACTCTGGGATTCGGGTGCTAAATCTGCTCCAGATGCTCACTGTTGGATTTCACTAAGATGCACTGCGGGGCAAGTGTCATCAGGGCCGGCCGGTGTGTGTGTGGTTGTGTGTGTGTGTGTGAGATACGGGCGACAAAACCACGGCCAGCCTGAGCCCGGTTTACACCGAGTCGATGTGTGTGCCGTCAACACAAAGGGGAGGACAACACAGCAGATGTAAACAAAGGCTCGCTCTGCTCATCTTTGAACAAATAAATACACAAGAAGAAGAACAGATGAGCAAAGCTGGAGGCAGAAGGTCCAAACATGTGAACCTGCAGAAACTGGCATGAAGATGTGGAAGCTAAAACCAGCCTCCCTGAGAAATCACTGCCGTCTGATAAACCCCAAAGAAACACTTTTGATGTTACTTCTTAGAGTCTTTTCAAATGCTTCATATTTGACAATCTGCACAACCTACGCTCAAAGGTTATGTAGGTCAATAAAACCAAAAGAAAATGGTACATTTATAGAGAAGGGGTCTTCTGGGGACATGGTCAAGTCCAATGTTGGCTAAGTTTTGTGTGGTTCACGTCGTGGAGAGTTTGGACGGAAAGCCAGCGCCAAATGAAACTCAGTCCCGTGTAATTAGAGGTATTAGTTGACGAGGCAAATAAATGTACTTTTCAGGAGCTGCAAAGAAATCTGAATATGACAAAAAGAAACACGATACGGGAGAGACGTCAGTGCTGAAATTAAGAGAAGGTGGTAAGACATAAGGCGAAGAACAAAAGAAAATGTGGCTTTTATTAAAACTTGGGAAGAAACAGCGCCTCTCTTCTCTTCCCTCCATCTTTTGAAGATGGATTGTCTCACATTGAGCAGGAGATGTTTTAGAGATACTGAATATAACAGTTTACAAACAAGTAAACAAACGCTGGCTAAACACTGAAGCTTCCGTGTCCGTAACATGGCAACCTGCCTGCACGAGGGGGCGGGGAGAGAGACAGCTCTCTTCCGATGTTTTGAATTTGGACTGCAGTACCCATTTTTAACGTTGCGTGTCAGAGTAGCATATTGCTCCTTTAAATTACCTTCACCACACCGTAGTCACAATTTCTTTCCTCCAAATTCAAAAGGATCTTTGGCGAAATGTCTATTCCTTTGTCCTAAGACATCCAGCGTTCCTAAGGTCCTGTTTTTTATGTTCTTGTTGTCGGCCTCTTCAGAGTGAAGATCTGAGGGAGCCAACAAGCAGCTTCACAGTCTGATTGATGCTGTGCTTAAGGTCATGCCATCATTTAAAACACACGTTGTCCCTGATGGTGCAACGTGAATCTCAAGGCGTTCTGTTTGTTCTTCAAGCTGACTCACTCACGAGCTCATCTCCTTTCTTTCATATCCTTCAAACCTGGTCGGCCATGTTTTTAAATTTCCCCTCGGCTGTTTAATAATCATGTCAAAAGTGTCATGAGGACATGCATACAGGAAAGACTTCATGCTGTGACTTTTTAAATAAATTAAAACCACAGCTGCTGTTTCTGGGAGAACAGTGGCAGAGTCACACCTCTGAGTCTGGCCTGAATTTCTCCCCCCCGCTGGTTTTAGCCTGACTCTGCAGGTTTGCATGCTGACTGAAAATGGCCCACGACTGCAGCGTTTCAGCCCCACTCTGCAGGGATTACACACAGATTAATGAAGAAGGCAAAATCCCTCTCTCTCTCTCTCTGCCTCCGTGCCTTTCGACTTTCTTGGCTGTGCTTCTCCTCGTGTGTGCACAGGATCTGCAGTGCATCTACAGAGAGACTTAGTGAGCAGGCAAATTAGCTGGGTTTGATTTAGTCATTTGCGAGTTTGCAGAGGAGGTTAAACGGGGGTTAAAGTTGGAAAACATTTTGTTTGTAGCTTAATTAGCAGAACAAATTGCCTTTATTTATTTTTATTATAAGTCAGTGTGACACAGTGCTCTTGTCTTTTTTCTCCCTGAAGCAGTTCTTACTCCAAGCTATCAGGAAAACACCAATCATATGTTCTTACCATGCAATGCAATTCAGTATGATGCGATATAGTTTGCTCTCTTTAAAAGCTACCAAACTCCAATGACAGATGAGTCATTTTTCTTAGCAGTACACAGGCGTTACTGGTCTACCTCAACCTTGAGCCTTTTCTCTGTGAGTTACAGTCTTTATAAAATCATGTAGGATTCATTTTAAAACACCAAAGTCACACAAAGTCCGTTGCAGAAAGCTCTTTTAGTTGTCGTTCTTTGATGGGTAGGTTTTGTCTGCAGATAATATGTTGCAGCCACGTCTTTTTTAAGCTGGTCTGCAGCTGCCGGCTGACAAGACAGAAGCCTCCTTTGCAGGTTAAAAGAACCTGGCGTGCAATTCAGAACCTGGGGGTGTCTGAGGAAATCTCTGTAGCTTTTAAGACATCAAAATGTTTTCAAAATACGCTGCTGAAAGCATGTTTATATTGGAACTTACATGTTTCATTTTTCAGGAAATGTGCTCATCATTAGCCTGAACTTGTAGATGTCGTTTGACATGTAAATCACTAAATCAATGGAAGTTAGAGTCTTTGAATTAGTTAGAGACTTAATTAGCCTTGTAGACACGATCCAGTGAGCGAACGAGTGAGGGAGCGTGTGCAATAAATAAATGATTGAATCCTTTCTTTACCGAATGAGTGAGTTAGTAACTGTTCAAAGATTACTGAAGGATTAATGAAGAGGCTCCTCTTCCTCCTCAGTCTTTGTCTCTTTGTGTCGCGTGTGTGTGTGTGTGTGTGTGTGTGTGTGTGTGTGTGTGTGTGTGTGTGTGTGTGTGTGTGTATGCACATGCGCTGCTGCGTGCGCGCACTTCCTTTAGGCTCAAGTCATCAGCGTTGAAACGAATCCAAAAGCGTTCTCTTCCTCTCCGCTAGGATGTGTCGTCCTTAACATTCACTCAGCGTCTGCCAGTGTCGACAGGTGATGCCAGGCAGATGAATAGAGAAGACGCTCTTTGTTGCTCCTTATGCTCATCTGCACTCTCTGTCTCTCTGTCTCCCTCTCTCCCCAGGCTGCTGTTTTGTCACGTTTTACACAAGGAAAGCTGCCCTTGAAGCCCAGAATGCACTGCACAACATAAAGACCTTAACAGGGGTGAGTGTGTCCTCGATTCTCCTCTGCCTCTGACTTTTCTCCTCTAATCACACACTTACAGCAGAGCCCTGAGGCGGCCCCGCCCCAACCTGCTTGTGTGTGTGTGTGTGTCTGTGACTGTGTGTATGGATACACAGGTATTAACATCAGTGTGTTGCAATGCTGCCACAGTGCCTTTGTAGTCTTCTGAGTGCCCAGAGGACTAAACGTGTGTGCAGGTGAGGAAGTGACTCGGTGTTAGTTTGTTGAAGAAAAAGCACAGACTCTGTGTAATAACGGTGTTTATCGTAAACATGTTTTTACATCAAATAGGAGCCTTTCTTCACTGGAAATATTAGCTGAATCTGAATTCCATTTCAGTCTCAGTTTCTTTGTGTTGTGCGTGCTGCCGTAATGACTCTGAAGTGGCTTATTTAAGACTTTAAGTCCTTAATGGTTTTAGATAAATGAATGCTTTCATCTTAAAGAGGAAATAAATGGAAGTTTACTCAGAGTGTATTTTTTTGTAAGTTTATTAATTGTCCGTTCTTTGAAAGCTACAAGACTCCGCTGATGAAACATTGACAATTACTTCATAAAACATTTGGAGTTGCTGTTCTACCGCCGCTTCAAATGAGATGTGTGTTATTTTGTCCTGGTTTGGGTCCGTGCCCCTTGGGTTTCGGAGAGCGTTGGAGACAGTTAATATCTAGATAGTTTCAGGAGGACTGCTCCGGGTATTCTCCTGACCTGGTTGTTCACACATGCACCTCACAGCTGAGAGACTATCCCTGTGAGATGGGAGGGGGGGCAAGGGTCTTCCTGTGTTAAGACAAAGCGCCATCTAGGGACATCGCTCCCCTAGTAACCTAGCAACACAGTATGTCTTAAAGGTACACTCCACAATTTCAACTGTGTAAAGACGCACACTCGTTAAAACAACTGATTGAGGCCGACCAGCAAGTCCCGTGTTTCGCAAAGTAAAATAACAGTTTTTCCGAATGGAGTTTGGTGGCTTTGAAGAGAGCGAACAGCTAGATGAACATTTGTCAGTCAGAAGGAATAATAATCGTAGGTACCCAATAGCAAAATCAGTATAATCAAAGTTTTGACAGCAATAATGCATGCAACGCTTAGCAGGGCAACAGAAATGAGTGCTGTCAGATGGGGCCCCCTCAGGGAGGATTCCTACTGTCATTGTAAAATTTGCACATTTTGGGCCGCTGCTGTGGTTAAAAGTTTGTGAGCCCTCAGGGGACCCCTACTGGTCTGGGGAATAGCAGAGAGAACTCCCATGATCCCCCCCCAGCCTCGACGTCATCTTTTGTTATTGTAGTATTGGTGTAGAGCCCCCTGGTGGCGGAATCTACATATTGTATCTGTATGAGGCTGTACTTAATTATTTCGATCCAGAATACATTCAAATAAGACACCGTTCAAAACCACCAGAGCTTTTCCTCAACAGTAGGTCGTTTCCGCTTTCGTGAGGCTCATGGTAATGTTAAATATCAAGTATATAAATATAGCATTCAGACAGTGTTTAGTTCTTCAAATTTAAAAAGCAGTTTCACTTCATTTTGTCCTCTCTTCACTTTTAAAGCCAAACTTGTGTCATTGACATCGACTACAAAACAAATGTGTTGCAATTGGACTTCAAAAAACATAAAAGCAGACGGAGATGCTGCAGGAGAAAGAAGCTAGCAAAGAGGAGGATGACCACAGGGAGGAAGGGAGGGAGGGGGAATGTTGTGGTGTAGAAGAAGGGGATTTCATGTTCCTGTAATCCTGAAAGTGCTGCAGTTTGTGTCCTCCCCAGGGCTGTTTTCACACCTCCAACAAGGGATAAGTGAGTGTCTCTCACAGCGCAGGAGAACAGAGCACGTTTAACATACTTATTCCGCGAGCAATTAACACGGTGACTTTGTGCGAAAAACAACAAGCCTCACTCTCGACAATCGGGAACCTGAGCACAAATCCCGGCTAGCTCTTGAGGGATTCGCAGCATCCGCCCTGTCTTATCCCGGGGGGGCTATCCGCTGATCCAACTGACAGAAGCGGGCGAGTACAGGCGCTCAATTGATGAGATTCCAGTTAGCCGGTGCAGCCAAGAAGAGCGAGGCGGGGGGACGCAGCCAATAGCCCGAGCAGAAGGGATCTGGGGGCCTCTAAATATCCACCCAGGGCTAAAAGAGTGAGAGTGCAAGCAAGCAAGCACCGGCCCACTTCCTCGATGGCTCTCCTGGGCCATTAGAGGGAACAATAACGGAGAATGAAACAGGCAGCATAAAAGAAAGAAAACAGCAGAGCATCAACACATGCATTATTATAAAAGCATATGCAAGAGTGTCCAGATATGCTGAACCTGGATGCTGAGCACAATGTTTTCTTACTTCTCGTGGTGCTGGAGAACGATATCTCGAGGTCTTTATTATCACTGCATCACAAAAATGTTTTTTTGTATCACAAGCCCAGCAAATCAACTGTTGTGTTGATTCAAGTCAAATTGAAAGCAACTATTTGTTTTGGGGGCAGCAGTACCTCAGTCTGTAGGGACTTGGGTTGTGAACCTTAGGGTCGCCAGTACCAGTCCCGGTGCTGTCGTGGTGTTGGTCTGGTTGCTGGAGAGGTGCCAGGTCACTTCCCGAGTACTGCCGAGGTACCGAAACTCCAACAGCTCTGGTGCGCTCCCTGTGTAGCAGCCTCACTCTGACATCTCTCCAATAATGCATGTCCACAGGTCATGTTTGTGCATGTGTGTATTTCATGCAGTTCCACACATCACCAGTAGGTGGTGGTTAAGATACAAATGTGCTGACTAAGGAGGACAAGAAGAAGACTATTTGCAGAGGTAGCCAGTGCACATTAAAGGTTATTTTGAAATAAAATGTGCACAATTGGATGTGTTGTTAAAATCAGTTACTGTGTTTCTTAGAGATGGAAGTGAAAAATGAAGGAGAATGATCCGCCTACAGGAGAGAAAAAAGAAACGAGGAAGCGTCGGCTGGCAGACATAATGGAGATGAACGCTGGTGGGAAGCCCCCCCAATTAATTTTTGCTTAGGGCCCCAACAGACTCTAGAATCGCCGCTGACTCTATCCACTGTCCTATCACTGATCAAAGGCATAAAAAACCCAAAAATAAACCTTTAAAAGAAAAGAAACTGCACCACTTAGTTGCAAAAACAGGAACTTTCAGTGGACATACTTCCATTGGTTGCATTTACCCTGAAATATGACATTGCAGCCATTTCAGCCTGTTCTTCGGCTGCTGCCCGAAGCAAACTGCTCGCACGACTCCAGAACTGTTTATACCTGCAAAGCCATTTATACTCACAAATCTGTGTTTGCTTCTAGTAAACAAACACAGTCAAATTTGGATGCAGTTTTCATAATTTAAAAGATGGAACGACACAATAAGAGGCTGCCTCTGAACACATTTTGATCCTCGGCCATGCAGAAAAGCTTCCTGGAGCTATGAAAATTAAAACTGTCCATTAAACACAGACGACATTGATCAGCAGTATAACATGAGCGTGATTAAACCTGCATCATATTCATCATGTCAGAGCCGGACGACGCTGAACGGCTGAGATCTGATTTTTAATAAAAGTCCAGTATTGACGGACGGGTGTGGTTTAAACCTAATAAACAGGACCAATAAATGTAGCACACTCTCCAACACTCCAGCAAAACACTGAATCAATAGTGGCATAATGACGGATTATTAAGTGGCTTTGTTTATAAAATCTGGCTCCACCTTTTCGTGGAATTTCTAAAAGGGCAGAAACGGCGAGTCAGCCAGAGACAGAGAGAGAGGATATAAAGGACGATGGTGATGATGGTGGAATAATTGCTGAACGAGGCGATGCAAGACAAAAGGAGAGCTGACAGAGAGAGAGAGAGTGTGGAGAAATTGAAGGCGAGTTTAGCGGAGTTGATGGGCAGATGGACGGTAAAAAGGTGGAGGAGAGCACTCCAGCACGCTCGAGGGCAAAGCAATAAACGGGCCGCAGTTAAAAACCAATACCTGCTTATTAACTTCCTCACTCTCCTGGCTTGTAAAAAGCGAGCAGAACAATGTTAGTGTTGGCACTCTTCCGCCTCACTCGCTCTATCTCTCCTTCCAAACCCAAGGCCCTAACAGGGGGACGACGCAATCAGAGTGGAGAGCTGGACGGGGGCCAAATTGGAGGAAAAGGGCACCGGTGTTGGCATGCGGCGACAGGCAGCCATGTTGGGCTGGAACAGTTGAACGGCTGCCTTTCGTTTTTTAGGAGGGCATAAAGCGTAATGGTCAGTGGTTATTGTGATGAGTCTCTGAGAGCAATGTGATGATGAGACTGAAGGATGGAGGTTTAAGATGGCACAAAGGAGGAGAAAATCTCCACCAAACAGACAGGAAAGCAAGAAGATATACTTCATATCTGCTCTAATCTCTCGTCAGCTGTCTTTGCAGAGGATTGGCCCGTGATCTGACTGCACAAATGTATGCACAAGTGATTGAATGCATGCAGAAAGTGTACATCCACGTCGGCTGCAGACCTGTCTGTCATACTTTAGAGATGAAGCAATGTTTCCACAGCATAATCAGGCACCAACAGGAATTCATCTGCAATAACTAGACTTCTTCTTCTTTTTAGTTTTTACATATTTCTATCATAAAAATGCCTTTTTTGGGTTGTTGTTGTTGTTGTTGTTGTTGTTGTTGTTGTTGTTGTTGTGTCTGCAGCTGCAAGACGACAGCATTAAGTGTATATGCCAAGGTTGCAGCACAAAAGCTTTTAGTTCCAGAGAAATGTTCCAAAGGAGGCTGGTATAAGAATCCTTTAGAACTGCTATTGATGCTAACTCATATATTCAGCACAGTAGGCCTGCAGTGTGTAATTTCACCTTTCTAATTGTTTGTTTTTACACTTCACATTTGACAACTGCCATGATCTACTGTGTTGATTACAGAGTTTTAAAGGTGCTTGTAAGCATATTTTGTATAGTTAATATGTTAAAGTACCAACCTGAAGTCAAGACCATCTGTGCCATCGTCACAAAACTGCCGTTTGTAGAACAGCTCATATGGACTGACACGTTGATTTTATTTGTGTCAGACAGCAAACATTTCCAATCATGTATCTCAATTGGAAATAGATTTATTTCCGTGAGCTGAGAGTGTTCACAACGTGAGGTTTAAACGCACAGTATGAAAAATCCGCCTCCAGGGGGCTTTAATGTGATGCTAATCCAGAGCGAGGCGACCAGCAGTGCCAGTTCAGCTGAATGCGTCTGTGGTTGTCATGGTTACAGACATGTATTATCGGTATTTTTGACACCACAATATGAACTGAACTAAGCGGCATTGGTTAGGACGCTTTCCGTCTTCAACATCTGTGGTGACTAAGATAACTACAGACGCTTTTAGCTAAAAGTTGCCATGGTTACACTTAAAATGAAGGTCATAATATTCACCCTTAACTAGCTGCTTATTAGCATGCTAACTAGTAGCATACTGGCTCCTTATTCGACATGCTCATAGTCTATAGCTAACAGGTCATTAACTACAAGTTTGCACTCCAGATGTAGAGATGGAGAGACAGAGCGTGTCTACTTTCATAACTACGTGAAGTTACTAAATTGAGACTGAGCATCCACCTTCATATAAAATATCTTCATCTTCTGGAAAGATTCCTCTGCAGACTTTATTTCAAACATTTAAGAGTCGATAAGTTAGTGTGCTCATTAACAGAAGCATCACCACAGAGCTGAAAACATTAACCAGCAAGTGGAATTAAAGCATTTTAATGAAAATAAAATAACAGTAATAAGTCACACACACACACACACACACACACACACACACACACACACACACACACACACACAGTGAAGATAAACGCGTAAAGCTGTTTCTCAAAGAACAACTCAACTCGTTTCTAATGACCTGTTAATGAAGCTCAGGGGGGTGGAGACTAAGTGAGTGAGTCTGTCTGCTTGTGTGTGTGTGCGTGCGTGTGTGTTGCCTTAACAGCACGAACACCCATGCACTCACATATACACACATGCACTCACATATACACACATGCACACACACACATGCACTCACACACAGACCCCTGCGTAACTCATCTATCGGCGAAAAACATGCCCTGCACCCCTGGAGCGAGTTAAAGCCATAAGACCTAACCCCTGCTGCACAGGCTGATCCACACACACACAGACAGAGAGACACGCACACACACACACACACACACACATATCTATAAACACTTGTATGTGCACACAAGCATATGCCCCTGCACAGTTTGCTTTTTTACATTTTTTATATTTTCATTTTTAATTTTTAATTTCCCCCTCCTGATCCACTCGGGGACCCACCCTCCACGCTAACACATGCACACACACATACGCACACGCACACGCACACACACACACACACATACACAGACACACTTCACAACAACAGCAACACGCGGCGTGTTAAAGCCTGTCAGCCGGCCTGTCAGACAAGGTTGTTTGAGATTTTCCACTAAATTGAACTCTTTCATTAGTGGCTGACAGATGTCTAAATGCCCCGTGTCTCCCTTCTTTTCTCCCCCCTTCGCTCTCCCCCTGATGCCCGCCAAAAGGGCCCTGGGGCCTCTGCTTTCTCTGCGTCTGAAGGAGGGTAGAGGGGAAGGAGAGATGGAAGTATGAAGGGAGGGTTGAGCGCTAATCTAGGACGTGTCCTCTGGAGTGCCCTCCAGCTCGGAGAAGTTCAGTCCTTTTCTCCCTCTCTCTACCTCCTGCCCTCCCTCTCTCACCCTCTTACTCTCTCTCTCTCTCTGTCTCCCTCCTTTGTCCGGTTGAATCTCTTTTTTCCATCTTCCTCCCCTCTCTGGCTCTCGTTCTCTTTGTGAAAAAGGATGAAAAGCCCTTTGATTCACAGTTTCTCTCAAGGATATTTCATTCTGAAACTAAGGCTGAAGGGAGGGGAGGGATGGAAAAAAAAAGATGCAAGAGGGAGGATGTTGGGAAAGTTGGGCGTGAGGAAGGGGGGAGGAGGGTTGTTTGGTCACAGGGGGTGCTTCAGACGCGATCAGTCGAACGCCCCCCCACCCTCCCTCGTCCTCCACGTGGGTGGATCAGAGCGTTTGTCGAGCGCCAAGCTTGATAAGAAGCGTGGGGCTCATTAAAAGCTACCGTCGCTCTGAGACCACACACACACACACACGCACACACACACACACACACACACACAGGCAGGTCCCCACCTCCCTTACCTTTCTGCTGGCGAGATAATTAGTGACGCTCGGTTGCCAGAATACAGTCGTAGGTTGTGTGTGTGTCGGTGCAACCACAGGCACATCAAAGGGCCTCATCAAAGTGAGAGCGATGTCGGGCAAGGTTAGGGTTTAAAAGCAGCAATTTACAATCCAAAGACACAAGTCATTTAATCGGTCATTTATTATTATTTCAAGTTGTCGGACAGAGCTGCAGATGGAGGCGCAGGCTGTAAGTGATAATGTGTATTATCATTTTCAATGATGTGAGAAATGATCTTCTTTCATGTAAAAGCCCCCGTGGTCTGAACACGCCGACGGCTCGGCTCTTTGAAGGGGAACTCTGCGCTCACTTGAGAAATGACGGACCGTTTGACTGAGTCTGCTCGCACACTGCAGGCCTCTGCGTGTTCTGTAACCAAGATACATTTTTCTTCTGAATTATCACGTGCAATGGTGTTACCATCCGTCTGGTCTCAGTTTATTTGAATGTTGGAGCTAAAAGTCCAATTTGGGACCCTTAGAAAATATTTCTAGACTGTTTGGTTCTGTTTTCCGTCAAAGTTTGGACTTTTGTTAACCATTCCTAAAGCAGCTATGAGATCCTTCATTTTCTTTGACTTGCTTTTTTTCCATCTTTGCACCAATTACGGTCGGACGGTTATCTGTGCTTTTGTCCTTGGCGACCGAGAGCCTGATTCATAAGAATGGATTGCGCCCGACTATAACTTCAAGTTGCACCTCAAATGCTCCCGATATCTGCTGCGTCTCAAGCTCCATTAAAAATTAAAATACAAAAGAGAAAAATGTAATAATGGAAAACTCTGCAAGGGCATAATGCTTCTGTGCACGTGAAAGTGTGACGAGCACATGACATCAGGAGGGGCTACGAGCTGAGCTGCTGCAAGCTTGTGTGTTGGCGCGTAGCTTGTTTTTTGGGGTTATGATATCTTCAGAGTTCAACATACACAAGCTTGTTTGTATCCAGCTGAACTATCTGTAGTACTCTCCTCCTCTCCAAACAAACAGACCCAGTGATGACAACCTTTTAAATCACTACAAAGAACAGTTTCACATTCAAAACGCACAGATTTGGGGGCTGCTAGCTGAGCTGCAGCTAACTTTAGCTAACTAGCTGACTTAAAGTTTCAGTCCAGGTTAAAACAGTAGTTACATTACCTGAAAAAACTTAAAATAATGCAGGAACAATAAGAGACCCAAGGGGGGGTATATGTTGTGTTTCTCATGTAAAGTTTACTTGATGCAATACTTTTTGGTGAAGAGAAGATTTTCCTCATTGACTTCATTGCTGAAATATGTGGTCCTAATAGAGGAGCCAGATCTAACCATCTTATTTGTAAAGGTAGGGTACACTTTTCCTTCTTTTTCACAGTCCATTCTTGTTCATATTTGATCTATTGCACTAACCGTAGCTTCATTCACATTCAAATAATATCTTGTGTAATCAAAACGAATCCATCACGGCAACGGTTCAAGGAAGACATATAAGAGTCCGTCCTCAGCCCCATTTATCAGCTGACTCACACCCAGACATCCCCTCAAGTGTGCACAAGTGTGTGTTTTCAGAGAAGTACCTGATAGCAGTGCAGCGAGGGGGAGGAATGCTTCATGTCCACGGCCTGTCAGTCGATGTGTGCTGTTTGTTCAGGTGCGAGCCTATTACACATATCACTGCTCTATCACAATAGCTCTCCACGCAGCACTTAAGAAGCAGACGAGCCGGCTGGCAGGAAAAGAAATGAGGTTACTCCCACCGACTGATGGACCAGCTGATTTACTCGCAACTTTCAGCAGCTCTGACCGCCGAAGGACCCGGGGAAGTAGTTGTAGGTGGTGCGAAACCCCCAAACAGCGGACATATTGCAGTGTAGGATATTAAATTTAATCATGTACTCAGCCCTGTGTCATCAAACTTTGATGTGGTACAGCCTGCAGGATATTATGCAACAAGCTGAAAGGTTAGACCTCGGACAAGTGGTTTCTAAAACTGAGACAGTGGACCAGAAGAGACATCCCAACAGGGATCAAACTTTTTGTTTAGGTAGGATTTTTATTCTGAAGCAGAATCACTTGTTACATTTCTTTCTTCAAAGCTGCCAGACTCCATTAATAAAACAGTCATTTTAAAACAGGACGAGGGCCAAGCAGGACTTCTACTACATAAATTAGTCTGTTTGTTTGTGTTGCTGCAACACTCTAAAAACAACTAGTCTAAGCCAGTGGTTTATAAAGGTGGGGGTCGCGACCCCCTTGGAGGCCGCGAGACACTCAGAGGGGGTCACAAGATGCCTTCCAAAACCAATTTAAAGGGATTTTAAGTTGCATATTTTACGCAATCAGAGGCCTTTTGCATTTAGTGTCGATTAGTTTGAAGATCAAAAAAAAGGGAGAAGCAGACACAGACAGATATAATACGCACATTTCAGAGTAGAGGTTCTGTAGATGGCGCACTTCAGCATCGGTCTCTCAAACCAAAACGAAGCCGTCTCTTCAGCGCACCGCCTCCCCTCCTCTTCCACCCCTTACTTTAGAGTCCTGACCGAGTGCAGCCCATTCAGACACGCAGCACAACAAATATTCAGGAAAAAAAAGACATATCTTCGGTTTGGCAAGTCCGTTCATTGTCCTTGAATTGTACCCTTCCGCCGAAACTCCGCCATTATGCTTCTACTAACTGAGCTGGAGGGTCGTCTCTCTTCCGCCACCTGGTGGCCGGACTAACGTCTGGACAGGAAGGAGTTCACGTGCATGAAACATGTTTGAGCCTCTGAGCGAAACATAAACAGACTGAAGGAAGGAAGCGCTGAACACAGAGCTGAGAACAACAAACCATCATTTTTAGAAAGGCATTACTCCCCGATATATTAAGTTAGTTAGTTTTTTCCATCTCTCATGGGAAAATGTTCACACAGCTCCATAGACCTGCACAGCACTCGTCAGTGGATTCATTAACAGTCTGTCCCTCTCGTTCACGGTGCAGCAGATGTTCTGCCTTACAAAGCGAGATTAAATTAGTAATTTGTAATTTTGAAAAAAATCGTTTTGTACACAGTTAAATTTTCTTTCTGGTGTAAATTTGCCATTTTTGTGTTTCCCATCTTTGCTGTTCACGAGTTGTGTTCCAAAATAATTAAAGGCCCGTCTCATATTGACGCCTGCACCCAAATAAAGGTAGAGTAATTTCATAGAGTGAAAAAAAAACAAAAGTCTGGCATGTAATTGAACCTTTCATTCATGCATGCTCAGATTTCGCAATTTTGGAAGTAATTATCCCAACTTTGGTTTGTTCTGAGTTTTAAAGGCAGCGTTGATCATTTTCCAAAACTAGCATGATTTTAAAAGTAGCATTCCCTCAGTGCTCCGTCTGCACCCACCCCCTCCCCTCTGTGCTCCCTCTAAAGCCACGCCCCTCACCTACATGCACGAGCGCCGTTGCTCCAGAAGCGGACCTCAGCTCCTCGCTTGCATTGTGTAGAAACTACGGCTTACAACTGCTACAGATGACGGATTTCCTTTGTTCCTTTTTCAGAGCACATGAGTTATTAATTTCTGTCAGGACCTAAAGACAATTTCAACCAAAATCTTAAAATTTGGATCTGGAGAAAATTACCAACCCTGCCTTTAAGTCCTCGTGTAGAAACTATTTGAACACTGCTGCTTTTTGCGGATGCTTGATGATAATTGAAACTTTAAATCACACACTTTCAGAGGCTTTAACTGTGTGTCCTCATCTTTAAAATCCTGCTCGGCTCCTCACAGATCATTTAAGTCGAGAAAAACAACACTAGCTCTCACTCATTGCAAACTCCACACACACACACACACACACACACACACACACACACACACATATATACACACAACCATTCCCACTGCGGTGTCATTACAGAGACTCATTATCAAAATCAATTCAATTAAAGGCTGTAATTGCTGTAGTGAAACCCAAATGCTATCGCAAACAGGGCGGTAGGAAGGCAAACCTCATCGATGCGCCAGCCCTCCAAGAGTGTGTGTGTGTGTGTGTGTGTGTTCTTATTTAACGTAAGAAATATTAATCGCTTGTTTCAAATTAACTCTGCTCACCCCTCTCGTCTCTCCGAGTTGGTGGCAGCGTTTAAGCATATTGATTCTGTAAGAGGAGGGAGGTGGGGGGGAGTGTGGCTGTAAATGCGGGCCAGCTATGTTAAACACTTAGAGTAGTTAGTGTGGAGACGCCACGCAGCATAGCTAATGCCAAATCCCTCAATCATTCAGCTCACACACACACACACACACACACACATGCGCGCGCTGGGTTAATTGTTTACCGAGCTAAATGAAGTGGGGATAATGTAGGCTAACTGCGCGCTAAGCACCGCTAAGACGAGGGATATTGTAAAGGACAATTTGATTTATAGCGGTTTGTTTGCCGAGAGGAGAGCGGGAATTAAAAGTCACACTTTATTTGTATCAAGGTGTTTGTTAGAGTGACGTGACAAAGCAGAGGGGGTGTTTGTAATGTGTCAAGTGTGTGTTTACGCTTTGTTTTAACCGTCGTGAGCAGGAAGAAAGACAACCTGAAGTTCTGCTTTGTGTGCCTTTCTCGTTTGATGTATACTTGGAAGGCTATACATCACAGGAAACCAGGTGTTTCAAAACCACTGTTTGAAACTGATAACTCAGACGAACGAGAGAAGAAGAACGTTTCTGATGACAGGCGTGTTTACTGTTTCACACTCCTTGTTCTACATAAAGGAGAATTCTGGTGTTTTGAACTTGGGCCCTGTTTTGACATATCTGGGGTCTAAATGACTATAAAAGGTTTTTGGATTTCTCCTGCAGATTGATTAGACCAGCAGCTAGAGAATGGTATACAATGGCTGCAACGTAATGCTTGATTTGTCGATGGAGTTTGGTGGCCTTAAAAGCAGAATATCCTGTGAAAAAATGTCTCTCTGAGTCATGACTGTCTACAATGAGTGAGAAGCTCGAGTCCCGCTGGCTGTGTTGTTGTCAGAGCCGTGTTTACATGGACGGGACGGCCGGCTCCTCCCCTTGTGTATAAAAGCTGTTTTAGTCAAGGACTAGAGAGAAGAAGAAGAACATACTCACTGATCATTTGGATGTCACGTAAGCGTTTTTAGATCACGCTCATTCTGTGTCAATTTACATGCAATGTGAAGCTACGAGCTAACTAAAGAGCGCTAACATTAGCCTGCTAACACCACAATGCAGGTCACAGGTGATTGCAGCTCAAGCCGAGGACAATTTTATCCGCTGCTTGCGCTTAATGGTGCTTAATTACGGTGCGTTCTAATTCATAACTCCTTCGTGTGAACGTGAGTGGAGAGGGGTTGGAGGTGTGTTGCTGAAGGAGAGCGGAGGCTTCAGTATGGAGGAGGTGTGGCCAAACAGCAGTTTGTTTTGGTTTCATGCTGGTGCTCAAGGTGGCATCAAAAAGTGGCACATTCTTCCTCTAAGCTGAGGGTATAAAGCCTGTTTTTAGTTGACTAAAAAGGTTTTTCTCTGCAGTCATCCTGTCTGTTATATTTTCCGATGCTTAGAATAACAGTTTTAACTTTGATTCAAAATAAACCCTGTCAAAATGAAGCTACAAAATAAATTTATTTTAAGCAGTTTTGAGTGGAATCAAAGCATAACTGAGTGTTTTTATGAGGATGAAGGTGAAGTCTCTTCTGCGTTGGCGGTGATGATCACTGTCTGGAGGTCATACGTGTGCTCCGGCTTTTTTGTGGTTGAATGGATACTACAATGGATACTGTGTGCGTGTGTGTGTGTGTGTGTGTGTGTGTGTGTGTGTGTGTGTGTGTGTGTGTGTGTGGTGGGTCGTACGGTCTCGGTCACTGATATTGAATCCCGACTGTGAGGGCCATCTGTCTGACTTTGACCCAGCAGCTCACCGTCACACCTTCAGAGAGGAAGGAGGGTGTGCGTGTGTGTGTGTGTGTGTGTGTGTGTGTGTGTGTGTGTGTGTGTGTGTGTGTGTGTGTGTGTGTGTGTGTGTGTGTGACATAGACAGAAAAAGGAGGGGTGGTACCGTACAGTATGTGCACTCCCCAGTTTTTGGCACAAGCGCTCTGATCATGTGAACCTTTGCTTTGAAGGCGCCAACTGCAGCGACACACACTCCTTACGCAACACACACTCATCCTATTCCCAGTGTGTGCCTCAAGTTAGTCCTCTGGCTCCGGGACAAGGCGACCTCTGACTTTTTAAGCGCAGGAGGCATTCCTGGAAGACGTCTCCGGGCAGGAGGAGGGTGACGGGGAGGTATAACGTTAGCCCAAGAGTAGTAGTTAATATTTTGGAAGTGTCGAGTTTCCTGCACTCGCTGTACCAGACGAGGCTTTTTAACGACCAGCCGAGCAGGGGGGTTTAGCACATGGATCACCTGAATGCTGCACAGGTTCATAATAACGATATAAAGATAAAGAAGCTGCAGGGAGAAGAGGAGGAAGGGGGTTAGCGGGTGTCAGCTAGCTCGACAGATATACACCTCAACCTCAGCCAGGAAACAGGCTGATTAAAGAGGCTGTCCCATAACTGGAAGGTCGTAAAATCCATCCTGGCCGCACGCTGATCCCTCTGCTCTAATGTGGACCTTATGCTTTCACTCATCCAGGTTTTAACTGACATGAATACCTCCCTGTCATATGATGAGCTTATCTTGTATTTGACTTGTCGTCAGATGAATTGGAGCTCAATGACTCTGTTTTTTTTTTATTGGTAGTGAAGCAAATGATGTGTGAAAAGCAGTGACAAACCCTCAGAGGAGCTCCTGAATGTTTGAGCCTGCTCCCTTCCAGCTGCAGCCTCTGCCACGCTAACTCGGTATCCTATTAGTGTTGTGGGATTTGTTTTTGTGACGTTTATGAAAGGCTAACGTGCGTCCTTGGGTTTCTATCCATGATTTAGGTTTATGGATGTTAAGACATGAGCAGTATCAACCACTAATGTGCTGGAAGATTCCCAACGTTAAAGCAAATAGTCTGTTTTTGCAGCATTTGGAGTAGCTCAGTCAGTAGAGTCTTGGGTCACCGGTTCAAGTCCCAATGTGGCCCAAAGTAAGGAGTCTGGTTGCTGGAGAGGTGCCGGGTCACTTTAGTAGAAGACTTTTTGAAGCAATGACTTAAAAATGTGGCAAGTTTTTCCACATGTAACCCAAATATTCACGCATATGGAACTTTACATTAGAGCCTGACCGATAAATCAGCCGACTATCGGTATCGGCTAATTTTATCGCAGATATGCACCGATATTACTAGATTTATTCACCAGTCAAATAGCATTTCATTTGAGTGTCATTGTAGTAAACTTGGAGTTCCGTTTCACCAGCAGAGGGCGCTATATGGACAAGCATTATCACTCTCCAGAGAGTCAAACTGTGATTCACATACATGCACAGTTTTCACTCACTTTCCAGTTGAATGACCATCTTGTCTTCATTTTATTTCTCTTTTCCACAAGTGTTTGATAATTGCATTTGAGGGATCAACCCAATATCTATATCTATCTCTTCAGATCGAACCTAGATCTGAGAAAGATATCGGCCGATATATCGGTACAGTTTTGTTTTTTTTCCCCAATATCGAATATCAGTATCGGCCCAAAACCCCGTATCGGTCGGCCTTTCACATAATGCTAACAAAAATCTTTTGGTTATATCTCCAAAGCACACGAGTGTAAGAGGCAATTTCAACCCCCCCCAAGAAGAGCAAGAAAGAAGAAAAGGGAGATCCTCTCATGATGATAAATGTACTCGTGGAGTGAAATTTAATTCAAACATGAATGAAACACAATCTGTTCATTTTAATTACAATGTACATGTCAATGGACAAGAGTTGAAAATGAGCAATCAAAAGAATTGTTCTTCGATTGCTTTGCAGTTCAGCTGTGTTAATTTGCATCGTTTCTATCAAATGAAAATCCTTGTACCCATGTAGCTGCTGCTCAATAAGCTATAATTCCAGATAAATTGGACTTCTTCATAGCAGGCTAATAAATGTAACATATTACTCTGCACTTATTGTAGAGCAGCTCAAATGAGTTGTTCTTCTCAGCGATGTAATTCTTAAAAACAGTAGGACAACATGGCGGTTAAGCAGCTCATTATCAGCGTTGTGTGAGTGCTGGCTTTCAGTTTGCACATTAACATGTAAATTAAATGTTAATCGATTTTCAAAGGTGTGTATTTATCGTGTGTTTTACAGCAGCGCCCAGTTGTGACTCAGTCAGTCAGAACTGAACGACGCAGTTTGTAATAAGGCCATCCAAGTGCTCTAAAAATGATTAAAAACAAACGGTGACACTTCACTTCGAGTGCGCCGCCGACGAATAACAAGCAAGAAAATGAGGCCCTGAAAGCTCCGACAAACTTTAACAGCTTTATAATCCAACATCGGGGAATAACATGCAATTTGAGTTTGTGTCGTTAACTGTACAGCGGTCCTGTAAACACGTCAGCCTTTTCTTAATGCCATGTTTACTAAATCATGTTCTGATTCATGCGGTGGCACTGAAGGGCTGACGAGGACTTCGATTAAAGCTTCACCAAAGACATCAGAATCAGATCCTTGTTGAGCACGAAGAAAAGATAGCTGGGTCAGGAGAAAGTTTTAAAGGGGTATTTTTGAACTGTACCCTATGGATGGGCGTGGTTTTACCCAGGACCCCAGTGGAGAATGTTGCCCTTATTGGGCCTGTAATAAAATCATGAGCCCTTTTCAGACTGCTGTTTCAATCTGCAATGTTAACGTCCCTGTGACAAGTTTGACCTTCAATCTGAATGTGGGGGGAGGAGTCATGGAGGGGCTGTGGTGTTACAGAGGCGAGACAGGATAGGCGGAGCAGGCAGGGGGAGCACAGGGCTGTGTGTGTGTGTGCATGTCTGGCTGTGTGTGTTCGTGGAGCTCCCGCAGTGCTGTGCTCTCTCAAGTAATTTTACCCCCAAGATCAAGGAATGTGCTGGTCGAATGCTGCCTTGATTTGTACCTTTGATTGTGTGTCTTTGGTGTTTGGAATAGTGAGTTCAGAACCAACAACGTGATTGTGTAACACGCAAATACTGCAGAAAACAAATAGCTGATTAGACAAGCAACTCCACTCTGCACTAGGGGTAATGAAGAGAGCGATGTAAGTGATGTCATTTCATTTCAGGGGTTCATCACTGCAAAGTCTTTCGACACTTGGAATGACTCTTAGCCTGTCTGTTGCAAAAACAAGAACTTTTAAATGGATGTTGTCATTTGCAACCAGGGGATTTATTGCAGCCATTTCCCCCCCTTGCACAGAGGCTATAGTCTTCATCGTAGCGGACGTGGGTTCGAGTCCGACCTCAGCCCTTTGCTGTGCCACTCTCTCCTCCCAACACTTCCTGTCTCTGTTCAGCTGTCCTATCCAATAAGGGCAAAAAGGCCCCCAAAAAATAGCTTTAAAAAGCGATCTACTCGAGCATATTCCCCCCATCATTAAGACCCCTTAATATGGAACAGAATGAAACATACCACTACTCAGGTTTAAAGATTCCCCTCAACAAAAAGATTGCTGAAGAAGAAAAGTAGAGATTTTTTGAGGACATGAGGATGGATAAATTGTTGTGGAGGACGAAGCAGGTAAAAGGAAAGATGGGTGTAGCATCGTACTGAAGAAGCAGACTCATTTGTAAAGCTAAATGCCAGCGCAGCATCCTGCCGGCTGCACACATGGCTCTACGTGGTGAAGTTTTTGGTTCTCTGTGCTTTTTATGAGGCTGAGCGCAGCGAGGACTTAAGTCGTTTTTGCCCGGCTCCCGCTGAGCACATAATGAATGGCAGACTGCGGCTGTGGGCCTGCCAGGCAACAAGAAGCTGCACTGTGGAATTGTGGGATAGAGGAGGAAGAGTTGTACGTTGTGAGACTCGGCGGGGGGTTCAGGGAGATCAAACAGGACGACAGTGCCGCCTCCCCGCCAGGCATTCTGGGTAGACAGACCTGAGGAGGAGACGCCTGAAAACCAGACAGGATTTTATTTTGCACCAGTGTGTGTGCTGTTTGTGTAGATGTGTGTGTGTGTGTGCGTGCGTGTGTGCGTGTGTGTGTTTTTTTAAAGCATTGCCAATACTGTCTTTTTTTTTTTGCCTTTAGAGGACAGACTTTGAAATGGATTAACGAGAACTGACTCGATGAGACTTCCGGGTTTGCTTTGACACGAATTTCCCCCTTTTGATGTGACTTTGACCCCCACACACACACACACACACACACACATCATCCATGTCTCTGCATCTGTCCTTGTGTGAGTGATACTGCACTGAGCGAGCAGCCTGAAGGGTTATCGACTGTTCCTGTCTGCTCAGTTCCTCTGACCCTCTCTTCTCCTTCTGGTCCTTTTTTATATCGGTCTGATTTCTTTCTCTTCTCGTTGTACTTTTTTGTCTGTTCAGAGCAGATTCACAGACTCTGTTTTCTACTTTCTCATTCTCAATGCCAACATTTCAAAACCACAATCAAAAGCATTCAACCAGCACTGTATTTCTTTAAATCTTCAGTTGATTTTTAGCCTTGATTAGCTTCCTTCCTTCCTTCCTTCCTTCCTTCCTTCCTTCCTTCCTTCCTTCCTTTCTTCCGTCCTTCCTTCCGTCCTTCCTTCCTTCCTTCCTTCCTTCCTTCCTTCCTTCCTTCCTTCCTTCATTTGTCTTTCTTCCTGGCCTTGTTCTTGTATAATAAGCAGACCTTTTAAGAAAAAAAGTTTTTTAAATTCTATTTTGATGTGTCTCCGTACAAACTCTTGCAGAGGATGTGTTTCAAACATCAGCTGTCACTGAGAACGTTTTTATCTTTGTTTTTAGTAAAAGTGGATTTCTTCTTCTGTCATTTTCTCTTCTTTACTTTCTAAATACTTTACCTCTGTGACTAAAACTCAAACTCTTCAGATATCAGAGATTTTCTCTGTGTTTTGTTTTTCTTTCATTCTTCTTTTTCTTTCTTGGTTTCTTTCATACTTCAGCTTTTCCTTGATTCTTTCTCAGTCTATCCTTCTTTACGTATCTGCAGAGATTTGTGCACAAAGGAATCCCGGGTCAGGCTTCAAGAATTTCACCAGATTTTTTATCGGATACTTCATAATGTGCACGTTTTTTCTCTTTTATTTTTGAATCAATCCGTTGATACTCGGACCTGCCATCTGCAGTGTGAGTGTCAGATGGAGCTCTACCCTTCTTCCTCTTTCTTGTTTCTTTCCCCCTCCACCATCTGCCGCCCTCTTCAGGCAGGTTTGGGAACTAATCAATGAAGGTGTGTGCAGAAGTGTGTGAGTATGTGAGTCTAGGACAGGAGTTTGAGACTTTAAAAAAAAAGAGGAGTGAGGAGAGTGAGGATGATAAGGAAGAGAGCAAGAGGGAGAGTTGGGATAAAGGTGTGTGATAGAATTGGAAGATCAAAGCCTTCTGTCACAGCGTGACTGAGCCCAGGGGCGTTATGGGTAAGACGGGGCACATACACACTCCCACGGACACACGTTTATGCGCACACTGAGACAGGCGCGCACTCTCCGGGCTGGTATTTGACTCTGAGTGTGATTGATACTGGGCTAGATTTGGAGAATCACTGTCATTCGTCTCTCCGCAGATCAAACAGCCACATAATCTCCCATAAAGGAAAGAGAGATGGAGGGAATAAAAAAGGGGACAGAGGAGGAGAGATCGAGGGGACTGAGAGAGAGAGAGAGAGAGAGAGAGACGGACAGGAAGCGAGGGAGAGAGAGGGAGGGGTGACAAAGCATTCTCATCTGTGAAGTGTTTTCTTATTTTCCATAAAAGAAGAGCTGCCACCTTAAAAACACGTCCATCATTCAGCTCCATTAAACGGCGTATCGGGCTCTTCAGAGATATTCAGCATCTGAGAAGACAAGTGTGAACGCAGACGTTTGACCCCGTTTACACCTGGTACAAACATGCCATCTGCAGCTCCATATCTGAAGCATGCTGAACATGTTTCTATCAGGACGCCTCCACATCAAGCAGGCCACGTCCACAGCTTCTCTAGATGACATCGGTATCAAATCTTCGCCGGTTGTACTCGCCGGTTAAAGATAAAAGGGGACTTTTGGTATGTTTGTGAAATTAACCGTGTTATGGCACTCTGGAGTTGATGGCGCCCTCTCCAGTCAGAGCTCGTGTTTCGACTGCACACGCTGCAGACCGTAGCCGGCGCTACCATGAAGCGCAACTCTTTGCTCTGCTCTAAACATGCACTTTTTGTGTATTTATATTTGTTTGGACGGAGGCGCTGCAAGCACGTCAAGCTCAATAGAGCAGATCGACCCAGACAGTAGGAACAGTAAGGAAGTCTTAGTCCTAAATCATTAACCACCGGCTTCCCCTGAAGCCTTGAAAAGTCGGCTATCGCTTCCAAAGGCGACAGCCAATCAGACGATAGCTGATAGGTCATAAGATTTGCTCTTACAACACTTCTTCTTCACCATCTTCCTCTTTTCCATCTTGTTCTGATTCTTGCTCGTCTTGTTTTCATTTCTCTCGCTCCTGAACTTTTGGCCTGTGCTGCTGTTCCTCTCCCTCTTGTTCTTCGTCTTCTTTCGTGTGTTTTTTTTAAATACCGACAACCCTCTCTCTCGCTATGAGCATCCTCTGAACCGAAACCAGGTTTGTGTTGAACACGTTTTAAAAACAACGTCTTCTGAAAGGAAATCCGGATAAGTGACGCCTGCAGTATGCAACGTCTGGTTTTGTTTAAGCATGTGTTTATGCAGCACTTCATTCATTTGGTCCTTCCTCTCTGTCTCCACAGATGCACCACCCAATTCAGATGAAACCTGCAGACAGTGAGAAATCTAACGGTGAGTTGGCCCACACACACACACACACACACACACACACACACACACACACACACATGCATCAGTATCACACACACATGCATCAATAGCCTGTTTGAATTTGCTTGGTAATAGCTCTCTCACTTTGTGTTTGCTCGCTGCCTGACTGGCAGACGGTACAAATGTCTGGGGGGAAAAGATTGAGCGAGAGACATTGAGAAGAACACAGAAAGAGAGAGAGAGAGAGAGAGAGAGAGAGAGAGAGAGAGAGAGATGGGAGGGAAGTGCTAATATATAGAAGTGTATTTTTATACGTGTGATGAATTATTAAGGTACGCGGGAAGGAGGTCAGTGAGAGTTGAATCGTTTTGGCCTCTCGGTGAACTCGTCTGTCTCCCCGGTGGCTGCTCGCTCAAACAAACACGCCGTATGCACACTCTTCCCGCTCTACACACACTCGCTTTTATGCATCTATCACAGCCGCACACACACACACACCAGCACTGTCACACACTCTGTCCTCGCAACACCCTGTCTTCAAACTACATACTGCAGATCCAGTACCAAATTGATTTCCTATAGCGAGCCTCTTCCTACATCCCCTTCTCGTCCTAAAGAGGACACTATATACCAGAGGACGCGTCGGGCTGCGATGAGTCAGGCTGTATTCTATATTCTCTGATCTGCAACAAATCTCATAAAAAGAGGACATCAACAATGTGTTAGTCTGACTATAAATACTTCAGGACTTCCCCTCCCTGTCTGTGGCTGTCCGCCCCGAGCCCTGCGGTTCCTACCGAGGACTTAAATCTTTAAAGACGTCTCATAAATATAACGTTGTATTGGTTTAGAGTAGAAGACAGTTTTTTTTTTCTTCTTTTTAGAGCATCTCATGCTCTGTCAAGTAAATCAGGGCGTAAGTTCAGGAGCAATTTTGATTTAATTTGATTGCTTTGAAGTGTGCATGACCTTTTAATCATGCAGGAGAAACCACAGGGAGCTGCTCTGTTAAAGGGGCATTCCACTGTTTTCAAACCTGCAACATCGTACATATCAGGGGTCTAAATGTCTTAAGGCCCTGACGCACCAAGCAGACAGCAAAGAACTAGTGCCGTCGCCTCACGTCGCCTTCTATCTTGGCCAAAAAGTTGCACTAGAACAACCCACAACCACCATGTACGTTCTGTGCATGCGTGAGGCGGTGGAAGTCCGTTGTTATGTTACGAGAAGACCATTTTCACATCGCTGTTGGTCACCACTCGTATTATAGGTAGCCTACTAATCGAGATAATGTCTGATAAAAAGTTGAAAATGGCGCTGGCGTTGTCAGCCCTTGGTTTTCTAGTGGAGAAAGAAAAGAAGAAGTGGAGGCGACAAATAAGGAGAAACTGCACTAATGGATGAAAGCATGGATACTACAGCGGCAGGCTCAAGGGGCTTTCCTGAACCTGTGAGAGCTGGAGATAAATCAAACCTCCAAACAGCCAATCAGAGAGATTCCTCTCACCGACCGACAACGCTGATTCAACATGTCGAGTTGGCAAAAAAAGGCCGACGGAGCCAAACACACCGCAAAAACTAGGGCGACAACCGCTCACCGACGGTCCAACTAGGACAGACGGCCGACGATCTCCTTGGTGTGTCAGGGCCTTAAAAGATGCTAAAAGTTTAGATTGCTTCATGCTGCAGCTTTTAAACAGGCTAATAAAATGTCAGGCCCCGTGTCCACCTGGCGTGTTTTTTCCTGAGCATCAGCGTCTTTTTTTTTCTGCTCTGGAAATTCTGCTGAAGTTTGGGAAGCCCTTGATACCTTGCTCCATCTTTTCTTCATCCCTGGGAGAAGGTTTCAAGATGAATTCTTCTTGCTGATGATTCTGCAAAAATCTTCATGTTGAAAACACATGAGCAACATGTCCTCCCTGCGGACTGTTTTTAGCTTTGGGTGGAAAAGAATTGGAGCAATCTGGCAAATCAAACAGAAATTATTTGCATGGCTAAGTGGGAAAATGTGTGTTTTTTTGCAATTTGAGTGAACTGACCCTCAAAGCAGAGTAATTGAGCAAAATATCAAAACCATGATTGGATGAAGTGACCATTTAAATCCAGTTGTAGTTAAAACTGAATATCATAAAAGCTGTTTCTCTGATGATTGTACATTTAAAAAAAAAAAAGAGAAGACTGCTATAACTTCAAATCACAGTCGTGATGATGGAGCAGCGTTATCATCCAGCTGCTAAATCACTGCCCACTGCTGGGGAATACAATAAAATGACAGGGGAGAAATCCTTATAAAAGCCATCATCCGCTCCGATGAAATATGACGAAATACGACTTTATAAGACATAACCGTCAGGGTAACGATGGCGGAACTTAATAAAGCAGCCACTACTCTCAGGCAGGACGGTGAAATATGGAGCGGACCACACGTTACGTATCCATCCACTTAATGGTAATGACCTTTAATAAACCCGATGTTAGAGTCGCTGTTACGGTGACGAATGGCTGCTCGGAGGTTTATTCGTTTTAGTCAGCGGAGGAGGCGGACAGAGAGGAGGAAGATGGAGACGTACAGTAGGAAATGAAGATAACATTATTTCTCTTTACTGAACTTTTGTGCTTCCTTTTTTTTTGGCATTTTCTTCGTGTGCTGAAAACTCAGCATGAAGCCAATTCGGCTCCAATTTATCCCAGAATGCAACGCTGCAGCTTTATGAGTCTTATCAACCTCCACACCCCCCTTCGCACCCCTCCCTGTCTGCTTGCACCGCCTCGTCCGAAAAAACAGAAACAGTCAATTGTAACGATATCTCCTCTCTTTCTTTTCTATCGACACCGAGTAAATTAATTACATTGCTGTTAGACTTGTGGTAATCTTCCTCTGGAGTGATGCTCTCACACACACACACACACACACACACACACACACACACACACACATTCATGCTGTGTACAAAGGAGTTAAAGCTTTTTGAGACAACACTTATCTTGGCAGCGTATCCCGACGGTTTGTTTTTTAAACACACAAACAATTCAAACAGCAAAATAAACAAGTGCGCTATTGATTTCCCAGAGTGCAACAGACCGCTTATCTCTTTCGCCTCGCGGTAAGAGCTGACAGTTTCCTCATTAAAAATGAATTGGATTAGCATTACATTGAATGTGGTGGGAACACGTAAACACACACAGACACACTTATTGTTTCCGAAAGCGGTGAGGGTTTTCGCTCTCAGTCTTAACCTCGCAAGTTTCTCACCGATACCCACTGACACATTCCTCAAGATTGCACCACGAGAAGGAGGGATTGTGTCAGCGACGGAGGAAGAGGGGGAATCCATGAGGGAGAAAGGAGGAGGATAGAGGAGGAAGAGGAGGAGAGGTGAAGGGAGGATGAGGGTGAGAGAGGGACAAGCTGGAGAGTCTCAGCGAGCAGTCGGCGTTGAAGTGATAATGAGACATTGATCAGAGCCTCGCAGATGGCATGATGAAATACATGAACTCTGTCTGTCTTCATCTCTCTCCCTCTGTCGTCTTCTTTTTTTCTGACACGCTTTCTTTGTCTGTTTCTTTTGTTTGGTGTTTTGTTGTGTCTCGTTCCATTTAGTCAACATTTCTGAATTTTAACTTTTTCTTTTCTTTTATTCTCTTTGATTGGACCAATCTGTTTTCAGTTAAATGTTGTGTTTTTACAAAAAAAAATACATTTCAGTGCAGTGGGAATCTTGGTCTCTAGCAACGTCTTACATATCACACAAAAAATAAATGAACAGCTAAAGAAATTGTTCACTTTAAAGGTACAATATGAAGAATTTACAATATGAAGTGTGAACAACGTTTCCAAAAGTGATCAAAGCCAGCGAAGTCCATAATTTTATTGTTGTAACAGGACTTGTCTTGTTGTGGCGGCAGCCATGACACACACAACAGTTTATCGTTGCCATGGCAGCACCGGATGTTGCTGTATGTGCTGCTGTGATAAAACAACATATTTATAAATTACACTAGGATACATCGTCGGTAAACACATTCTCTTCCTCAGGTCTGTTTCGCCCGTTCGTCTTGACTACGGTCAACTCGTAGTTCGTTTTCATTGGGGTGGTAGCAGAGAGAATCACTCCCATGATTACCCGCCAGCCTCCACGTCATCTTTTGTCATTGCTTTTATTCAGAGCCCCCTGGTGGCGGAATTTGCTTACTGTGCGTTTAAGTCAAGTTTTCGTTTTTTTTCTCTAAGACCAAACATGAGGTTGCTACACTTGTTCACACTGCTGAAACTAAAAACAGGAAGCTGTGTCTATATCTTGGTATTTGTCTTGTAATTTTCTAACTGTTCTAATATTTTTTGAGATGATTAATTGCTGATTTTTCATGGCCTTGATATGGCTGCTGAAACTCGGACTGGAGTCTAATAAATCACCCAGATATCTTAATTTGGCTCTTATCTTAATTGCTTTGGAAAACAAGCCAAGCAGTATCTTTAATTCTGTCCTCTTTGCTACCAGATATAACCATTTCTGTCTTGTCTTTCTTTAATTGAAGAGAAGTTAACCTCATCCATCCATTTATTTGCTATAAGCATTGATACGGTGATTTTAAAAGACCATAGTCAGTTGGTGAAATAGCTAAGTAAAGCACAGTGTCGTCTGCATAGAGTGTTAAGCAATGATGAAGAAATACAACAAACACGCTGTAAAAACAGTAAAAGTAAATCTTTAAAGTACTAAGAAGTCACACTGTTTCTCTTCCCTTATTCTTTGCTCTGCAGCGGTGGAAGACAGGAAGTTGTTCATCGGCATGGTGTCAAAGAAGTGCAACGAGAACGACATCCGGGTCATGTTCTCTGCGTTCGGACAGATCGAGGAGTGCCGGATCCTCAGGGGGCCTGACGGACTCAGCAGAGGTGGGTGTTGCTTCGACTCACTTCCCTCCACGCTTAATGCTCCTCACATCAATATTCTTTTTACCAGGACAGCCTCCAGGAGTTGTTGCTGTTCATTGTGTTCACTTGTATCGTGACTCAAACTCTATTTTCCGTAGGAAGTCTTAACTTTGTTTCTGTGTTGCAAAAGTTGGCTGGTTGAAAAATAGCTTCTGAGCAAAAGGCAGTGTCTACCATTATAGGCAACTTTGTTCTTTTAAGTGTCTTAAAACTGATAGAATGGACTTGTTGTTTTTAGCATTTATGCATCTGATAAAACTAGGACTTCATCTGTTCATTGCCATCATCAAACGGTCATAAAAAACGACCATATAAACGTATTGGTCCAAGCACTCTCTGGTAAAAGTGTTCACAGGAAATTTAAACAGACTTTTTACTGCTTGTTCTGCAGCTCACGTTTATATTTTCAACTCTCAATGTCATAAAAACACATTATTTGCTTTCACTTGTGATGATTAGTGTCTTCCTGCAGCAGGAAACATCAAAACCGTGAGAGATATAAACTTCAAGGGAATATGTGGATTCAACTCACTGCTTTAATTTATTCAAAATCTTTTCCCTGTTTTTTTAAATAGTCTATTAATGTTGTAAACAAAGAACAATATAGTTATGCCTTTCGAATAAGTCACTAGAGTTCTGAGTGTTTGCAAAGACTTGACCCAGAATCATGGCCGACTTCCCATTGCACAGTGACCCAACGTGGGCTTCGTTCAGGAGTAGAAAAGGTAATCAGGTGCTCGTGACCCACTTCCACTTGACAGCACTAACAGCCAATTTGTACACGTGTTAGCTTGTTTCTTTCTGAATCAAAGCGATCTTTAATCATTCATGGTCACTGGGCTGGATGTGGGATTTGAGTCCCTTTGAGTCCGGGCACTGTGGGTTGTCATAGAATCAGCATCAGCTGGCTGTAACACACTCCAGATGATAAAACAACCCAGTCCCCTAGCATTTCATGGAATAGTCGTAAAAATATATCTGTGGAATTGTGAACATGGATATGTATTCACCTTTTGTATTGTCAGCATGACCCCTTCATGTTGTGGTGGCAAGAACTACGAGACAGATAAAGATTTATTTTCTCAATGACCTCCAATTTTCTGAATGAAAATCTGACGTACACCTGAGCAGACTCTGTGTGAAATATACTTCCTATTGGAAATACATATCCAAGTGCATTATTCTAGACATATTTATGTGACTATTTCACAAAACTCCATGTGCATTGGTTGGACAAAATGTTCAACGGTTGGGGTTTTGTATTCTGCTGTGTGTGTAGTAAAGGCAATGTGTCAGATTCTGTTTTCAACCAGCTGCTTCTTTGAAACCGGTTCAGATTTCTGTCAAGGTTTTGAAAGAGTCACGTTGAGAAGTGAATACAAATGAACTGGAGCGACATCTTGAGGCTGTTGTGGTCACTGTGAATACATGCTTGCGCTCTATATATCCCTCTCTCTCTCTTTTTTCTCCCCCTCTTGCTCTCTCAGCCTCAGCCCCAGATCACCCACCCAATCCCCCTCCTCCTCTTCTGACCTCTGAACATCCAGTCATATCCTTCACCGTCCCTGCCATTCCAGTTTAGCCTCACTGTAAGCCAGTCCTGAGCTCTTTGATACTTCCATGGCGAGGCCTGCAGGCATTTTGAAAACTGTTGAATTTGCAGTATGCATTGTGTTGGTTATAGTATTTTACAAAACAGAACCTCAAATCTAAATGGTTGCAGCTGGTAACCTCTCCATACTGTAAAGTGTCAAACAAAAGAGGAAGAGACATATTAACTGTTTAATCAGTGTAACTCCTGTCATTCCTGGGTTTTAAAGCCATCAGTTAATCTGCATACCTTGGTTGGCATGGCGACCAAAGAGTCCCTTTTTCCATTTACCAAAAGGCAAAGGCCAAAGCTGTTAAAAAATACATCAAGTTTGCCTTATTAAGTCTAAAGTTTGTAACAATTTTAATCGAATTGAACGTTTCTGAACAGAGAATAAGTCGGAGAGAATTTGAAGCTGACCATTTAGGGTCAGTGTTGCAGACACAAATCCATTGGTACTAAAATGAGGGTGTCATTTGAAAATTGGCTCCATCCAATTTAGCCTGTAATCAGATAAACTACAGGACATCCATGTTTTAGCAACGTCTACCGTTTATCAATTACAGTACAACCAGTTACTAGTCACTTTGGTACTTGGTGGGAAACTGGTCCAAAGGGACAAAGCAATAGTGCCAAATAATCTGTAACAGCAAGCGAAAATGTATCCATGACTCCAAATGAAGCAGCATGCCAAAGCTGTTAGTTACGTCACTTAATGTGTAGGCAAAGAGAACAGCTCCCTGTTGAATTCACGGCATGCTTGCTGCAGGCCACGTAATGTAAGGCAAGTTTAGGCAAGGCAGGTTTATTTATAGAGCGCCATTCATGCATGAAGCAACTCAAAGTGCTTTACAGAGTTAAAAGAAAACATTGAGGACATTATGAGCATGAAATATGACATTAATGATATAACATTCAACACAAACTGTATTAACATATCCTCAGATTGGGCGTTGGTGATCAGTTATCTACTCTGGAGCCTTAAAGTGTTAGAGTGATCTGATTTCGCTGATTACAGAGTCTTGACTTCCCAATGGAGGCGAGTCCCCTGTTGGTCTTGCCCAATCAAAACAGATTCTGTTTAATAATCTACTCGAGGATTCAGACTCGCAGTTTTCTGTGTATGATCATTTAGTACCAAAGTACCTTAAAAAACAAACAAAGCAATGGAGTTTCTTGTTGCCTTGTTTGACTGAAATGTTCTTCGCCAAGCTAGCTAGAAATAAGGGTTCTTCCTGGACTCATTTTGAATAAGAAAATCAATCATAAGAAAGGTCAAAAGTCAAGCCTTTAGGGAGTCAAAGGGTGGATCCCTTCACCAGCACGATTGGGTTTTGAGGTCTTACATGAACATGCTGCAACAACAAAGGGGTTGTTAGTGTCGAGTTCTCCTTCCATTTTTAACACTTTGCTGCAGGGTTAAAAATAAACTCCCATTTTATAGAACCTAATGTCAAAAAATGACAGAATCTAGCATCTTCTCCCCAACGAAAACCAGCCGCCTCATCTATCAATCCACTCTCAGTTATTGTTCCTTTTTCTGTAGCTCTTTTAGTTTCCAAGGGACCATTCCCATCATCAACCATAACTCCCCACAAACACACAAACCCTTCAATTCTTCTATCCCCCCAATACTCCTTCCCTCCCCCCTCCCCACTCCCCTTTGTGGTTTCTATGTGCTGAGGAGATGGAGGGGCTTTTGAAACTCTCTGTCCTCCTGTTCCTCTTCCTCCTGTCACACGAGCTGTCATTGTCATCGTCACGCAGGTTTCAATGTGGATCTGTCGTCACTTATATATTTTTTTCCCGTGGTTGTCGGACGTTATGGATGTTTTTATTGTTGACTTCAGTCTTATTTTCTCAATGTGTCTTCTCTCTCTTTATCCCCAAGGTTGTCTCTATGTAGAACCAGTCTTTGCCTGTAACTAAACTACTCAAATTCACATCTTCCTCAGTGTCTCCAAACAGAACCGCCCTCCCTGTCTCATCTATTCCTTTCTATCTATTCATCCTTACTGTCCCAGAATCCTCTCCTGCACAATTTGTCCTCCTTTTCCCAGACAACCCACATTGGCCTCCTTCTCTCTCCTCCCAGTTTCCTTCTCCCATCTCTTTTCAGCTCCTCTCTTTTGTCCTCATGAATATTTCAGATGCGATGTCCAAACCCTCGTTTCGGTAGAACTGATATAAACCACTTAGCGACTGGCGAAAGTCAAAGAGGGACTGCTAGTAGTCCAGTATGCGTATGGCTGGTAGATAAACAGCCCTAACCAGGTTGGAAATAAATAGGTCTTAAAGGATTTCTACTTCCCTGTGAGTCCCAGAGGCCCTCAGTCCCACCTAGCTGCTCTGCTGAGCTCTTATTAAATCGTGGTATCAATCAGAAGAGAGCTCCGCCATGCCGCTATTAATAAAATATGGATCACACCACCAGTGGATGGCTGGGCCTTGGGAGCTACCCTACTTTCATTAAAGGACTGTTTGGTTCTCCGCTGACGACAGAATGCGGCCCGGGAGGTATTTTTAGTGCTCAAGCCATCTCTCTGCCATGCAAAATGAGACAAGCACCAACCAGCCAGAAAGCCCGACTTCTCAAGTGTTTTTTTTCTTCTTCATTAACAGCTCTGACATTAATGAATCAACGTAGAAGGATTCTGTTTTTAGAAGCCTTAACTGGATCACGCTGCAGAAACCAGCTAAAGATAGAAACCTTATGTATGGGAAGAAGGTCTGCCAATTGGAGACAAACCCAGGAGTTTCCATTAAATGACAACCAATGACGTTGTAGCTTTTATATATAGAGTCAGGACTTATCAGGACCAGTCTGGAGGGCTAACCCAAATGGAAGCCCCCCTCCAGAACTGGACCAGTTCTGGGGCAGTGCTCTCTGCAGAGGATGGGGCAACCTCTGAGAAACCCAGCAGTGGAATGACAGATTGTGGCCCTTTCTGAAATAGATAGTCCCCCCGAATATGTTTGAAAAAATGACCTCTTTTTGAATGTCCTATCTACAGTGAGCGCAGCAGCACGGCACTGTAAAGGACGCATCAGAGTGTTTACTAGGTCACTGCTGCAAGAATCTCATCACCCTGAGTTTCTTTTTTATCATCTTCTTTCCCTTTTCTTTATGGGAAGTCAGCGAGGAAGTCATGAGGGTTCAGCTCCGGTAACCTCCAGTTCACGGAGACATGAAGGCATAAAGTTTAAATCTGTTTCATACTGGCCCTGAAGCAGCTCCATACTGATCAAAGAAATGATGTTGAGATTGAATAGAATTTATATACTGCAAATATAGAGAGAAGGTACAAAGCCTTGCTCCAATGCTGAGGCAAAGTGAACGATCTGATGCTTCTCCCTGCGTGTTCTGGCTCACATTTACTGTTTCATTTGAACCATCTCATAGATTTTGCAAATCAAGGGACGGCTACAGAGGCCGTCAGTAAGATCTCTTCTGACTTAATCTTCCATCATAAGGATGGGATAAGCTTAGACACCTTGGTACAGTAAGAAGTGATGAACCAAAGTGTTATGAAACCAATCACACACGCCAACATCTTCCTTCCCACAAAGTCATGCTTCATCCACCTTGACTTTGGTCAGAAAGTGTAGTTGCACTTCTTATTGCCAATGCTGCCAGCGAGGTCAGATTTTAATTCTTGACCCTGCTAGAGTCTCAAATCAAACACCTGCAAATTAAATATGGTTTGATATATGTAGAGGCAATATTTACAAGCTTTTTGCTACAAAAACGGTCAGTCAAAATGATTTTTCCAATACTAAATTAAAGCAAGGGAATCTGAAAAAGAAATGCCCCTTGGTTGTTAGGGAGAGGACTCTTGTCTGAAATCTGTGTCGCGGATGTAAGCGATTGAACCGACTACCCGTCGCTCTCAGCCTCGTTCTATCACGGCAACAGCCGGCGTTTGATAGAGGTGGGAGAGGACAATGATCGCATCTATTCCTCAACACATCTTCCTCTCCCTCTGTCTCTGATGCATTATCCATCCTCACAATTTCTCTTCTCCCCCCCTCCCTCCTCCCCTCATCCCATCCAAACAGCCAGGCAGAGTCTATCTGATGACCCAGGCTATTTCCTCTATCGCCAAGCCACGAGTCAGCCAGCCCAACGTGAACGTGTGTGTGTGTGTGTGTCTGTTTTTGTGTGTAATCAGTTCAGGCCTGGCTGCGCTAACATGGCTTGGTGAGTGTGTTAGCATATTATTAGTCCAGGGGGTTGTTGAAGCACTTCTCACATTATCTCCTCTAATCACTCCCTAACCAGCCAGACAAACACAACCTTGCATCACCCCAAACCAATTACAAACTCCCCCCTAAAACCCGCCCCTGGCTGATCTTGATTAGCTAAAATAACAGCGTCAATCACAGAGGAGGTCGACCACACCTCTTCTCATCTTTTCCACGTTTCTCTGCGGACTCAAATTAATATGATTTTTCTATCTGATCCCTGTCTTTTTAAGCCCCTGCAGATATTTTGTCCCAGCTCACCGGCCCCAATGGCGCCAATTCTCTCTCCTGTTTGACAACGAGAGAAAGAGGGCGCCTAATCAGACGCCCAATAAATGAATTCAAATGGATTTCATGCAAATTTGGACCAATTTACATTGTTGGATTGTTGAGAAGAAGAATTCAGGTATGACAAATTTGGTCAGTGTGCAAGAGCGAGAAAAGAAGAGACGATGACAGAGAGGAGGAAGAATACAAGGTGGGGAAGGCTTCAACAGCCAATCAAAAGCCCCGATTGTGTCTGTGGTTGTCTATGGATGGGGGGGCAGGTGTTGGGACATGGGGTTCAGGTTGTGGTTGTCATGACACTGTGTTGTTTCCACAGCGACTGAGAACACTGTTGTCCGCCTGTGAGCTGTTCTCTGTATCAATCTCTGTTTGGGTTTTTTTATAACAACGACGTGTCCAACCCTTTTGTCTTGTTTTTGTTCTTTCTTGTCTTCCCTCCTCCTCCTGCCCTTCTTCCCTCCCCTCCCTCCCTTCCACTCTCCCTCCATCCCTCCCTTCCTCCTCCCCCCTCCCTCCCTGCAGGATGTGCGTTTGTCACGTTTTCCACCAGAGCTATGGCACAGAATGCAATCAAAGCCATGCACCAGTCTCAGACTATGGAGGTACTGTACTCTCGCCCTTTCTTTCTACTCTCTCTCTCTTTTAAAACATTCACTTCACTCCTTTAATACACTGCCAATTGAATAGGTCGGCTCCAAAAAGCCCCTGAGTCACCTCTCTGTAAAAGTCAATACTATGACTGTACTTCTCAGGCTTGGCTAGATAACATTTTCATCACACTCTCTGCATGGTTTGCTTTGAAATTGAATGATGTTAAATTAATGGGAAGTCTCCTGCGGCACTAATAGAGACAGATTTAATGATTGCTTTTCACTGTTAAGAGCGGTTTTATATACTAACACATATATAATAAAAACACTGTAGAGAGCCGATTGAATACAGTGAATTAGACGAAGATTTATCTGATGTCAGATTAGTCTCAATAAGAACGTCTGAAGAGAGGAATAATGACAAAATAAAACTCATCTCGGTCCATGCTTGTACAGTTCTCTGAGTTAAATTGGACAGTAGTGCGATAATCTGTTCAGTAAATAATGAACTAAATGAAAACATATTTATTGGATAATCTTCAAAAGTCCTGAAAAGCAGCCTAAAAAATCTGATTTTTCTTCAACGTGTTTAAAGCCTTAAAATATGCAAACATTCTCAGGCTGACTTACAATTTTGTGAGTCTCATCAGATTTAGCTGCTTTACAGAGATTTTAATATTTTGTTGTTGTTCAGCTCCACACGGGTCCTATATCAGCCTTAAGGTCCTTTGACTTATCCGCTACGCATGTCATTAACAGACGTCTCCCTTAAAGGTCACATATTCTCCTCCTCTTCAGTGTAAATAAGTCTCAGAGCTCCTCAAAACATGTGTGCGAAGTGTTTTGTTCTAAATCCACTCTGATCCTGTATTTGATCATGCCTATAAACCCCTCTTTTTCAGCCCTGCTCAGAACAGACTGTTTCTGTGTCTGTAGCTTTAAATGTAAATGAGCTGTGTCTGACCACGCCCCTCTCTGGAAGGGCTTGGGTGGCTCGGGCTTTCTCGCTCCATGCCCTATTGTTTACGGTGAGAAGGCAGACTCAGAGGGCAGAACAAACACCTAGCTGTGGGAGTGTCACCCACCTGGGGGAGGGGTTACTGCCCTTTGTGATGTCATGAAGGGAACATCTCCAAACGGCCTGTTTGAGCACACATTTTCTGAAAAGTGGAGCAGGCAAAAGACGGAGAGGATGGACTTTTCTCATCATTGGGGGGTTTGTAGACAGACTAGAGACACATATTAGTGTTAGAGAAACATGGTGAAGTGGATTTTGCAGAATATGTGACCTTTAAGCAGTCGCTGTTGTCCAGACATTAAAAGATCTCCCGCCGTCGTCACCCGATGGAGAATTTCCCTCCTGATCATTTACAAACCTGACTTTAAAGAAGTGAGCCGTGTTACAGATTCTGTTTCCAAAAGCCGCCTCTCTCCGGCCTCGTTATGAAATCAATCATTTTTTTCTGTCACACATTTTCCAACTCGCACAAACTTTTTGGCAAAGTCTCAAAAGTATGACAAAAACACCTGCACCTTTGACACCTCGGCCACGACGGGCAGGTGTTGTTTCAGACCTCATCAGCTGCACAGCGACCCCGGCTGTGCCATAATGGGCGACCCGGCTGCAGCTCCTTTGTGCTCCCCTTCGGGGTTTTTTTTCTCAGAGAGCGGTTGTCAACATTGTCAGACCGGGGACGGGGCAGGATGACAGGGCTGTGATTGGGAGAGAATTACACGGTGTAAGACAAGCATGTGTGTGTGTGAGAGGAGAGTCAGGGAGACAAAAAGTGTAATAACAGGCTGTGTTGAAGAAAAAAAGACGAGTGGTGTCACCCCGTGGCCCCCTCATTAGAGCTGATCATGATAATCACGGCTGCTATTGATGTGCTGTGACCCTGACATGAGGAGAACACACGCTCCTCCCTCTGCTGTGTGTGTGCGAGTGTGTGTAGGGATATTCTGTTTTTGTTGTCACACTGCGAGTATCAGTGAAGTGTCTCGTGTTGATTTATGCGTCCGAGCAGCGGCAGCAGATGCAGAAGCAGAGGGAGTGCCACTCTCCTCCGACAGCGTTAGCATTAAGCTAGAATTATCCTCGCTCTGAGCACTCGTCCCCAACAATGGGCCCGGTAAACACTGCCAGGGTCTCTTGCTTTTATCAGGCGCACAGAATTTTAAAAAAAGCCTTAAACCATAACACAACGATATTGCAGTGGACAATAGCAAAATACCTTCATTTCCATTTGAAAACAAGCTGTCTAGCCCCAGGCGGAGCTAAATTGCCGCAACCGTTTGTTAATGTTCCTCAGTTTTGCAATTTAAAAGTAATTACTTTGGGTCTGTATGAGGGAATGAGGTCTGGTAAATAGAGTTTGGTTATTGTCTTGGCTCTATTGCACCCCACTGTCTTAGATAGAGCAAGATTGTGTGTTTTATGTGTGTTTCCGTGTGTCTTTTCATCAGCATGTCACTTAGGAAAAAAACCTCAAAAAAAACCAGGAGGCAGCTCGGTCCGTCCGTTGGTTGATGGTCCTGTCACTGTCATATCCATTCTCATTACTCCGTGGCATTCAGGTGCACACACACACACACACACACACGCCGGCTGAATGTCAGGCCCTAATGAAAGTGGATATGAGCGCGACAGGTAATTCACTGCCGACCCTCTAAAGACACACAAGCACAGAGAGCGAGCGAGAGAGCAACGAGAGAGAGAGAGAGAGAGCGAGCGAGTGTCGTCATTGTGTTGATTTGTGCTTTACATTGTTCACTGCTTTTATAAACACTCATTTAGCGCTCTGTTTCCTCCTGTGCAGCGTTCCATTAACACTGATTTCTGTTTCCGCCTGTCTCTTTTTTACCTCATGACACACCAGAGGCTCGCTCGCACATCATGCTGCACATGAACCCCACACACACACACACACACACACACACACACGTGTAAATGCACACGCGTTCGAGCGCACGTAGACGAAGTAGAGCATGAGAGACAACAGAGCGGTGTGTGTGTTTGCGTGAAGAGAGAAAGACCGACAGTGGAGAGAAAATCAGAGATTGGAATAATCAGGGGCTGATTTCTTTTGTTTTTACAAGAGGTCATATAACGCTGGAGGGAGGATTCAACAGTGTCACAAAATAATGTAAGCTTGAGGCTGTTACATACACACCCATTAAAAAAAACAGTTTTTACTGCAGAAATGAACATGTTTTCAGCCTGGTTCAAAAAAAACAAATAGGTCTGGTTAGTTTACGTCTCGATCAGCACTCACTGACTCGACTACTTCAACAGTCTCATCTACGCTTCATCATCCAGCAAACTACGATATATCCAGAAGTCTGCTGCTCGTCTTCTCACACACTGACCACATCACCCCCGTCCTTCATAACCTCCACTGGCTCCCTATCCGCCAGCGTATCACCTACAAAGCCCTCAATAACCTGGCTCCCCCACTACCTGTCTCAGGACCGATGGTGAGTCCTGCAGGTGAAGGGGGGGTTCCAGAGGCCTGCCACTCCCACCCTCTGGAGCTCACTCCCAAAAACCATCAGAGCCCCCCCTCACTCTCCACCTTTAAGAAATCCCTAAAAACTCACCTCACAACCACTCACTTATTATTCAAGTTCACCTCAAAGTACGACCTCCAACATTAGCCTAAAGATGAATCGATATCTCTCTTAAAAATCCGTCCTGGGTTTTGCTCCTAAACCCCTTCATGTGTTATGTGTTAATATGATGCTCAGTAGACGTTACGTGTCCTTTTCCTGAAGCGTTATCTGTACCAGAAGCTTTTCAATCTCTGTACGTGTTTGTTCAAACTTCATACGACCATGAAACCGTCTGCTTCCTTTTTCATCATCTTTTCAGTTATTTACAGGTGTCACATATTAAAGCAAAGCCGAGCAGATTATTTATGCAGTTCATTTAATACACAGGACTGGACTGAAAATGCTGAAGTGAATTATTAAAATAAGAAACGGCAAAGAGGGAAAAACAATCAACAAGAGCTGTAATTTCAAAGTGTCCGCAAATCGAAACATTAAACAAATCAATGAACGCCAAAAAGAGAAATTATAGAGGAAGAGAACGAGATGTTTCTCCGTCTGTCGGGTGATTTGAGGTTAACAGTTCTCGCTGTGCAGACTGGTCCGGTTAACAGAACCTCCTGCTCCGCCATTAGTCGCCGAGGATCACGTGTTCTGACATTTAAAGGTTCTCTGAGTGGTAAACAGACGAGCTGGAGAAGGTTGAGAGCACATAAACGCTCCTGAAAGCGATGAGAGATTGATTCTGAAGGTAAACCGAGCGGAGCTTATAAGTTCACTTTGCGTGTGCATGCGTCTGATGGGAAACGATGTGTAATTCTCTCTTCACGCTTGTCTCCGAGAGTTGGCTTCAGGGAGCCGAGGGCGCGTTTATTAGACGAGTGAACTTCTGGTTAAGTCCATCACAACTTCTGTCACAGAGAAAGTTTGACTTCTCTTGTCGTGTGTGCGTGTGCGTGTGCGTGCGCGTGTGCAGTGAGACGAGGTCAGAGCAGGTGTGAGCTTCAGTGAGCCATACCCTGTAACTCCATCATTTTAAATCTGGACACCATAATTATGTCAGGTGCTTTTTTCTATGTGTGCAGCATCAGTTTTATTGGATTTTATTCTGAACACACACACACCTGTCCATCACAGGTGTGACATGATGTCAGCACCTCAAACACAGATGTGATTGGACGGGTTGTAACCACAGGAGAGAGAGAATCCATCTTTAAGGTGCATGTGGAGAATAGATTGTCTCTTTATGCTCTCCAACAGGAGCCGGCTTCTATCGACGTAAAAGAGCCGACTCATCTGCAACCTACACGCCACTTTCTGACAGCACTCAGACTCGTCCTGATGCTAAACATGGCGTGCATTATTGCTGTATCAGCATTTAAAGATACTTCTATACCATAGACTTAGACTTAGACATCACCCCTGTGTTCCTGCAGGGGGCGCTGGAGTCCCATCGATGGCGGTCTCAAGCTGGAAATGCTGTCTCACCCTAACTTTCAGTCACCTTAACGACAGGCTGAGAGCTGGAGCTGAGGCGGGTCTTGACGAAGCGTTATTGGCTCGTGACCTCTCTTTGACTTCACAAAACTCTGGTGACCCCAGACGTCTAAATCATATGCAGTTTTCCGGTAGAAATAATTTGTTTTTCAATCATGTGACAGTTTTTCTACTGTGAACATTCACGTCAGAGCACATTTAGGCTTTTTCATGTTTATTATTGAGGACAGAGGAAGAAACGCTGGGAGGACGTTTCTGACGTTTCTGCACAATTGATGACGGACAGACGGAGACTCTGCAAGTTTCTTTCACGTCTTCTTTCACAAACGTCTTTCAAGTTTCTTTGGCGTTGGCTGTGGTCCACAGTAAATGACTGTGTTCACTATATTTTAATATATATTTATTTTTGATCAATAAATACAAATTCAGGCGACCCCATTTGAATTCCATGCGACCCCACATGGGGTCGGGACCCAGAGGTTGGAAAAGCCTGACCTTAAGACAGGCTGAGAGCTGGAGCTGAGGCGGGTTTTAAACCGTTGCATCACGCCCGCCTGTCAGCTACGCGCCTTATTGTGAGTACTTCTTATCCTTTCTAAAATAATGGCACCACATCAGGCGAGCGTGTCGATGCAGACGCTGGTGGAACTTTTCTGTTGCAGAGTTTTTAGGGTTAAAGGTTTTTCTGAGTATCTGCTCGGAGTGGAAATCATCGACATCCATATCTCTTCACCTTCAGTGATCCAAACTTTCGGATACAAGCTGTAAAGATGTGTATCCAAGTGTCGGAGATTTGTCAGAGATTGTAACGAAGAGACAAAAGTAAGAGAGAGGAAAGTGTTTTCCCTGAAGATGCGTCTCCAGGTGAGAGCGGCTCCTGTGAGACTCGGAGCACTTTATTTTCTTAAGATGTGAGAGTGGTGCAGCATGGGAGACGGCAGCCGCAACTCAAACTCTCTCTCTCTCTCTCTCTCTCTCTCTCTCTCTCTCTCTCTCTCTCTTGAAATAGAATCGATGCTGCATCACCAGCGAGGAGTTAATGGCGAGTTATTTTCACAAAATATGAAACCAGAGACTATTTCAGACGAAAAAAGTCACAACTTCCTGCGTGAAAACAAATAAAAACCTTCTTTTGGAAACCATTAATTATCCGTTATAAATAAATTCAGTGTGTTCATAACCTACGAGGGTCTCAGAAGCCTCTTTTTCTTTTTGTTGGTACCCATCGAGGGGTAAAGTCATCATGTTTCCCCCCAGCTGTTTGTGCTCAAAAGTGGCCAATTCATAACAAATCAGATGTGTGGCAGATTTAGTTTAACACCACATGAAGTGTAATTGCACCCAGCAGCAGGACTTCCTCCTGAACGCCCATCAGAAACAAATACCTATAAACATTAACGGGACCATCCAATATTCTCTTAACGGATTTTAAAAAAGCTTCATGGTTCAAAAACAGAAAAGAGTCCGAGGCGGCGGTGCGGATAAATTCTATTGTGCGGAATATATAACACCTTTTTTTTTTTTTTTTCGTGCCTTTTAAAGCAGCCATGTCGTCCTTCGCCTGTTCTAGTTTTTTTTAAGGGCAAAGTTGACCAACCGGGCGAGCGCCTGGAAATACTTTAAAGTGCAGCAATAGAACCATCAGCAAGCAGGCGTGGAGGCCCTCAGCCCCCCGGCCCCTCTCCCAGGGCAGGACTCTCATCCTGGGCTGTTTTCACCCCGCTGGCTGGGTGTCAGCCGGAGTAATGAGATATTTAGCAGAGAGAGAGAGAGAGAGAGAGAAAGCTCCGGTCTCGGGGGGAATCGAGGGCCCAGACTGACACCCCCCCACTCGCTTCTGAAAGCAATCCTCCCCTCCTTTATCCATCGGTGGTCAGAATGAAGAAGGGGAAATGACGGAGGAGAGGAGGAGTAAATACGGCCGGGCCTCCATCAGACAGGAGGCATGCTCGTTCAGATGATAAAGTCAAGACCTGACACACACACACACACACACACACACTCATACCTGTGTACAGGTACACTGCAGCACATGAAGCTGTTTGACATCCACAATCTGACCTAATTAGCTGCCTTAAAGTCGTTCTTTCACATTATGATGTCGGGTCCTGATGTCAGATTAGCTCAGCCTCGGGCGGTTTCGCTCAGTTTTCACTCTCTTTACGTGCAGGCTCGTTGCATTGTAACTGAAATCCTGTGCTCAAAAAGCTTATTTGCAGTGAAATGTCATTATCTGACATGTGAGCGCTGCTATTTTACATTTTCAGGGACACTTTCTGAGTAAATAAAGGTTCATTTATACGAATAGAAAGAGTCAGGGTAGCCATCCAAACACAGCAAGTAACAAAGAAACAGACTGTTTTCGATCTAGACTATCTATGGAGATGTTTGCATTATATTCTTTGTTCCTGGGGAGGTTTGACTCTTCATGTGTGACCCAGGGGCGTGTCCAGACTTTTTTCACTGGGGTGGCCCAACTGGGGCTCTGACATATGCAGGGGTGGCATCAAGTTTACGTGCACACACATACATGAAGGAAGGAATTAAACTTATTCACCCTTTCTATCTCCATGAATCAAATCTCCTTTAAGGTAAACAAGAGAACAGCAACACGTAAATCTTCTGAGCCTAAGCCTTTAATGACTCAAAGAGAAGATGTTTGTCCAAAGTCGCAATTTAAAGTACGCTTAAAAATTGCAAAAATTGCAAAAATGCAAACTCCTGCACGTTGTCTTAACTTCTAAAAATACATTTATTGGCACTGTGACTGAATCATAGTTAGTTCGTTGCAGGTTTGGCATCATGCAAGACACAGACTCGTTCCTTTCCTTCGCCTCTGTCTTATGAAAACGATGTGCAAAGAATTGTTTTTCAATTTAAAGTACTAATAAAACAAATGACATGTAAAGAAAACTTCTCGTAGCCTGTTACAACACAGGGAGAAAACTGAATTGAAACTTAGGTCCTGCCTCTGACAACGCAAAAGCCAATCATAGTTTAGAATTTCGGGTTTGCACCTAGGGTGGCCAATCAGATTTCAGGGGTTGGCCCCCCTTGCCACCCTTCTGGACACGCCCCTGGTGTGACCATAGTTTTGAATGTAAGAGGTAGATTTAGTTGCCATCTTTCTTTCTTTTTCCTGGAGCAGGAGTGACCACATTCATATCACCTGCACATTGTTCACACGTATCTCAGCTCTAACTGAGTAGCCGAATCCCCCGCTCGCTCCCCCTGCAGAGAGCCGGATCGAGCCTCAAACTCAAAATGTTTCAATCAAAAGCTTGTTTTATTCTCGGGTGGCGGATCGTCTTTGTCTCGAACGGATTCGCCCCCAGTCAGGCTTTGATTCCTGCGTGGTGATAGATTATGACTCCTTTCAGCTTCGGAGTGTTTTAGCCGTCACTGCAACTTTTATCAGGAGCGTTGTAGTGTGTGTGTGTGTGTGTGTGTGTGTGTGTGTGTGTGTGTGTGTGTGTGTGTGTGTGACTTTTAACTCATCACACACACATTGCTCCTAAGAGGATGTGAAAATCTGACAATTACAAACATTTTTCTGTTCGTCCAAAACCTCTAAATCCTCCGTTTTGCCCTCTCAACCTCTGTCTCTGGTCATCCCAATCAATCTGTGTGTGTGTGTGTGTGTGTCTTTCTAACAAACACACACACACACACACATACACACAAACACACAGCCTTAGACACACATCAAGTCCCTCTTCGTACGAGCTGATGAAATAGTTGGAGAAGTCAGGAAATCTGTTTCTGGTGAAAGCGTTCTGGACTCGGAGATAACTGAGCCCTTGTGGGGGGAAAGAAGAAAGCCCACCGGCTTTAGAGTCGAGCTTCCTGTGTGACTCTGTGTGTATGTGTGTGTGTGTGTGTGTGTGTGTGTGTGGGTGTGGGTGTGTAGGTGTGTGTGTGTGTGTGTGTGTGTGTGTGTGTGTGAGATCATATGAGGCAGTTTTAATTGCAGATCACTTTTTCCTTTCTCTCTTTGCTGATGTAAAGTTTGTTAATAATGAACCGTGTGTTGTGTTGTTGGGCTCGTGTGTGTTTGTGTGTGTGTGTGTGTGTGTGTGTGTGTGTGTGTGTGTGTGTGTGTGTGTGCCTCATAAAAACCTTAATTTTCTTGCCTTTATTATAATCTTTTAGTGCATTCATCATTTTTATGTTGAAGGTGTTTTCTACCTGCTGTACTCATCATGAGTGTGCAAACAGAAACAGAAATCCCTAATTACTTTTTTCTCCTTTTCTTCCCCTGTTCCCCTTCTTCTCTTCTTCTCTTCTTCTCTTCTTCTTCTTCTCTTCTTCTCTTCTTCTTCTTCTCTTCTTCTCTTCTTCTCTTCTTCTCTTCTTCTCCTCTTCTTCTTCTCTTCTTCTCTTCTTCTCTTCTTCTTCTCTTCTCTTACTTTTCATCCTCCTCTTCTTTTCTTTTTCATGCTCTCTCTTTGTTCTCCCTCTTCAACTCTGTCTTGCCTTTCTCTTTTCTTTCGATCGTGTCCTGAATCCTCCTTTTTGTTGTCTTCTATCTTTGCTCCTCTTGTTTCCTTTCCTGTCCACTTCCTCTCCTCTTTACTGTCTCGTCCCTTCTTCTTTCCTTCCCTCCTCTTCCTTTTTCCCTTGTCTCCTCTCCTCTCCTCTCCTCTCCTCTCCTCTCCTCTCCTCTCCTCTCCTCTCCTCTCCTCTCCTCTCCTCTCCTCTCCTCTCCTTTCCTCTCCTCTCTTCCCTTGTCTCCTCTCCTCTCCTCTCCTCTCCTCTCCTCTCCCACAGGGCTGCTCGTCTCCCATCGTGGTGAAGTTCGCCGACACGCAGAAGGACAAGGAGCAGCGGCGTCTGCAGCAGCAACTGGCGCAGCAGATGCAGCAGCTGAACAGCGCCACCACCTGGGGGAGCCTGACGGGCCTGGGGGGCCTCACCCCGCAGTATCTGGCTGTAAGGAGAGCCGCCGCGTCGCCCACCATCACCTCCTCCTCCTCCCTTTACTGCAGCCCCATGGCCAACGCCGCTGCAGTCAGTGCCCCAACCAAAAACACACAACTTTAAACAATCCCTAAATGACTCCTCCCTCTCCTCCTTTTCACCCTTTTTCCCTCTCATTTTAAACTCCTCCTTCAGTCTTGACAGTCTTCCTCTGCTCCTTCCTCCTCTGGGACACGAGCGCAGCAGGAAATGAGGTCTCTGAACGAGGTCTGAGGCTTCCAGGAGCCAAAGATCTGTGTTCAGTATTTAAAACATGTTACACAAGAAAAAAAAAACAGTAAGGATGCAGCCTCCTTTCCTGATTTTCAAACTAATTCTTTAAATTCTCGAATCAAAGATGCATTAAGATCGATATTTTTTATGGAGAAAGAAAAGACAAGAAAAATCACACTTTGAATGTCACTGAACGCCTCTCTGGACTGATCCTTCAAAAAGTCAAACAATCAGTGCTGCTATTTCAATTTGAGCTCTTAGTGTTAGCTTTGTTATTGTTTGACAAAGTCCTCCCTCTTCTGCAGATAAATAATTCCTTATAAACCCTCCGTTAGACGTCTCAAAGTTCGGCTGGTTGTCTTAACTCGTGAAAACTTTTCGGAATAATTGAGAGGCGACTTTTGGAGCAGTTGTTGCACGATATCTTAAGCAGTTGTGGTAAATGTTGTGCTCTTTAATGTGGGATTAGATGAAAGAAGTATTAATCTGGGGGCCAGTGCGGAGCCCGTGGGAGTCCACTGATCCCCAATTTATGAAATCCTGCAGAAGAGGCTCGGCTGCACAGCATCTGAGGGCGCCATCGCTTGATTTGTTTGATTGGAGGATTTGCGCGTGTGTTTTTAGTGTTTTAAGTAGAGTTCAGAAACCTCATTTTCCTGCTTTGTCTTTCTCCCTCTCTAAAGACTTTACAACCTCAGCTCTTTACGTTTCTTTATTGCGTGTCTGAGAGTCTCAGCCTGTTTGATCCAAAGTGCAATTAGCACCTGTCGTTTTCAAGGAGGGGAAACAAGCTCAGACAACATCCCTCCTTTTACTGGTTATTGATTTATTAACAGAGAGAAAATCTTCTTTCTGTGACTTTTGGAAATATTAAGCTCTACTCTGGAGGAAAGAGAAGAAGAAGAATAAAGTCACACCCACAATAGAAACAAGATGTTAATTTGCCGTTAATTCACGTCTTTGAAGGATGAGTTTTTTGACAGCATCAGTATTCCACTTTTGTTTTGGAATCTAATTAGTCGGCTAGATTGGAGCTTTCATGCTCAACTTGTCGGGAAGAATCGCGCTGGAATACAAACAGCGCCTGTGCTTAGAGGAGAGATCAAACTATATTAGCAGCTCATTTACTCATCGAGCGCTGAGGCAAAAGAAAGAAAAACCCACAATGCTAACCCGCTCATTTCACATTGAATAGACATGTTTTAAGCTCTTTCAATCCACCCTGCTCACTATGTTTCTCCCTCTTCTTCTTCTGTCTCCCCCTCTCTTCCTCCCCCCTCCTCCTCCTGTCTCTCTCTCTCTGTTTCTTGCCATCAGTTGCTTCAGCAGGCAACCTCCTCCGGTAACCTCGGAGCCTTCAGCGGGATCCAGCAGATGGCCGGTGAGTCAAAAATCCGTTGCTAAACTCCCCCCTGAAACCGCCATCGACGGTGGCAGTGTACTCTTTTTGTTGTTGTTGTGCCCTCTCTGTTATTTTCTTTCTCTCTCTCTCGCACACTTCTAAAAGAAAGAACCAAAGAGCATAAGAGATGAACTCGCGTGGTGGAGTAAAGAGAGCTCTTTGCCCCCGAAGATTTATGAACTGTTGCTAAGAATTGTCTTGATCTTTTAATGAGGCCAGACAAGAGTTGTGCCCTGGGCGTGGAGCGGTAGCACCGAGGCTTTGCAGGGGGATGGATGAATCACAGAACGGAGGGAAGAGGGAAAAAAAGAAAAAAGAGAGGGGGATTGAGAAAATAGTTTCAAGTAGACTCCTTAGGTGGAGCTCTTGCTCTGCAGGATGGCGCCATCTACTGCTCTCTTACTGCTGAGGGTCTGTGCCATCTGTCTTCTGCAGCACCATGTTTGCTTTTAAGAGGATCTGCAGGTTTAAGGCTGTTTTAAAGGACAATTCTCTGCTTTGTTTTTCACATCTTTTATGGTGAAAACTGAATAAAAGTACAAATGTTTTGGGATGCTCTTGTAGATTGCTTCGTCTTGCAGCCTTGAAACATGCAGTGACGGCTACGACTTCATCTTGTGTGCACAATTATTGCCTTAAATGGTGTTTTTGTTTTGTCACTGACATGCTCAGAGTGTTTGAAAACATTACAGGAATCATCCCTACAAAGACCACACCAGAATAAACGCCTGAAAAATCACAAAACTCCATTCACAAAACCAACGATTTAACAACACGGGAGTTATTGAACACGCGGGGTTCATAATTGACCGCTGCTGCTATAGCTGAGCTTCTTTGTCTTACTGTGTAATTTTGGTGTTTTAAAGGAGCCAAAAATGAGCATGATACCACAAAATAAGAACTGATTAACGCAGAGATCAGCAACTCTTGTTTTTCAACAAGGTAAAATTACAAATTACAGGAGTCTGGTGGCTTTGAAAAGTGGGATGTTTCTCGTGCAATAAAAAGCAGCTTACGGACGCCTGAGCTGCGTGGATAGTCTGCTCGCTCAGGTTTAAATTCGACCTTTGGCTCCTTTCCTACATGTCATTCCCTACTCTCTCTCTCGCCCCAATTTCTGACTCTATCCACGTCCCGTCTCTCCAATGAAGGCACAAAAAGCCAAAAAATAAATCGCCACTTTCCTTAACATAAAGGTCTTCCTCTGTGTCTCAATTGGGAGGTAGCATCTTTCAAAGGACTCAGAAGAAGGAAGCAGCCTTCATTGCCTGTGTAGACCTAGCAACCTCTATAAATGTATAAACCACATCACTGTTCTTACTCTTCATGAATGAGCAAACAAACTTCAAGAAAACCAGGAGTAAATGTGTCAAAACTAAACAAACAGGGTGTAACCCCGCCTCTCGTCCAATGACAGCTTGGATCGGCTCAAGCCCCTCCCGCGACCTCAAAAAGCATAGATAATGGAGCTCCATTTCGTGTCACGCAATGAATCTCGGGATATGTTGGGCCAAGAAGGATGCACCGGATGGATCCTTCTTGATTCTGCCACGTTGGCCGGGGCATTCAAGGACGCATTTGAAGGAGCCTTCGAAATGGGACGGCCTTCGACGCGTGGCTGTGACGTAATCAGCCTTCAAATGCAGACTTCACATTGGGACACAGCCTGTATCTGGATGGATCTTATTTGTGATGTCAAACATTTTGAGCTACAGTCCGAGCCTGTCAGTCCATAAACCAACACTTTTGGTCGGGCTTCTTTGATCGTTGTACTTTAATAAGTACTCTGCAGTCGTAGCAGCACGTCGCCCTGCTGCCGGCTGAAGGAAACTACTGAAGCTATTCTAAAACGTTTTCTACGAATTAGTCGTTCAGACTCGAATAATGATGTAAAAAAATAGAGTCCAAGTTTAAAATTGCAGAATCTTGGGGCGCCAGTAGCCTAGCGGTTATGCCGTGCGTCCATGTACAGAGGCTACAGTCTCTGTACTGTGGGTACAAGTCCGACCTCGGCCCTGTGCTGCATGTCATCCCCCCTCTCTCTCCTCCCATCATTTCCTGTCTCTCTTCAGCTGTCCTATCCAGTAAAGGCAGACTTCCCCGCCCCGCCCCAAAAAAAAAAGGAATAAAAAAAAAAGACTGAATCTCCTTTTAAAACGCTTGTAACATTTGTTTTTTGATTTTGAGTTAAAGCCAATTTAAGAGGAAAATCAGGATAGATAAAAACAAAGCCTGTTTAGCATCCAGTAAAAGTTTTCAAAGTCTAAAACGACACATATGAAATGAAGTGACAAGGACTCTTAAGTAAAGCTGCAGCAATAAAAGATGCATATTGTATTAACCCAGTTCCTTATTAATCTGAGCCTTGAGCGCGCCAAGAAGCCCACCTTTAAATGTTGAACAAGATAAAATCTGTCTTTAAGAAACATCATTTTTAGGGCTTTAAATGTAGGTTAAATTATACTTTGAGAAGCTGGTGGATACTCGCTCTCATCATCTATTACTTCTCTTTTTCTTTTAATCCTCTTTTTTTTTGCTGATTTCTCACACCCTCTTCAAATCACAGTTTCTTCATCTCACCTTTCTACGCCTCCCTGCAGCCTTAGCACTTTTCTCTTTTCTACCCTCCTCCTCCTCCTCCTCTCTTTTTGTTCTTCTTCTATCTTTCTGTGGGTTTTTGAAGCAAGGTGTCAGCTGTAGATTGCACGCTTTTTGTGTAAGAAAACAGGACGAAAAAATCAGCAGGGAACTTTAACAGATCGTGAGCGTGATGGGAGGTTTTAAAAAGTGGCGATTCTTGTCTTGTGTCCTCAAGTGTTCTGTCGTTTTCCCTCGAGTTACGACGCCTTGCAATCTCCCTGTGGCTGATTTGAATTTCTGCACAGTCTGCAGTCGGGCTGCAGCACACATTTTCCTTCACAAACACGCTCTCACACGGATAAATAGGCTCTGGGATTTGGAACGACGAGCGAGTGACGGTGTCTGAATCTGGAGATCTTTTGGTCCTCCATCTGCGACAGACAGAAAGAGAGAGAGAGGAGGGAGAGCGAGCGAGCATTAGTGATTGGCAGGAGATGTGACACAGCTGAATGACATCTGGTCCCAGTCTTTAACACGACGAGCTGCAGAGCTGAGAGGCTTCAATTACACCAATGAGCATTCAATTAGACGCAGCCAACGCCAGCCTGGTGCAGCCCGGCGCTGCCATACACGCTTCACACACACGCACACACGTATGTACTCACACACACTCGTACCATCTGCACAGCCCGGATACTCCGACTCTGATGTTGGAAGTCGATAATATTTGTTTCATACTGTCTCTCTTTCTCTCTCCGTGTGGCTTCATCTCGACTTTATCCCCCCCCCCCTCTAACCCGGTTATTTTTATCCGCCGCCTGCTCCTCCTCTACTTCTAACTGACGAGAAAATGTTCAACGAGCGAGATAACCTCCGACAAAAGCACGGAAGACATAAGTGTAGAGCTGCTTAAGGAAAGAGGGAAGACGACAAAGCATGGAGGGAGAAAGAGAGAGAGGAAAAGACAAGGAAGGAGGTTAGAATATAGAAGTAGAAGAAGAAGAAGAAGAAAGAAGTTGAAAGTAGAAAAAGCAGGACAGGAAAATAAATTAGACCCTAAAAGAGGATGAGAGGAAGAAGGTAGGAGGGCGTGGAAAACGAGGGGAGGAGGAAGAGGCCGGAGAAAAAGAGCAGACAAGTCCAGTCAATGTTTGAGAAGTGAGAAAATGAGAGATATTGGGGAGTCTAGGAAAAGAGAGGTGAAAGAAATGAGGCCTCGTTCATTGTCCATGTGGGCTGAAGAAGGAAAGAAAGGACACTGGAAAGACAAAATTTGAAGAAAAGTAAAAAAACGGGAAGCAAAATAGGATAGGGAGAGAAATCGTTTTCATGACGGGGAAGAGATAAAAAAAAACAGAAATGGGGGAAAAAGATGAAAGAGAAGCCAGAGCAGGAACACTCATAAAGGAAAACAGGAATGTAGAAAATCATACTGAACAAAATAAAGTAAGAAAGGAAGGGAAATGACAAAGCAGAAGAGAGAGAAATAGGTATTGGGATGAGAACAGAGGACAAATCTGAAGGAAAATTGAATAAAAAAGTGAAGTAAGCAAAAGGAAAAGAGGATGTACAACCTGCAAGGAAAAGAAAAAAGACAAAAAAAAGGAAAAGGATGTTGGAAACAGGGAGAGGAAAAGTCCAGAAAAGAAAGAAAGGGAGACAATGGAGAAGCAGTGAGAGTAAACGTTTGAAAAAGAAGACGAAGGAAAGGTTGTGAAAGAGGACGAAGGAGAGAAGACGAAGGAAAGAGACAGAAGTCAAAGAAAAGCCAGCCAGATGAAGTTGAACAGCAGGACTACAACACAAAGGCACTCCAACCCTCTACAGCTATAGACGACATCATTGTGCCTCTGTGGTCAACTACGTTTTTTTCACAAACACGCTGAGAGGACGTGCAGCAAAGTAAACCTCTCCTTTATACTCTCATAAAGAGCCATGAAGAAGAGCTCTTATAAAAACAGCCTCTACAGCCTTCTTCTTCTTCTCCCCGAGCAGCGCAGTCTGCATGAACTAGCAGCTCTAAAAAAAAAAAAAAAACGCCTGTCGCCTTCCCTCGCACGGTGCATTTCCCCGCCTCAAAGGAAGAAATCAAAGGAGAAAACAATGTCTGAATAAGTGTGACATTCGAGCGTGCAGTCCCAGAACATGAACCAACACTTGTAATCCAATAAAAGCTTCTGATGCATCCTGGGAAAGTTGGAGACAATCGTCGTGAAAACAGGGATTGGATTTGGCTTCCGTGCTCAGCGAGCTTAGCATGAACGTTTTTTCCAACCCTGGGCGTCAAACAGGCTGCAACATAATCTTTGTGCACACATGCCCGAGATCAAAGTGTGTCCGTTAAAAGTGCCTTTGACATTCTCAGATTGTACAGGAGATCTATGATGCTGATCCGTATCTATGGATGTTGTTTCCTGCTGCTCTGAACGAGACGTTACGAGAACTTGGCGAGACTTGGCCACCGACATATCAGAGCAAAGCATGGAGCAAAGCTTTAGGACACGCCCAACCCAGGTGGCTCTTTCAAGTACACGCCAACCTGGAACCTCATTAAAAATGTCCCTGTGACTGCAAACAGCAGCTGGCCAATCAGAGGAAAGTGGGCATGTTGGGGAGGGGGGGCCTTAAAGAGACAGCAGCTGAAATGAACCGTTTCAGACCGAGGCTGAAATGAGGGATTTTACCGACGTCAGTATCAGATCAATAAAGAGATTTTTGAGCTACTCATCTCCCAACGCTGCTCAGTAGGTGTCCCAGACTGACATCATTAACGGTGGAATAAGGACCTTATCTCAGTGTTAAAGGCCCCAAATGCAAAACAACACAATGAAACTTAAAAACAAACAGGTTGTTCCAGGGGTAGACCAGCAACCCCATGTTTGCATAATAAAATAAAACATTTACAATGGCCTGGTGGCTTTCAAAGTGAGATCTAACTCGGTTTTTTTTCTGGTGAAAATTGACTTTATTTCAACGTTAAGGTCCCTAAACCTGCAGGGATAACTTTTCAAAATGCGGTCACACAATTTGAACAACAATCTGAGCCTGTCAGTCGCAGAAATGAGCAGTTTTGGTCAACATTTGATTTTACTCTGGAAGATAACATTGCACCCATTACAGCCTGTTTAGCTGCTGCAAGCTGAGGTCATCTACTGCATCATTCCCCCCGAGCATTTTAAAGGTATTAGTCTCACATATCAAACAACTTGGCCTTTGCTTTTTCCTTTTTTTCTTTCTATATTTAATGAACCAATCAGAGCTGAGAATCCCAGTGATGAATCCAGCCAGCTGTTGTCATTGGCTGCGTTCAGCCTTTCTTGTCTGGGTGAAGGATATCTCTGTTTTTACAAAAAATCCAATCATTCCCCACGGCGTCAAACGAGACGGATCTTCTTATTCATGGCGTCTTCTTGTTTGTGTGTCTCTGTTTGTATGTGTGTGTGTTTTTGAGCGTGTGTGTGTGTGTGTGTGTGTGTGGGTGTGTGTGTGTATTTCCATGGTACTGTATATACATCCAAACTGTATATACGACACATACACCTTACATTGACAGTGTCCACCCTTTAAATCTAACAAGCTCATTGGTCAGAGGAAGCTCCTGCGTGGTAAGAACGACTCATTCTGTTTTTCTTTACGAGGATCTCCTCTGCTGCCTCTATATCCACACACACACACACACACACACACACACACACACACACACACACACACACATTCATGGAGCGAGGTGAAAGGTGGAGTTGTACTCACAGACGGTGTTTTACAGCCTTTGCTTCACCATCATTTGGGTGTTGCCATGTAGTCATTAATTATGCTTAAGTACAGGCCTTTATGCTAATAGCAGCGAGCAGATTAACAATGAGGAGAGTTCAGCCTGCAGGTGTCCTGAACTACAGTTCATATTATAATCACTGAAAAGCTCAAAGTCTCTGTAATGTGCTGCTGTGATTAGAGCCTGACTGATATCGACAGGGCGCTGATGTCTGCTTGTTGCAGATATTTCAGCGGGGAAGATTTCAGTGCGTGATTTTGTTTTGCAACTTCGGCTCTAACCCCCCTTAATATTTAAAAGTAAAACAATAAACCTGTCTGTGTAGTATTTGGGATATTGAAGTTTTTAACTTGATTAATATTGGTCCTTATTAAGCTACCAGAAACGGTGCAGGTACCAGATCTGCTCGGGGTCCTGCGTCTGCTCGGGGTCCTGCGTCTGCTCGGGGTCCTGCGTCTGCTCGGGGTCCTGCGTCTGCTCGGGGTCCTGCGTCTGCTCAGGGTCCTGCGTCTGCTCGTGACGTTACACAATAAAGCCGTTTTCACATATGAACTCCTGAAAATATCTAGATCATTTCAGGAGGACTGCTCCGGACATTCTCCTGACCGGACTGTTCACATATAGCTCCTCACAGCGGGAGACTATCCCTGTCAGACGGGAGGGGGGGGCGGGGGATTTCCTGAGGTAGCGGACGAAGCAACAGAGTCCGCTTTACGACGCTATAATGAGAATATTTGTCTTGAAATCAATGCAACGTGTAGTCCAACGGAATCACAACATCAACTAAAGAGCGGAGAACAACATACTGGCGAACAGAAAACGTAATGCAGCCGTTTAATTACGTGCACGGAGATCGTAGCGGTCGCGTGTATACACTCTTTAGATGAAGAATAAGGTTGAATGCTGTGAATCTATGGAGATGTTTTACCACGAAATACAAGGGCGGTCAAAGCTGTTGTGTGTTTTTGACACTAGAAGAAGTTAGAGCACATTGTGTACATTTGATGTTAAACAAGAGAAACAAGTTACACGAGGCTTACTGTCTCCTACCAGTAGGTGGCGTCTTTACAAAACATTGAATATTAGCATGTTAATATGTTCAGGCAGGGACTCTCATCCACCGTGTCACATTGAAGGCCGTTTGGACGCTGCGTGTTGGAGTTCTTCCTCCTTCATAAGGAGGCTCTCTGACGTACAGCCAATCACAACGACCCCGAGCACATCTGGTACCTACAACGGCTCTCTCTGAATCCACCAGACTCCATTGACAAAAACAGTCATTTTACCATGCAGTATGTGGGAGTTGCTTGTCTACAGCTAACTCTTTTTTTACTTCTTTTTTATGTTGGTGGCACTTTGGGTTTTTAAATGATCCATTATGATACATATAATATCTCTGTAACACAAAAAAACAACCGATGGAGGGAGCGGGTAGACCAGCAACTCCTGTGTTCATCAAGGTAAATGATTATGGTATAAATGACTGTTTTGTCAATGGAGTCTGGTGGTTCTAAGGGAGCAACGAAACTGAAACTCAAATGTTTATTTCGTAGCAATCTACCAAAGAAATCGTAAAACGTTTCATACCTATTAGTCATTTAGGTGTCTTTAAGCAGGTTTTTAAAATAGGAGAGTAATACAAGTGTCAAATGGGGACTTCAAAAACCAACAGAAACCTTTAAAAAAATGTTGCTTTCATTGATCGTTAGGACAGGAGTTAGCCTACAAGGGTAATTTCCATCTGTTTTCTCTAAGCAGATGTTTAAAAGGAGCCCAAAGCACCCAAAGGCACCCTTCACCACTCTTAAATTTCAATAGTCCCATATCAGTCAGGCTCTAATCATGATTTTTATTGACCAATTAGTTGTCTGTTTTTACGAGAACATCTAAGCTGAGCATAGAAGGAGCTTCAGTCAAATTCAGAGTGATATAATTGGCAGGAAAAGATAGAAAATCTAGAGTAGGAAAGTCTTCTCCACTGAGCCTTTCTCTAAGACAGAAAAATATAGGTTTTACTAAATCACAGATCATTCCTGCCTGCAGAGCCGCTCTGCCTTAGAGAGAAATGCACCAAACCTAAACACTGCAGCAGCTGCTTTTACTGATTTGAACACATGTGGGACTTATTAGCGAAATCAGCTGCTGTAGTGTTTGTCTTCACACACTGCAGACTCTTCACAAAGAAACACTGAAGTTATATAAAGATGCAGCAGGAAAAGATGAGTGCGTTACAGCACAGGCACACACTGTTGTTCTTTGTGCACCTTTGGGACACCAGGCAGCTAACTCGTCTTCAGTCCTGTCCTCCCGGTCCAGCCAGGCGACCCAGCCTCGCCTCAGCCTCGCTCCCCAGGTTTGACACCACCCTCTCTGGCTCCTCTCTCCAGGTATGAGTGCTCTGCAGTTGCAGAACCTGGCCACTTTAGCAGCGGCGGCGGCAGCGGCCCAAAACTCAGCCAGTCCCTCCACCGCAAACCCCCTGTCCTCCAACGCCGCCTCCCTGGGAGCGTTGGCCAGCCCAGGTAACATCGCAGTCACTCAGGCCGGGGGGGGTCCGACGCCGGGGGGAGGGGGGCCAACGCCTGCCTACGTCCTCCGCTCTGCACCGTTCCCATTACCAGTGTTGTCGCCACCATGATCCCGGCACTTCACCTCCGCCATCACTGAACCCATCTACCAATCATCGTTGCCGAAAACATGACCATCTCCATTGTTCAGATCCCCTCTGGCACGTCTCCATGGTGTGTGTATCCACCGTCTCCATATAGAGACCATGCTGTGTTGTTGATGCACTGCCTACCTGCGTCCCACTGTCTTTGAACACCTCACGTGTCTTTGAACCCCTCACGTCCTCCTCACCATGTGGCCCAACCACCATGCCACCGTGTCATACACGCACTGTATATGTGTGCGCGTGTGCATGTATGTGTGTTTCGTGCTTAAATGTGTCCGTCTGGAACAGATCAGTGTTTTGTCGTCGTGTGTTTTAGTGTCTGCGCCTAATCTCAGCAGCTCAAGTGCAAATGTAGAAACTTTGAGACGGTGTGTTTCTTCCAGGAGGCGGGGTCTGTTTGCACCTGTGTGTGTGTGTATATAGGTGTGTGTCTGTACTTATGGTTGAGGAGTTACTTTGGAAATTCTTGTATTTTCAAACCGAGGTCCTATCATTAATACATCGGGGTCTAAATGAATGGATGCTTGGTTGAATGCTTCAGCCTGCAGCTGCAAAACCGGCTTTAATGGCTGCAATGAAATTCTTTGGGGCGACCTCGCCTGATCAAAGAATGTCCTCTAAAAGTTCTTCTTTTTCCCACTGACAGGCAACCATTGATATCTTCAGGGATCCCCACAGAGACAGACTTCAGATCCCTTTTTTTGAGACCAGGAACAAGAAGTAAAGCCCTCTCTTCAGAGCCAACCAAACACGCTTTACAAAAACACTACTTGCAGCTACATGGTCCGTATTTGCAACCTGGATTGTGGTGTTTAGAATACGAGGTTCAGATATAAAACAATACATGTAACACAAACTATCACACAAAAAAGGAACAACTGAAGTAACTCCAGTGTTCTTCAAGTTAAATGAAGTGTTTTGTCAATGGCGTCTGGTGGCTTTGAAGAGAGCGATGTTACGTCTATTCTTGGTTTAAAATCTTTTCCAGTAAGAATCCTGAAACTAAATTTACCAGACGTTAGAAACAATCCGAGTCCGTCAGTGGCAAACACAATAGCTTGTATTGGACGTAGGGAGATTGTGTGCAATTGTCCCAAAGGATGAAGTTGCAGCCATTACAGCCCATTTCAACGCTTCCTCCTGAAGTAATCTACTGGAATAACTTTCAGCACTCTAAAGTCATTTAGGCCTCAAATTTAAATCTAAAAAAGGACGCCTGGTTTCAAAATATCCGACGTCCCCTTTAAGAACCCAGAGGATGATGTTTGAACTTGACTGAGGTTAAATATCACAACCTCCAGACTCTCTACTTCCTCCTTTTTTTTCAATACTCCTTCATTTTCTTCTCTCAACTGCTTCCCCCTCTCCTTGTGTTCCTCCTCGTTGCCCTCGTCTTTTTCCTGCTGCCCTCCTTTTGACAAGCTCCCTGTTTCTGCTCCATCATCCCCACCTTTCATGTCGGCTCGGCCTCGCTCCAGCAGCCGTGGTTTTTTAGCTGTCTTCTTTTGGAGCGCACTCCCGACAGAGCATGAATATGAAAAGCTCCCCCTGCCCCCCGTCCCTCTCTCGTCTTCCTCCTTCATGTTAACACTAACACCGCTTCCATCCCACTTCCTACCAGCCCGTTCTCGTCTCGTCTCTCTTCCTCTCCTCGCTTATTCTCTCCTCACTTTTCACCTTTTTTTTTATCCCAGCCTCTCTTTCTCTCTCCCTCTCTCTCTCTCTCTCTCTCTCTCTCTCTCTCTGACTCTGAATGTCAGTCCAACCTTGAATAGTACACACTCAGGTGGAGCTACTCGGTGTGATGAGTGGCGCTTTACTGCATGTGTCAATGAAAAGGAAAACGTCACAGAGGTTTGATAAATATAGACAGTTCTGCATGGATACAGACAAGCATTCTTTTTGTTTTCGCACCTTTCAAATATTGCCTTTATTGCACCGTTTCTTAATATCCAAAGAGCGCCAACCTCGCTTTGTTGGCATCGCTTTGATGAGGTCAAAGGTTAATGAACAGACTCAGTCTTGCTGGGTTTTTTTATGTGTTTGGATTCAGAACAAGGTCGTGAGTTTTGTCCACCATCTCACCCGCCACTACCACCGACATAGTAGTTCATGTGTGGTGCACATGTCGCACAAGTGTGTGTCCAAGTGTGTGCGTACGTGAGTGTGTGTTGTTTCTGTGTCAGTGGAAACAGGAGTTTTAAAAAAAGAGTCTTGTACAAAAAGTTTCACAGTTACTAAAGCTATCAAAGTCTCTCTCTCGATTGTTCTCTTCCGCCTTTCTGTCCACACGTCTGCTTCTTTTTGATGCTCCCTTTCTTTCTTTAATGTAATTACAGCATCACCTTGTATGCAGCGATGCTTCTCTTTACCTGCTTTTTGTGAACATTTCCAGCTCTCTTCTTTGAAACCATGGTCGTGCTTTCATCCCCGTATAATTATACACCTGGGGTTATTTTCTTTGTAGGGTCAAGGTGTCTCAGATGATCAGATTAATGAAAGGGGCTACTTGATCATTTATGATCCAAGAAACGTGAAAACATTCATGGCCAAGGCTGCAACAACGTTTTTCATACTTTTTATTACGAGTTATTTTATATGGATCTTGTTTGAAACTGCACCAAAGTCCAGCTGACCCTAATGTCGACTCGGAGTGAGCAGCACAAACAGAATTTGGGAGTCCGCCATTGTTGTTGTAGTCCACCTACTCGTGCATGGCTAGTGATTGGACCTATACTGCGCCTGTGCGCTGAGTCTCCCTCTCGAGTTTACACGGCGACAGAAGCGGTGCTGTTTCCAATATTTCGTACTTTGAAACCTGTTTTCAAAACTTTCATGCACCCAAAACTCCTTTGTCGTGTAAACAAAAAGCCAAAACGCAACATTTACATTTACTGTGAAGTCGGCATGTCATGTAAGCGTGGCCTAAATATGACCCCTTCGCACCTTGCGCCTACTTTTGCACAATTATTCCGCGTATTGCACTTGGACCCTGAACTAAAGAAAATTCTAATAAAGCCCCCTTTTTCACTGAGACAACTTCAGTTCAACAGTTTCCATTCAAACCTTCAGCTTTGAGGACTTGACCTCCTTCTTAGAATAAAGAACCTCAAGGCCGGCAGCCCGTTCTCTCTGCAGTGTTTGCAGTTGACACGTAATTATAACAGTGTGCTGATACATGTTGGGATTAGTAGCACTTTTGTTTGACCTCTACCTTGTGTACGAGTTTGTTTTTATAATAACTGCGTAAGAAAACCTTCAACTCAACTCTAGGAAACGTTCGGTTTGTGAAATACTTTTATAACACATGTCCTTCTTTCTCTCCTACTTTCACCTCTCTCTCTCTCTCTCTCTCTCTCTCTCTCCTTCCTCTCTCCATTTCTCCTCATCTCTTCCCGCAGCTGCGGGCAACACAGCCAGCTCCAACGCCGGCGCCATGAACTCTCTGACCTCTCTGGGCACCCTGCAGGGCCTGGCAGGCGCTACTGTGGGCCTGAACAATATTAATGCACTAGCAGGTAGCATCAACAGTGAGTATTCACCCTGCCATCAGCCACTCCACTTCCACCTACACGTCACTTCCACTTCATACACACCCAGCGGCAACATCACTGCAAAAAAAACCTGTGAGTCGATGCAGAGAGACGCGGAGTTACAGGAGCCAAGCAAGGCAGGAATAGAGTTTGACTGAGCGTTTGAAATGTCTCATATTGAATCTATTTTTAGATATAAGAAGTTTCCTTAAAACCAACATACACCTCGTTTTTTATATCTTTAAAATAACCAAAATGCTTCATTTGATAAATAAATCAGAGCCTGTGTAAATCCAAAAATCCATGCAGACGTGAAGATAAATTGGAAGATTTGATTTGGCATTTATCTTTTGCCTTTATGAGGTTTTGACTAATCCATAACTTTGAGTCTGTATTTGAGGAAAAAGAAAAGATTGACTGAGAGGGTAGGGACGCTTGATCAGATATTGACAAAAAGGAAGAAGAAGAAGAAGAAGAAGTAGAGATTTAAAAGAAGAAAAAGCATCAATAATGAAAATGTTTGCACGACGAACAGAAACTGAACTCTGGTTGTTTGCTTCTTCCTGTCGTCTCTCTGTATCGCAGTAAATGATCTGTCTTCACTCTCTCAATGACGGCTTTCTTTTTTATTCATCTGACCGAAAACATTTCATCCATCCATCCCTCCTCCATCTCTCCTCCATCTCTCCATCCGCTTCCTGGTTGTGTGCGGGTTGTGCTTGCTGTTAAAGTGCTGCGTCGCTGTCTGGGCAGAGCTGGCGTGCTGCTGTCACCTCACGCGACTCTCCGTGTTGTCATTGTTTCACATCGTGTTGTTTTGTTTTTCTGTCGTCTGTACAAAGGGGTTTACCATCAGGGAGATAAAGGAAACATTTTCACCTTTTTATCTAACTTCTAAAGACTTCATTACACGGAGCCGTAACGGAGCGGACACACAATGCACACGTATCTGGTGGAAGTTAGGAAAGTTACATAACGAAGTTCTGGGTTACAAACGATTGACAGCGTCAGGGCTGCTAGTTTTATAAAAGTTTAAATCTATGTTGACAGGATTTACTTGAAGGTCCAGTTTAATACAGCGCAGATATACATGTTTCTGTCCACATGTGAATTTTCTAGATGGCACAGTGTGTGCGGTCTCCCCGCGTCTGCCGCTCCACGCCATGTGTCCTGCCTCTGACCTCTGGGGAAACGGGCTGGGATCTTAATCAGAGCTGTTATTACAGCACAGATCCTGTACGAGCGGTCTCTTCCTCCACATTATTCTCCTCTGACCTTTATGCTCCGCGGCTGGAGTAGCTGTATCCGCCGTGTAAATCATAAACGCGTCAGCTACAGAAACACACACACACACGCTTGTCTTTTAAAATGAAATGGGTCGCTCTAGTTTAGCATCCCATTTTTTCCCCGACTAACCCTTCTCCCCTCACTGTGTCCCCTCCTCCTCCTCCTCATCACCCCCTCCCACCACCAACCGCCCTCATTTAAACACATCTAGGCCTTAATTGAATTGCAAAGGTCACCGGTGCAATTATTCCTGAATAAATGAGTGACCTATAATCCGGAGCTCTGTGGTGATAATTTATTTCACTGTGTCTGACGGTGAGGCGACAGGACGCCGAGCCAATGTCAGACCCCCTCAGACAAGTTGCCCTCCGCCGTGATATTAAGCCGTTACAAGCAGCTAATGAGTGTTACTGCTGCGTTCCTTCACTTTTTAAACTAGACCACCGCCTGTCTTCCCCCCCCGTCCTCGCTCTACGTACCTGCTTTCTCCCCTAAAGTGAGACGTCACGCCTGGAAAAGCACATCAGAACGTTGGTTCCTTTCTGAATGTATGGAAACAGAGATAAATAATCATGTAGGGCAGCTAGAAGAACTCTGTGACACCTACGTAAGACAAGAATGATACCTTATTACTGGATTTATCATCTCAATACTAATGCACATAATGTGAAATTCAGTATGCACCAGATTTTCAGATTTTTTTATCGATGTGTAGGCCCGCATTGCCGGTTAAATCTCGTGACTAAGCTGTAAGACAGACTCCCGCCACTAGATGGGGCTGTAGCTCCAGTGAATGTGCCTGCTCTTCCCAATCTACTGCCCGAATAGTATCACATAAGAGCATGTATTAATACTAATTTGTGAGCGCGGGATAGCCTAGCGGAGCCATGTACAGAGGCTATAGTCGTCATCGCAGCGGCCTTGGGTTCAAATCTGACCTCTGCCCTTTGCTGCATTTCAGCCCCAACTCTCTCCTCCGGGCATTTCCTGTCCGCTCTTCAGCTGTCCCATCCAAAAAGAGGCACAAATAAAAAATACAAACTGAACTATGGAAATATAAAAACAAAAGTTCACGTTTCGCAATTGTCTGCCGAGGGCCCCTATAGTCTCTCGACACTCAGAGAATCCATCTTGGATCCTGAGGTCAGGGTTGGCAAAGTTTCTCTCACTTGTAGAGACATGTATAGTCACATTTATGGAAAGATGGTGTTAAATTACTGATTTAAGGGGTTGTTCCAGTTGAAATGTGTACTCGCTAGCTCAAATAAAATGCAAAATAATGAAAGAAAACGTGTTGATTGTAAAAGACAAAGTCAGTTAAACTTCCTCCTGCAGGTTTCTTTGGTTAGACGTGCTTCAAAAAAGTCAAATACGCCAGAAACAGATTTAATGAACACCTGGGGGTCAATGGAGGACGTGTCCCATAGGGAGCCCCTGAAAATCCCAGCTACACCCCTGCTTCTGTGTTACAAAGTGTGTCTTTGTGATCATTGTGTTCTCTTTCGCTGTGTATCCGTGTTTTATACACATTACTGTTTCTGTCGTGTCTCAGTTCGTGTGTGTGTGCATGCCTCGCTGCTGGTTTAAAGGATTTGCGTGTGCAGCTCTGGCTGTCATCAGCTACACTCATACTGTACTTAAATGTGTGTGAACTAATTCAGTGTGTGTCCTGTGATCTGAGGTGTTATCCGTAATGTTTTGTGCCGTGTTTCGTCTTCTGTGTGTAACGTGATGTGAGTGTAACTCACAGTACAGTCCCAGTAAACGTCAGTGTACGTGTGATGTGTGTCGTGGTGTGAGTATTAATGTGTGTGTGTGGTAAAAACACAACCTTCAGTGGGAGCGCTAATGAGTAAGTGCACTCTTCTTTCTTTATTGTTGGGTTTTATGTAAAGTTGCTCAAATGCTCTCAGGTATGGCGGCTCTAAACGGAGGCCTGGGCGGCGCAGGGCTTACCAACGGGACGGCGGGCACCATGGATGCGTTGACGCAGGCTTACTCAGGGATCCAGCAGTATGCCGCCGCAGCGCTGCCCACCCTCTACAGCCAGTCGCTGCTGCAGCAGCAAGGGGCCGCAGGCAGCCAGAAAGAGGGTCAGTAGCTCGGGGGGCTTTCTCTGTGAACATCACTGATGCTCAGTCGGAGAGAGATTTAGGTCTTTGCTGCAAAAAGAAAACATGTTTTCAGTGTTTCCTCCAGGATTTATTTACCCTGCAGAACAACAACAAAACCATCATGAGACATTGGAACTCTCAGCTGAAACAAACAAAGATAATCATCATGATGAAATGGGAATTTTTAGCAGTGTAATATTAATCGCTTAGGGTCGAGTGAACTCTTCGGACAGTCAGCGTAACGTCGATTGTTCATACAAACAAAACGAAACAGGTGGTAAATGTTGCTGCAAGAAGACATTTTTTTGCAAATAATGTTTTTCGCAGACAGCAACAAAAAATAAAATTCCTCTACAGAGGCAACAGTGAGAAAAAATTCAAATTTGCTGCTTTGAGTAGAAAAAATGCCGGACTGCGGGATGCTTTTGGTGCATTTGTGTTTGCCGTTTTAAGCTCACCTTTTCATATCATTTTAAAAATACTTTTCAAACACTCAGCATCATTAGAAAAATTAGCATTCTTTCCTTAAAAAGACTTAAGGTCTGCACAGCTCATAGACAAACTTGCTGCTCTAAAAATGTGTTTGAAATCAGTATAACCTCGACTTTAAAACGCCTTCACCCTCTCATTCATTTAAAACCCGGAGCTAAGCTGTTTTTAGCTAAGAAACTGAACATTTGGAAAAAGTGATCACCAATTCCTTCCAGGACTTTAGTGTTCAATAGGATGTCTGCAGAAGAACATAAAGAGTATTTAAGCAGCAGAGACGTAGAGTATAGGGAGTTATTTGTTTATTTATTTGTAAATCGTCCTCCTCTGCTTTATTTTTCTTCAACGCTGCATGAGTGTTGTGGTACTCGAAATCGGACTTGTTGGAGGTCTCGTCTCGTCTCGTCTCGGACTCAAAAACCTGTCCCTAAAACTCTACATTTCTGTGAAAATGGTCATCATTGTGGTTCCTGATTGTGCGGCTCCTTTTATTCTATCCTGGAAGAGAAAATGTAAAATTGATAAGTCTGAATATCAGAGCTGTTGCAGAGCGCCACCTCCGACCGCAGAGGCTGACAGTTGAGGTGAAATTTCCACGAAAAAGCTTTTAACAAAAGTGTTGAATACAAAAGAGATGATGAAATATTTAGTGAAAAGAATAAAGCCACACACTGTTTGTTTGTTTGCCGCAAACAAAGATCCATTTGTAAAGACGCTTTTTATTTCTTTGTCAATCACATCCAGGAACTGAAAAACCCTCCAGGGAGAAACACTGAGCCACCTTCGACCCCTCTTAAGAGCGACGACGTGCAGCCCGAGAGAATGAATGAATCAAAAGCGAGCGAGCAGAGAGCCGATGTATAATTATTAAATGAAAACCAAAAGCTTTCATCTTTGTTTAATGCTCAACACAATCACAGAATCTCCTTTAAAAGCAATAACACGCGCAAGGTCAGCCGATATTGTGCTAAGCGGCGTGCTTCAGCCGCGTTCCTATGACGACAGCGACCGCAGTGTCAGTTCCCCTCACAATGCAGCGCCGCCTCTCCTGCAGGTTTGATTCATGAAAAAACACACTCTGACCCTCACACCCGATCTGCATCTCGTCCCCAACAGGTCCCGAAGGTGCCAACCTGTTCATCTACCACCTGCCCCAGGAGTTTGGAGACCAGGACATTCTGCAGATGTTCATGCCTTTCGGAAACGTGGTCTCTGCCAAAGTCTTCATCGACAAACAGACGAACCTTAGCAAGTGCTTCGGTACGACAGCAGTGAAGTTGTCTTCTTCTTTTCTCTCAGTTCAGGTGCACGACACCTCTGAAGGATGCAGATCACAGTGTCGGTCCTTCAGAGTAGACGTGTAAAATGTTCATACCATGTGGGGTTCATCGTGGAAAAAACAGATTCTGAAACATGAAAAGCACTGACCTAAAGGTTCAAGTCCCAAGTACAGCTACTAAACTATTTATATTCAAATAAATAAACTGGAACAAAACAATTTGGAAGTAGCTGAATTTTCAAAAAGTAAGAAAGCCTCGTTTCACATCTTCACCACCCGTCCCTCAAACGTGACAAGAGACAGTGCTGACTAAAAATAGAGGTGAACATTTTATGTGTACGAAGGCTGTTAGTAAATCTGATCCCGTGGCTTATGGGATTGTTTGCGAACACGTTGCAATCTGAGTGCGTACTTTGGTCATTTTCAATACTTTTTATACTTGACTTTTTGTTTTCACTTTCTTTTGAGTCTTTTGGGGGCGTTTTGTGTCTTTATTTATAGACAGGACACTGGGTAGAGTCAGGGAGAGAGAGAGAGTGGGGAATGACATGCCGGAAAGGAGCCACAGGTCGGATTTGAACCCAGGACGCCCGCCCACCTGGAGGACTACAGCCTCCGTAAATGGGGCGCATGCACTAACCACGACGCTAGCGGCAACCCCACACTTTCCGTTAAGTTTTGATTAGTTTCAGTGTTAGTTTTTTTGTCTCATGTCGTAGATTGTTCAGAGAAAGATATCGAGCAATTTTATTTTAATAAGCACATCTTACAAGGACCTTTCACTTTACGTTACACAAACATTCACCCTCGGGGGCGCCAGTGGCGTAGTGGTTAGCGCGCATCCCATATATAGAGGCTGTAGTCCTCCAAGCATGCGGCCCATTCGAAATCGGACCTGTGGCTCCTTTCACGCATGTCCACTCTCTCTCTCTCACCCTGATTTCTCAATCCACTGTCCTACCTCTACAATAAAGGGGAAAAAACAATCACTGCTCGTGTCTTATGGAGCGTCATTTTGTTTTTAAATAAGGTACACATTTGGAGGAAATAATGAGGAAATTGCAGAAACTGACACCAAAAAAAAAGATCCCTCCAACCTCGGATTGATAACCTCTTCAACCCAAATACCTTGGGAATGTTTTCCTGTGCTTCCCTCTGCTATATCCAGATGTTCTGAGTTGATGAGGACAGTTTGTGAGGATTTCGAGGTCTCCAAATGTTTGAGTATATAGGTTACATCTTTAAGAAATAAGACAGGCCTTGTTGACTTAAAGGAATCCTTCGCTGAACTGACAGCGTTTTTACCTGATGTCAAAAAAATAAAAGCAAAAATCCTTCAAGTTCAGGGAGGAATGCATATAAGTGAATTGTAGTTTTGTATTTATTTGCATTGAATTTGTCCTTGTTGACAACAGAAGCTAAATATAATCCATCTCCGTTCCTCGTGTAAGCGACTAAGGGAAGCAGAAATAAATCAAGCATGGATGGGAGCAGGAGCGGCACACAAACAGACAGCAGCGATACTTGTCAAGATTGGGAGGATGGATGTGAGACAAGCGAGACGAGCAGTTTACTGTCAGGTTTTTCGAAGGTTGCAGATATTACAGGAGGAAGTGAAGTGTGCACAAGGACGCACAATAAAGCAACACAACACATTATTATTTGGACATTATCACCCACACTGGCCTCCTTTTAAGAACACGACTCCTGATGCACCACAGTACTAGTGTCCCTGTTTGTTCTACTATTACAAACATGCAATTGAAGCGAGCTTTAATTCTTTTATTACTTTGTTTATGAACAAACCCGGCTCCCCCCTCCAGGACTCATTAAAGTTTAATCTTTTTCTCCTCGTGTACCAGGGGTGTATTTTAATGTAGATGTAAATGTGATCTCGAGACGCACAAACACAATGAGAGAGCCTCACGATGTCCTTAAACACCAGTTTATTATGACGCCTTTATTTAGAGAAAGTTAGCTTGCTGTAAATAAACGAGACCATTTCAAGGAGAAGTCTTTGAGACGGATATGGAGGGAAATCCGAAGCACTAGTCTGAGCCAAAAAACGAATTAAAAAAAGGTATTAAAACCTTCGATTAGAGAACTGGAACTCTAAAGTTAGGATGTTTAACAATAAGGACTGCAGGAATTGTGGTCCGTTTAACATTATTTGGTCGTTTCTAGGATATGTAGCAACATTAGCGACACAAGCTAGAAACAGGCATGGAAAGAGGCGGAGCTTTGTCAGCCCGTAGCCACGACAAAATATATATAAACCCACCCTACTTACAGTTTTCTCACAAAAAACTAAGATAGCTTAGACCAACGTGAAGATTATTGGTTCATCCAGCTAGACCTTTTAGCTCGTCATAAACTAGCTTATTGCAAACAGTGAAAACAAAACGAACAAAGCTGACAGATCAGTGTCAGTAACAAGGTTAAGCTCAAATGAAGCCTAGCCTCCTAGCAAACAGCGACAACATGCTCGCACTGCAAAAACTCAAATCTTTATCAGTTTATTTGTCTGATTTCTTGTAAGAATACCTTTCAAATAAACGAGGTCTGAGGACAGCCTGGTTACGTTGGCTTGCTAGCATTTCCTCGCTTGCTATGTTAGCTAACATGTTAGCAATTTTAACCACCATGCTCCACACATTTTTGTATTATTCTTTTGTTGTCAGGATATCAGAACCAATAAACATATGTAAACAGCATACAGCTCTTTATCATCCATGTAAATCCATGGCAGTGGTTTGCCACCAGTTTGCTCGCACATGTAAAGGACAGCCTTAGTACCAACCAGTCTTCATTTTAAAGTAATTAGCCTACATTAACCATGTAGCCTTTGCCTCTGTGTTTTGAGTCCCTCTCCTTTGATGTTTTTCACCAACTATCCCCTTCTCTGGTGTGTCCCCCGCAGGCTTTGTCAGCTACGACAATCCAGTGTCGGCACAGGCAGCCATCCAGGCCATGAACGGCTTCCAGATCGGCATGAAGCGGCTGAAGGTGCAGCTGAAGCGCTCCAAGAACGACAGCAAACCGTACTGATCTTAGCACTAGGGTCTATCTGCTCCCCCATGTTAGCACTGCTAGGGTAAGTCCCCCCCTCCCCTCCCCCGACAAAGAAAAAAAAATGAAAGAGAAAAAAAATAGCAAACCGAGCCACGACCTCTCTACACAGGGACTCTGCGGGGAGGGTGGGGGGGGAGGGGGTTGAGGGGAGGGAAACGGAGGGATGTGGGAGGGAGGGGGAGACGACCTACAACCACTCTGAGGGAGACACACACACGCCTTGTTTTATTTTATTTTTCTTGCTTTTTTTTAAAGATTTTTAAGTTTGCTTTCAAGTATTATTTATTACGATTATTTTTTTTCTTTTACGCACATGAACGCTTCCATTAACCGCCATTACTTTGTGCAATTTTTATTCTTTTTTACGATGGAAGGAAGTAGCTATCTCGGCTACAGCTTATTTGAAAAATCTTTCTCAGTGATTATTTAAAAAGTTACAGTCAGAACTTGAGGTAAAGACAAAGGAGCCATACAAGTTTTTAATTTTATTTTGACTTTTTCTCTCTCGTCGTGAACCTGAGGCCTGGCGAAAGGCTCTTTTTTTCCTTTTTTTGACGCGCATGCAGATATGCACATCGGCCCGTCGTGCTCTGCGGTGTTGGTTGAAGGCCGCCGCTGCTGCTTCTCCAAAAAAAAAAACTCAAACACCTGCTGGCAACCCGGGGAGCGAAAGGCTGCGAAACATTAGCGGCCTCTTTACATTTGAGGGAGTGGCGATGTCAGCCTGCCTGCCGCAACAGTTAAAGTCCACCACCGCAAGAAGAGAAAAAAAACACACACACACTCCAGCTACGTCTTATTATTATTTATGTGAAAATATAAAAAGGTTCTTTTTAATTTCTCAGAAAAAAATAATAATCAGTAAGTCCTTTCTGGGTCAGATCACATTGGTCTTTGACGTGAAGGGGGACGACGTAACGGCACGCAGAGCATCTATCAAAAACAACAACCAGAATTTGATGAAGGCGACGATAACAATTCTAACGATACGTTTACTAAAAAAAAGGTTTATGGTTTAAGGTGGTCACTGAAAATACTTGATGTTCGTTGAAAGATTTAAAAAAAATAATAATGATAATTCAAAGTACAGAGAGCCACAGGCCTGTAAATTTTATTTGTAAAAAAAGCAGTTCTATTTTTATACAACATTTTTACTGCCTCAGATGAAAAAAAAAAAAGGATTTTATTTATTGCCTATCGTTAAGTTATTGGACTCCTATTATAAAGTATTACAGCATCATTAACGTAGACCCTTTGTGGAGAAGTCTCGTGGAAATTTGGGTTCTCCGGTGTGTTTTTTTTTTCCGTCATGTTATTTCAGTGCAGAAACCACGATCACGACACACCTCCGCCGCCATAAAAACACGCACCTTCCCCTCCTCCTCTTCTTCTTCTTCTTCTTCTTCATCACCACCACCTGTGTCATTTATTCATCCACACACACACATCACTCTGTGCTGTTCGTCCGTCTCTCTCTCTTCTTTTTATTTACGTCTCTCTTCCTCTCGCCATCCGTAGTGGGACTACTTCCTGTCAAATTCGTACCTTTTTCCTCGCATTTTATTCGTTTTTTGTTTGAGTGTTTATGTTTTTTGTTTGTTCGTGGTCCCCCCCCCCCCCAAACATCTCCAAAGATTATTTGTTTTAAAGGATGAAATTAAAAGACCCCCTCACCTTAAAAAAAAGTACAATTTTCTCCTTAAATCACGGCGTCCATCTTGGATCTGATGGATTCAGTTTCTTGTGCTTAATGTGTTTTTCGTGAATGACTGACATGTGTGCGAATGCGTGCGTCGTTTCTTCGTGATTATAAAAACCTATAACCTATTTTAAAAAATGGCAAAAATCTGAGCTAGACATTTGAAATCAGTGAGTCGTGTTGCTGTTCTGCATTGTTGTTGTTTGTTTCTTGTTGTTTGTTGATTTTTTTTTTTACACAAAAAAAACAAATGCTGTAGTGCTGTGGTGCTCTCTGGCTCTCTGTGTGTAACTCTCTCTCCTCTCCCTTTGTTTTTTTCTTTCCCCCTTTTAGAACAACCTTCATCTCCATGCCTGTTATAGCTCATCGTTTGCCTAGCATGTCTCCGTGGCGTCCTCCCCCCCCCCCCCTCAAAAAAAACACACACATGAACTTTAAACAGAAAACAAAGTGTCATCGTCCTCGCCGTCATTGTTTTTCTGATGTATTTTCCGAGCTCACCTGATCATAACCTGGCTCTCCTCCTCCTCCTCGTTCTCCTCCTCCTCCGCTGCCTACTGACCTTTTGACATTTTTTTGGATTTTTTTACTTCTTGTTTTTTGCTTTTTTTTGTTGTTTTTTTTGCATGTGACCTCATTTGGATCCGGGAGGGTTTTCAGGGAGGCGATACACAAAATGGGGGGGGAGGGGTCGGGTGAGAGAAAAATGAATCAATGTGAAAAAGATATAAAGCTGCATTCGTACGAAAAACAAAAAAAGACTGAGATTTTTATGGAAAAAAAACACATGTTCCTTTTTCTTTTTTTTTTGAAGAAAAAACAAACAACACAACAAACCTGTTGCAAAGTGATTTCCATTCAGTATGTTTTTTCTTCTTCTTCTTTCTTTACGTCCGTTTTCTTTTTCTTCTTCTTCATTTCAAAAGTAAACTTGAAAGTTTCAACGCAGGAATTGGCGCCTCATCTTGCTTCTGGCGCCAACGACGAGAGAAAACACCAAAAAAAAAAACACACAAAAAAAAGCAAAAAAGAGCGGCGCGCGGGTCGGTTCCAGAAGCAGTCAGGCGCCAGTTTCTCTGAGAAATAAGACTACTTCCAAACAGTTTTGAGTCAAAAACTGTCTGATCAATATTCGACTCTCTCTCAGAGCTCTCCAATGGTTTTTACATTTTTCAGGCAGTGTAAAGTTTTTTGATAAGGCCATTTTAAGTGGCTCTGTTTCTCATTCAAAGTCTATATATAGAACCACTTTTTTCTAGAGTAGTTTAAAGGTAAAAAAAATACAAAAGACATTTGCCCTGTTTGGGGGTGGGAGAAAATGCTACCTACTTGTGTCACCTTTTGCTGAACTGACTCACAGATAGACAATCCGTGGTTTAAAAATGCACATGATGAAATGATATATTTTCTACTGTTTAAATGTATAGAGGAAAAAAAACAAACTAAAAACCAAGCGTACTAAGATTTACGTGTAAACCTGCGTTAGCGTCGGTGCTTCTCGTGAGTTTAGTTGTGGTTTCATCACAAGTCTACCGGTCTTAAATGTCCTCATGTTTTTTCAAGAGAAGACTTAAAAAATCAGTTTACTTGAACAATAGACAAAGCCTTTCATATTCCTATAATAGTTACTTTGTCCTTTTTATTATCCGTTTATTTTCTTCTTCTTTTTTTTTAAAGGAGTCCCTATTTGCTAAATTTCTTGTCGGTTTAATTAGCTATATAAAATTCCTAAAAATATATATAAATATAAATATATCTATATATATATATAACGTCAGCTTGTGAAGCATCAATGTCATTATTCTTTGATTTCTCTCGTGGGAAACAATATTTAGGTGTGTTTCGTTGTTCAGCAAAATGTCTTATAACGAGAAAAAAAAAAAGATCAGTGGAGTTTAGTGCCAAATTCTGAAAGGTACTTCCTGCCTAGCGCGTCAGTGTACTTCTTGTGAAATGATTTGATAACATGGGTATTTTATTATAAGTGTTTTGTATGGATCCCTCATATTTAAAAAATATAGATTTAAAAAAAAAAAGAGTTTGTTAACTTGCTATTCTGTGGTCTTGTTGCCTGAAAAATGTCATGTTTGCTTTTTTTCTTTGTAAAGATGTACAAAAAAAAAACAAGAAAACGTTAAAAAAAGTGCCCATGTGTCATATATATATATCTATATACACGCACACACGGACACGGACACACATTCTCGTGCAGACCTCACAGTTTTTTACTTTCTTGTTGTGCATGAGAGCCCCTGAGCGTGAAAAGCCTCCGCAGGAAACCCCGCTACGGCCCGCCCAGCGTGCACACACACACTTTAAACGCAGATATTTTTAGCCATTGTACAGCCGTTTCACTCATCAAAGCCTTACCACGAATCTTTGCACTCCTCTTCTCTCTCTATCTATTAGTATCTCGCACACGCAGACACAAACACAGGCGTCGGGCTTCAGCGTGAATTGTTCTGATTGTTTTCCTCGCACTGTCGCGCTCCTCAAAAAAGAAAAAATTTGAGGTGAGTCATACGCGAAGCCTTATTTCTCCAAAATCCTCTTATCCCTTTTGTTGAGTTGTAGCCTGCGTCGCTTGTCTCAGACGGGAGGCGAGAGGATCATTGCTTTTTGTGTATCACCTCAAACGAGCGTGCTTTTCTTTCATGATGTAAGCACAGGGCAAGACTCGCTCATTCATTCGTATACGAGCCTCGATCTTTTAAGGGGGGGAAAAGAAAAGCACACAAGATAGTCGAGAGAGGCGGGACGGTCCCGAAGCAAGTTTGACTCGTTTTGGTTTTTTCAACTTCTCCTTCGATTTCTTTCTTCCAGTGGGTGTAAGACTTCTCCATATGTGAGTCTTATATGTGGTGTAATGGGCCAAAATCATGTTTAGATGCCAAAGTGTGTTGATGACATTCTCATAGTCGAGCCGTTTACATGGCACAGTGTTGTCAGTCTATTCAACTGCCCCCAAAGCCCCCTCCCTGAAAGCCTAGTTTACGCTCTGCAAAAAAACAAAAAAAAGGCAGCATTATTTTCTACAAAAGCTCACCAGTCGCCTTAAACAGGGAGCGTTGTACCAGTATTATAAGAGTATACGATGTTGTCAGTTAGTCAGTGATGTGTGCCAAGTCTAGGTTCACTTTCGTGTGCCGTTAACCTTCCATTTGTCGAAGTCTGGGGTTTTCGCTCTTCGCTAATTTTGTCCAGAGCAGAGAGAGGCCGTTTTATTTTGTCCTTGCAGCGTTAAAGGAAGGGAAAAAAAGGAGAGAAACCAAGGCTCCTCCGCCTGGTTGTTGTCTCCCAGGCTAACCTGGGTTATTAGAAACTGGGCTATGAGGAGAGACGTCTTATTGGAATAGCGACAGGGGAAATAAAGCGCTCGTTGGCTGCGGAGGAAGGGGTCACGTCCGCAGGTCCACACAGGCAAAACAACAGCCGTAACCGAGATGAAGGCAATACAGCTTTCATTATCCTCTCAAAGACCAAACCCAAAACCAAACTTTACAAACAGATCTCATGGAGGGAGGCGAGTAGACTTTTTTCTTAATAAAATGCAGTATACATATGAGCAGTGCCACAAACAGCCATAACTACCTGTATGAAAGCTGGACGAGAAGAGTCCCAGTTCTAATCAGTGTTAAAGGACCCGTTTTCTGACTGGCGTGCGTGTTACGTTGAGATCTTCGAGACAACGATTGCACATTTCACATCGTCACTTCTCTGCCGCACAATTTCATTGTACATGTGGAGGTTTCATATAAAAGTGTGCTGTTCAAGTCGACACCAAGCACAGACTGTTCTCATTTCCAGCTCGTCAAATGCAGCACTACAGGTCGCCTCATTTCTGGACGCAGTTTCTCCCTGTGGTGTCTTTTGAGGCTTATAGATGGGCTCATAAAAACTAGATCTTCCAAAATGTTACTTCATTTTGAGGTTTGATACATAGGTTGGTTGTGCAAGGTACAAACACTTTGTAGGCATCATCAAGCCCACCAACGATCCCGAGGAACCTACGAGACATGAGCGCTCAGAAGCTTCAGGCTACAAACCAAGCTGCTGCATTTGACAAGTCTGGGGTGAGAATACCTTAAAGGGCAGTCTGTGTGATTAACGACTTTTTAACGTCCCAAGAACTACGTCATAAATTGCCAAATCTCACCGAGTTGCACATAGCCTGACGCCGCACAGTCCGGTGCGAAACACCTCGTCTTTGTTTCAATGTCGAAGCACAAAAAGGGTCGTAGAGACGGGAGTTTCTGTCGAGCGGCTCACCTCAGGGGCTGTCATGGCCGATGCTTGTTGTAATCTTTCTATCTTGTCACTGTTCACTTCTCTGTTCTCCTTCTTTCTTAATTATCTTAAGTGCTATTTATCAAACAATGAAATCTGAAAGGACAAAAAAAAAAAATTTGAACTTGTCGTTTCTTTGCATTATGGCTTATGTCAAAGTTTTTGGAGGAAAAAATGTTTTGTGTGTTCTCTTTCCGTGCCGTAAAAAAAAAAAGAGCTTGTTGTCTGTAGAAATTATCCAATTTTTTCTTTTCTTTTCTTGTTTTTGTTTCTTTTAATTCTCAAAACAGTTTTTTTCAGTAGTTTATTGTCTTGAGAGAAGCCAAAGTCAATGCATTTCAGTGGATCCTGTAAGCGTGATGTATGTTTGTTTGACAACACTTCGAAAAATCTGTCACTGGATGGGATTTAAAAAGTACAAAAAATGCAGGCTTTCCTATTTCTACAACTGATTGTACTTATGCATTTTGTACCAGTGGAATTTTTTATACTGGAGATTAAAGGATACAACAAAAAAAATCATAGAAAAAACGCTGTCTGGCCTGGTGGTGTGGCCTGACCCTGACTGGTCCCCGAGTATGATTTCTAGCTGGCATCAAGAACGTTGGCTTTTGATATAAGATTTTCTAGAAGATCTTTGGCTTTATTTCTTTCACTTCTTTTTCCTCACTTGAGTGTTGATCTTTCTTTCTACCTTTTCTTTCGTTCTTACTTTGTTTTTTTCAGAAAAAAACAGAGGGTAGGTGAGTGTTTTCTTTTTGTTTTGTTTTGCTTTTTAAATAGTTCTAGCAAGTTTGTCTATACAACAGCAGTAAGTTTCATTTGACTTCTGTATTGTGCCGTCTACACGATAAGACAATTATAGAAAAAGAAGGAATAGAAATATTTAGTCACCTTCAGTGGATTAATGTATTAGTTTAATAAAGAGATCAACTAATTAGAAATCTTTTGCTTTTAGCTGTTTAGATTTTTCCGGTTTCTCTGTCCTTCTCTGTGAACTAACTGTGTAGCTGAAGCAGTCAGAATTATTTTTGTAAACGTATGTTCTTGTGTGATGCAGTTTTTTGCTTCTGTCTCCTATATTAAACCATTTTTCCTAATACTTGTCTCTCTCTGTGTTGTTATGTTCCAGTGGCTGTCTGATGTTGTTCTGTTTCTCAACCTCTCCCTGCCATTCTCTCTCTCTCTCTCTTCCTCTCTCTTTCATAGTCTCTCTCATTCTATCTTTTTCCCCCTTCGTGTTCACATTTTTTGTTTCTACCACATAGTAAAGTTGACTCCATCCCCAGTGACAACTCACTATGCTGTCGTTCTCACCAAACATAGTAAATATACATCAGAGTGTGTGTATGTATATTACTGTGTAGCCCAAGTCCATGCGTGACAGTCAAGCGATTAAGACAAACAATCTAGCGAGGTCCTGGGAACCCTCCAATCATTGAGCTCTCAGCTAATTAAGAAGCAGGAAGCATGTCAGCTTTTTCATCTTAAAGGAATAGTTTGACATTTTGGGAAATGTGTTTTCAAATTTAAGGTCATTCTAGCAAGAATTGCAATAAAATCCAGCTGCAAGTTCTTACAAAATATTTGTGTATTTGAGCTAAATGCTATCAAAACTACACGTAGGGCTAGTTCGCTAACCAAAAACAAGCTAGCCTGCTAACCGAAAGCAAAAGCATGTTAGTTAGCAAGCTTGCTGACTTTTTTTAATGGTGAGTTTTGAGTCATAAAATCAGTTGTCTCTTTACAAAAAAACTTGCTGGATGGGGATCCTTGGAGTCCTTGTTACTCAGATCATTCAAATGGCGAACATCTTTTTTCAGCTTAAATGAATAGCTGGACATTTTTGGGAAAGTGCATGTAATTGTGTTCCTGAATATATTTAAGGATGGTCAATCCAGTTAAAGTACAGAAAAATACTTGTCATGCCAAATAGTCGTTATATATAATTGATGATGTTGCCACTACATGTAGGGTTAGTTCTTAAGATACTGTAGCTGGCAAGCTAACATTCCAATATAAGGCTCGCTAGCTAGCTAAGCGCATACTAGCTGGCTAGTTGTTAATCACCTGTAGCTGGCGGGCTAACCATCTAATAAAGGGCTTGCAAGCTAGCTAGGTGCGTACTAGCTGGCCAGTTGTTAATCAGCTGTAGCTGGTGGGCTAACCATCTAATAAAAGGCTTGCTAGCTAGCAAGGTGTATACTAGCTGGCCAGTTGTTGATTAGCTGCAGACTTTAGGCTAACCTGCTAATATAGGGCTAACTAGGATTATGCTAGCAGTAAAAGGTAACAAGAACCCTCCAAGCGTCCTTCAGTTTGTTGGTTAAAATACAATCTGCTGTAAGTTGAGCTCAGTCATAACGTTAACGGATAACGGACAGTTTATATTGTGACTAACTGGCTAGTGTATGTAGTTTATTTCCCAAATTGTTGAATTAGTCCTTCAGTAACAGTTTTTTATTCTGGGTTAGAGAGTGACTATTTATTTTTAACGCTAACATCTACATTGCTTTATCAAGATTAAAGCCTAGCACACGCTTGAATTGGCCGATGATTTGAATAAGAGGTCCAACTCAGATCCAGGACCAGCAAAAAAATATTTTGGTCCGAGCGAGGGTTCCTTTATCAGGGATACCGGCCACCGCTGTCCTCCTCCCTGTGCTGTCCGCTGTCCTGGGCGAGACTGTCCACTGTATGTCCACTTTGTGTCCGATCCACTCCCGTATACTGTCTCACCGTCACAACTGCATCCCCAGTAGAGAGAGAGAGGAAAGAGAAGTCAAAGGTCTAAGTTTTCACCTTACATTCACAGATATCAAAGAGGGTTTTTTACGTGTGTTTGAATGAAACCGAGGTACTTTTTGAATTCACACGCTGAACGTTACATCAAAGGAAAGATCTTTCTAGAAATAAGGTTTTTAAAATGGGAAGGACAATACTGGCTGCTTTTAATGAAATAAAAAGCGATTTTCAATATTGGTGTAATAAATCTGCAGATTCCCTCAAGTTAAGCCAAAAGCTGCAACCTGCAAAGCTCTATATTTTTCATTTTTACAACTTGGTTCTACAAATATCCACTATTGTGTACATTATGTACTCTTGGGCACATTACGGCATCGCTCCCTTTCATCACTGCACCAGTCCACCTAGTCTGTTATTAAATATTGATTGTAAGGGTTCAGGCACGGCATACAATAAACTGCCCTCGGTCTGTGGATTCTACCCATAGATAGATCATATTAAAGCTCTATTATTGTCCATGTGTGGCCTGTAATTCAAGAGCAGGTCTGCAGCTCAGGATTTTATTCTCTCCTGGATGTTTTTTCTCTTTTGCATTTGCTTTTATTCCCTCATTTGTAGGATCACTTTCAGTATGAAAGCAGCCAGGAGGGGAAGGTTTGTTTGCACGCAAAATTGAATTGACGCTTCTTCAATCACACATTAAGTAACCCCTTCAAAGATTTGGGGGTCCACCTGTGGAAAGAAAAGAGAGAGGTTATCGATGACTACTTCATCACATGATGCCCAGGAGGCTACGAAACCCAAGGTAAGGTCCAAGGTAATAAATTAATTCAACAAATGTGAACTTCGGAAGGCCAAGTTTGCCAATGGCAGCACTTGGCTTCCTTCAATTTGTCCTTATAAATCAAGGTTTCTGAAAACGTTGTCCTTCTCAGAGCTTTGAAACAGCTTTTATGCCATGAAGCAGAGCATTCTGGGATATTGTATTCCCTTAAAAGTCTTTAAAAGGTGGTGTTCGAACATCCAACTATCTCGTGGCGTAGGTGCGTCAGACATCGAGCTATCACATTAAAAAAGAAAAAATCCCGCACACCACTCTTGCTCGGCTTCACCAATTTATTAGAAAAAAATCACAAACGTTTGGGTCCCTCTGAACATTTGTCAAGTGTGTTCCCTGAAAATCTGCAATGAGCAAAATATGACAAGTGTATTAAACCCTACGACTATGGACTCTGGTTTGGATTTGCATCATCCTGGGTTTAAAGTCACCTTAAAAAAAGAAACACATTATACCTGCAGCGTCGAGTGGGCTCAGATTTAAGGGGATATGAGATGAGATAAAAATAGCCTCTCAGTGGTGGTCTTGGCCGGTCTTGATATAAAATCTGGAGTCCACCCAGAGACCGAGACAAGACCGAGTGAAAATGCTTTTGAATCTGAGACCTTCAAAAAGTGTTCTGGAGACCGCTCGTGAGACTAAGACCGATCTTAAGTACTACAACACTATCAGATACGATCGATACTTTTGAATGAATTTGGAAAACAGATGTGGAAAAAATGCAATTTCACATCATAAAGAAATAGAAATGTGATTAACTACACTATCACATCACTAGAACTACTTATATGTATGTGCTTTAGTCATAATAGGTTTTATTTTAGTTGCATAGTATTAGTTATGTCACCATAACCCTGACAGACTTCACAGATTGGTTCCAATCTTTCCCTCATTTCTCAGAGCCTAAAAAACCTTTAACGCTCCCGTCACGAAGCCTCTCAGCTGCTTTGAATGACTCACACGAGAATAAATCCCAACGATCAATGAGAGACTATTTATAGTGAGAAGAAAGCAGTGATACTGGATCAATAGAGCAAACACAGAGATATTGTTTGCAGGAGAAAACAGAGGAGTCACGCTCAGTTAAGCACCAGAACAATGGAGGTGTGTATGGAGAGCGCTCAAAGTCATTCAACTCGTATTACGCCGCTCTTTGCATGCAGGTAAGATATAGCCGATTAATGCATTATGCAGTTTATCAGCAGGCTATTTGTTAGCACCGTGTGAATTTCTTTTGAAGGTACGAGAAGCTGTTAAGACCACCAAATCTCACAGCTAGTCTATTATTCACGCCTTCACAAGAAGCAGGAAATCAAGAGAGATGCCGCAGGAGCTGAGAACACACACATACAGCAGCACGCATCGGTCTTCAATCTGTCACATTCCCGACGGGAACGCCGAGGCCTCCTTCCTGTGAGGAACGCGACGGGATGCTCTGCGCTCGCCCGGTGCCGCAGAGAAGCAAAGAGAGTGGGCCGGAGAGAAACGTGTAAGGGAGAAATGAGAGGAAGATGACACCGTTTGAATCAGGCTAATAAAGATGAAATGCAATATTTAAGTGCAGGAAGCAAGAAAGAGCTGCATCAGAGCGGTCAAAGAGTTCTCTGCATGTATATATTAAAGTGTCAAAAGTTATTTGTGCAGGAAGCTCGGGAGGAGGTGAAAGTCCTACAAGAAAGGAGCCATTTTTTCCTTTAGTCAAAACAACATAAAGGCCAGGACAATGAGTAAACGCACCAAGGTCATGGACAGGATGTGTTCCTTTTCACATCCAGTTCCACTTCTTACTCAAGGACATCACTCGTTCAGGAGTGAGAAATAGTTTTCTTACATTTTCTTTCCATTCTTGAGGATTTTTTGCAGCGAATACGTCACAGAAATACATCGGAAACAGGCTTCCGTGTCTTATAACTCACGGCCTTGATGTTACTCACTATGTGCATCATTTCAAAATGTGTGGTTGGGGAGTTTAAACAGCCATTTCTAATTATTTGTTGATGCTGTGCCATTGCATTGAAGTCATGTCAGGGGCAAAAGTGGAAAGAAAACTATAAAAAAAGGTCTCCTTAACATCCAGAAAGAAAAACGTTATTTTACCATGACACAATTGTGCATAGACGCCAAACGGAGAACTTCGGTGTTGGCAAATTAGAGTCACCAGTTAACCTAACGAGCATGTCTGAACTGTGGGAGGAAGCCGGAGGACGGAGAGGGAACCCACGCATGCACGGGGAGAACATGCAAACTCCACACAGAGAGGCTCCTGACACACGGGGATTCAAACCAGGAACCTCCTCGCTGTGAGGCGACAGCACTAACCACCGTGCAGCCCTGAGCCACATTACTGAAGTATATTTACTTGTTTTTCAGTCTTGTACTTTATGCTTCTGTAATGTACACAGCCGAGTAAATTGGCTCTCAAGCTGCGAGAGCCAGACTTTTTGAACTTTCTGAAACTTCTCTTTGAATTCACAGAGGAGAAAAGAGGACGAGTGAGACAGAAATGCTGAAATAAAAGCTCTCTTTGGTATGCAGGTAATTAAATTATAGTGTTGATCAAAGAAAGGCCTGGGAGACGCTTTGTCTTTTCTTTTTTGTCTCCTTTTTTTTTTTACATTTTCCCACCATTTCTTGTTCGTTCCTTTGAAGAAAGGAAGTGACTCATTCCCCCTCTTTGTTAGACGAAATATTCTCCGGATTGTTCTGCTTATGCAATGCTTAAGCTTATTGGCAGAAGACAGAAGAACCGGAGAAATATATTTAAAACAGTAAGCAGAGGAATTACTGCACACAGCAGGTGAAATGGTACGATGCTGCCATCTTGTGCTCAGAATCAGAATCTAAGAGTTGGCCTGCTTTGCTCACACACACGAGGAATTTGACTTTGGTGAAGTGTGCACTCAAGTTTTTACAGTATTCACATTAAGTGTGTGCATAGATTGATATCAGATGAGGAGAATAATAATACTGTGGTTACATGATAAAGTTATTGACCCGAATCTGACTGCACCAGAGGGCCAGCTGTTCCACCTCCCGTCTGTAAGCAGACACATCACCGTCCTGGATGAGACCAATGACGGTGGTGGCGTCTGCAAACGTCAGAAATTTCATGGAGGGTCCCTGAGGTGCAGTCATTAATGTAGAGGGAGAAGAGCAGTGGGGAAAGAACACACCCCTGGGGGGCGCCAGCTCACAGAGGAAAGTAAAACCCTGAGTCAAACCAACATGTAAGGCTTTAACGTGGTGAGGAGGCCACCTGTCTGACAGTAACATATCTCTAACTCTCTATGATGTGTTTAAATATCTCGACCTTCATTAGACCTGTTTGGGCGTGCCGGATCTCAGACCACACGGCTTTGATCTCTGCCTGATGTGTTTGTTTGTGTGTTTTGCAATGACTCTGAGCATGACAACGCCCGATGAGCTTTCAGGTGACATTTCATCCCTGTGAACCTGACTGTTTGCTGCACCTGCACCAAAGTGTGCAGTTGTAACTTTGCACATTCCTCTCTTCTCTCCAGTCTTTGTAGTGTTTGTGTGAATTATTCCCACAAAAATGAAGACATTAGGGATATCTATGATGTTATCAGAATGCACCTCTGAGTCTGGACATCTCAGGAGGTAACACAACGACAGAGTGCGGCTGCGTTGTGCACTTTAAGGTGGAACTGGTGTAGAATTTGTCCCACAATCACCAGTTTAATAGGCCGTGAAATCAACACTCACAGCAGGTCGGAGTCGTGTCCCTCTCATTGCCCGCTTAAAATAGTCACGTGACACCTTAAGTATAACAAACAGGCCGAGACGCTGCCGAGCACTAACAAGGTAAGAGCAACAGGCCTGCAGCTCTGTCAGAAACTGTACTTTAAAACAGTTTACATCCCTGCTGATTCGTGCCACCGAGGCTCATTGATCGATCAAACCACACACACATTCAAACTCTTTGCTCGTTTGTGTGTTCCTCCTCATGTTTACCTTGTGATTCACGGCTGCGTGTGTCCTCGACAAGTGACGGACACGTCCAATAAATGAACACAGCACGCTGCAAATGAATAAATCAATGGCTTACTTGGATTGAGGCTGACGTTGTTGCAGAAGGTCGATACTTGGTGGTAGAAAACCCTCAGTGTCTCTAAACCAAACGTAACTGAATTGATGAGCGAATGTAGACACTCGTGTTCTCTTTAACTCAACACATCTCATTCAATATTTGTTTGGTATGAATATTTCAGTAGGAATCTTTCCCGTCGTTCACTCACACACGTAGAATAACAAACTGAGCGTGTCGATGGCAAAAACAAGCACTTTAAATAAGCTAACAATGATTGGCACGTTTTCCTTCTAAGGATGACCCTGCAGCCATTAAAGCCTGTTTCACTGCTGCTGGATGAAGCAGTTTACTAACCTTACAGTCATCAAGACCCCAAAATATATTGAAAGGGGGGTTAATATTTGGTGCGCCGGTAGCATAGTCCCGGTAAATGCTGCCGCAGGGTAGGTGTCAGAAAAGACCATTAACAGCACGCTGAAGAAACCACCGCAAATGTTCCAGGTAAGTGATACGTCTGACGGGTAAAGAAAGCAGGACTATTTTCAGATATTCAAGACAAGATCAGCAAAGAGATAAAATGTACGGCTTTGTCCAGAGGGGGGCGCCAAAATCTATACAAACACAAAGTTCCTAACAGTAGCTTTAAGCGGAACTGATTTCAGTATAACTTAAACCAGTCAACATTAAATAACATTCATTTGAGGAATTTTACATTAAAGGTACCCTGCTGGGATTGTCCTCCACTCGCAGTGCTATTGGAACATGTGTAGGGCTCTTGAATGATGCCAGAGCACAAAAGTGGGGGCAGCACTCTAAATTTATTGCCAGAGGTTTTGTACTTCTCCACTGATTGACTGTAGGTGGCAGTAGCACACAAAAAAAAGTGGCTATGAGCCAAGAAAAACGAGGAAGGAGATGATTGCAAGCTGGCTAACATTAGCTATGTCCCAATTAAGGAGGTGCATCCTTTGGAGTGCGCTTTTGAGAACCGATTACGTCACAGGAGTGCATTGAAGGCTCTCCCATTTCAAAGGCTCCTTCAAATGCGCCCTCCTTTACCCGGCTAACAAAGGATCACTACATTGCATACTACATTCATGCACGCCAATTTAAACGAGTGGGCAGACTCTGAAGCAGCCAAGTTATACATCTTTCAATGTGAGTACTGGGTTCATACTCAAATAGCTTGCAAACAATACTAATGTTAAAAAAATGAAAGGGCCTTGAAACTTGAAATTATCTTTGAAATAACACGTTAAGTTACAAAGACGTTCATTATGTTAGCTAGGTGCAGCAGTTGACGTTGTAGGCGACAGGGTGGGGACAGGGAATCCTCTGGAGACCAGACCGTCTCATATCAGATCATCCCAAGCGGCCTAAGAAGGCTGGGTCCTTCTTAGGTTGGGTCCTTCAAAGGATGCTAACCTTGACTTGGTACATATCTGTTGATTTGAAGTTGCAGGATAAACAATATTTTTTAAGGATATGCAGATGTATTAAGAAGTAAACTTTAGAGATTCTCAATGCATGCTAGTAAGTGTGTGACACAGAATGTAAAACGTATTTTACAGGAAAACTCGGGATACTTTTAAGTAAATGTAAGCTCCATAGATGAGGAGTCAGACTAGTTTTCCGGTTGTTTGATCTCAGACTGGATGTCACAGCAGAACCTTCCCCTCTTGTGTTTACCTCCTCATGAATGTGTGATGCATTAGAAAGAACCAGGTGTAGTCAGCACTCTGCAGTCAATAATGTGCAGTGCCAGGGGGGGTTCAACCGCTCCTCTCTATAAACAGTATGCTCCCTAATGTAAATAGTGCAGCTCTATACCCAGCCCTCATTATACACTCTGCCTGTGTGTTTAAGGCTCCTTCAGGGCCTGCAGGCTGCCATAACAGAAGTGAAACACACATCGTTTTTGTACCAGGCTGTAAGCATGTTTATTTATGCTGTAAAAACAGGCTTTTTTTGAATGCTTGTGACTTCTGAGCCTCCTGGAGTCAGCCTCAAGTGGACATTCGAGGAACTGCAGGATTTTTCATCCCCGGTCTAATGCAGAAGTAGAAGCCAGACAAATGGGATAGACATGAACACCCAGCAATAGAAAACTGCAGCTTTTTTTTTAAGTTAAAGACTTTTTAAGAACTTTTTTTAGATGAGACCTGCAGCTCTTTCAGTCAACAAGAACTCAACTGTCTTATCTCCAAGGAGCAAATACATTGCACATTCATAAAGCCATATTAAGACACTTTAAAAAGCAAAGAAAAGCAATCATTTGACCGCTCCGTTTTTCTCCCTCTTGCCCAGATTATCACAAGCTTTTTAAAATGTTCCTAGCATTCCCTCTTCTTTTCTTTTCTCTTCTTGGCTGCATGAGTTAAATATGATACGATGTGATTTGTACATCCCTGCCTTTTTCTTTTTTTTCAACAGGCGTTTAAACCTGGAGCCTTTGAAATGAAATCTGCTTTTAAGAGCCATTTATTATTCCTGTTATATTACAATGAATGATAAGATCTGTAAAAAGACCTTTTTAAACCTCTTCTACTGTTTCTCCAGCAGTCTGACTGTGTCCTAGCAGAGCTCCTTTCTGCCTGTAGAGGTCAGTATGAACATGAAGAACAACACACAGCTGTTCATGCTGTGCTGCTGTAATTATTATTTCATTATGAACACTGAGCTCACAGAGTAGACTACACGGGCTGGAGGACATGCTGGTGGAGAGCAGATGTTGACAGGCCAGCACCAGAACCGTGATATATAATCTGTACTTTAATCTGCACACAACTTTCTGTTGTGGTTACGCGTGAGAGATGAGCGTACACTTTTAATCACGTGCACGCTAATTTCTCAAACTTTGCAACCAAGCGAGTTCAATCTGAGACACTTTGGGATAAGAAATGATGTTTTGGGTGGACGGTCCAAGTCCCGATGCGAACCATAATATGGAAGTTGGTCTGGTAGGTCCAACTGCAGATGTGCCCTTGACCAAGGCACCGAACCCCCAACCGCTCTCTCCATTAGTGCCTGTTGGTGCATGTGTGTGATACGGGCCTATGTGTGTGAGCAGCATGTCTCTCAATAACAGAGTGTAAAAACCAGTTTCCCCTCAGGGATTAATAAAGTATATGAAATTCTAAATTCAAAATGAATGTAGAGTGTATGTTGTTGTTGTTGTGGTTGGTGGACGGCCTGCCAAAACAACTTGTTCCCTTGTTCCCTATCCCTCTTCCTGCATCTTATCCCATCTCCCCCTGTCCCGTTCCAAGCCCGGCGCAGTCTAGGCTGTGAAGGCTGTTTCGTCATGAGCCGGGGATCACTGCTGAAGATTTCTGCCTTTTAATAAGGCAATTTTTTCTGACCAATGTAACTTTTGCTGCTTTGCTAAAGTGCTCATGATGGATTAAGCTGGGTCCTTGTAATATAGCAATAAGTAAGGTCCTTTACCTGCTTTTTGTAAAGCGTCTTGAGATAACACTTGTTATGAATTGGCGCTATACAAATAAAGATTGATTGTCCGAGGGACTACAGATGGAAATTAGCCTGGCACATTTACCTGTTTATGTTCATTAATGTGCATGTTATAAATAAATAAAGAGTATAAAGCAATCATTAAGGCTGAACGTACCATTGAGATGCTTCGTGCCCATAAAGAGACGAAGAAACCCTGAAAGATAGGCTGACAGAAATATGAATAAAATCACAAAAACAGAACAACAACCGAAATGTTCAACAACTACAGAGACACAGGAAACTATCAAAAGATGCAAAACAACAAAGTATAAGATAGCGTACCATGATGGACTAAATCATGGTCATATTTGTCCCATGTGGAAACATTATTTTTTATTCCTTTCCTGTTTAAGAGGCTGTACCTACAAGCAGGACTCAGGACCTGTAATTAATTCATTATTTATGTAAAAATAAAGGATGATACTAAAATAATTCCCTGTGTCTGGTAACAGTGGGTCATCTTTGTAATATTGAGGACTGTCGCAGGCTGGACTGATCTGCAGCAGCAGCAGCTCCATCATCCACCCGGTGAGGTCAGATGAGCCCGGCGGGCGGCGCATTGCTACCTGGCTGGGATCCTGCTCGGCTTCCCACACACAGAGTTTGAGAAGTGCTCCTCTGGACTTCCTGGTTACGGGACCATGGACGTTTACTGCTCCAGTTTGTCCGGGGAAATACTACCTGCAGCGATGTGATCGAGGAGGACCCGTCGAGTTGAGAGCAAGGTGAGCCTCCGGTAGTTTGTTAGCCCCGGTGTTGTTAGCTCATGTTGGGGGCAGATGGAACTTGTCGAGCCCGTGAGATTGCATCTGTCAGTGGAAACGGTAGCGTTTACTGCGGGGCTCATTAATGGTAGCTTTTCAAAGTGAAACCGGACATGGCGTCGCGGGTTTTGGGACTTTATTGGACGGTTTTGTTAAATTATTTACGTACTTACACGTTTAACAAACAGGCTTTAATGTGTTTTATCATTGTAAACTTTGTGCTTATTTGTATTCACCGAGGCCTACCTAGCCAAACCCACCAACGCTAAGCTAGCGCTGCTAAATAAGAGGACTTCCGGTATCGTCTTACAAAGTAAAAGTCCTATTTACACGTAATGTTATTTTTAAAGTGCTTTGGACGAGGATTACATCGAGGAATCTGTTGTAAAAAGTACATTAGACGTGTATACATGAAGCGGATTAATCGCAAATACTATTTCCCCAACGGAATTTAAAAAATGTTCGCTAATTTCTTCATTTTATTCTTCGCAGCTGAAACCAACATAGCGAGCATGAGTGATAATATTTGACGAGTTTGTTCTTATTGTGAGTGTTTCACTCAAAGTGGTGGCAAGAAAATAGCACAAAGCATAATTAAACTTTGAGATAAAGCTAAAACATATATTTTACAGCTTCAGAGTACGATGATATTTAATTTTATCGGATAAATATCATGGTTTGAACTGTCAGGTGATGAATGTCAGGTTTCTGAGTCGGGTCGATGTGTTTCCGGTCTCTTTTTGTGAGAATGTTTAACACTTGACGCCGAAACCCCCAAGACAGCCTCCTGCAACGGAATCAATGCGGCCGGAGCGCCAATCACGGCCTGTCATTGGCTGTCGCCTCGAGCTTCCAGGCTCCTGATTGGCTCTCACGATCTGTCACTCACTTTGATGAGCTAGAAGCTGCTACTGCTGCATTTGTGGCTTTTTAAATCAACCGGAAAAGCAGCACAGCTGTGGACAGAATTAAAGTGGATACAAACATGGTTGTTTTAGAGGTTGTTTCAAGTAAAGTTGAGCCTTATGTTTTCTTTCCTGCCTCGCGAGAGAGGGGGGGTAGAGTTACCTTTGTGGCAAGGTGCGTTAAGCTAAGCGAAACTATACTACAGGCGGATGTGGGGTGACTTAGTTGTCAAAATAAAAGCGTGAAACGTGTCAATTCCATATGATTTTAGCCATGCACTACACTTTTTGCATTGTAAAACCTTTATATTCAACTGGTGTAGCTTGTAAAATAATATATTGAACACAGAGTATATGCATACTCTGTTTAAACAAATAATTGAGCACCCACGTCAGGTCAACACAATGATGCTCTCATGCCTTTATAGGAGCATTTCAACTCAACTTGCACGTGATGTAATGACATTTGCAAACTATGAAACCCACTGCATGCTCTATTAATACATGTAAACCCTTATAAATTCACATTAGAAGTCTTCCTAAAGAATGTTTTATTTGTGGCTGATCCATTTGACAGGAAGTCCTCATGGTATGTTGCTGACTTGACGATAGTGTCTCCCCTCTATCCTTCCTATCCCGCTTCAGGATAATGCGGCTTATCGCCTGTCAGGAGCTTTACAGTTTCAAAACACTGGGCGTGTGAAGCAGCATTTAAAGGAGCTTTTTAAGAGCAACAAACGTGGTCATATGTTGTGCACGTGCACCCGTAGATTGTGAAATGTTGTGGACTTTTAGTATAAAGCAAAACAACCACAAACCAATTGTTAAATCCTGAAAATAACACGTGTTTTCTGCAGGACCTTCTCTTGTAATTATGACTGTTGTCATGTTAAAAAGTTGTCTGCAGTCTGAGCGTGTGTATAGGTTGTTTTGCGTCAGGCTTTGTTGAAATGAGCTGTACGTCAGGATGTGTCAGGGTCAGACTATTCTCCTTATCAGCTGTTATTTGGAGCCATTGTGTCTCTCTGCTGTTGCTGCTGCTGAGTTGCTTTTCTGGGATCAGCCCCTTTCCCAGCTCTGATACAAAAAAGGAGTTAGTCACTAAGGACGTAGAGGCGACCATCCTGCATAAGGCAAGTCCTGTCAGCTTACAGCACTGATATAAAGTAAAGATGTAACATCAAATATAGGTGATAGAGGTCAGCTGGCTTTGGGCCTGGATTGTAGTACTAGTTTTAAAGTGTGTAAAGCTGATTATACCCTCTGTAGTCTTAGTGCCCCCCCCTCCTCCTCTCTGAGTAACAACGAGACAATTTTCTTGTATTTTCTTTCAAAGCACGACGTTCACAGCGAGCTGTGTTTCAGTTTTTTTCCATGCTGTAGCATTTCTAAGGTCTGATGGGTGTTTGTGCGTCACTGCTGCCGATTGTTCAACACTTGACCTTTTTTTTTTATCACAGAGCCTCCTGCTGTGTTTCCTACCTCGGCTCTGTGCTATGTGGCATTTTAGAGACCGAGTGAATGTGAGCCCCCCCAAGAATAGTTAACTACAGCCACAGATCTCCCCACAGAATTTATTTTGGACTAACTGTAATAGGGCTTTCACACTTGCAGAAAACTCCGGATATTCCCAGGAGCAGCTGCATGTGTGAACGCAAACAGCCGACTTTTTCACAGAGACTTCACCCGGAGTTTCTCCTGACAGACCCCAAGTATTTTTTTGCAGCAAGTCAGAGTGAGCTGATGTGAGAACGCAGCAGGATATTTCTGGAGAATTCCCCTCGAGCCAATGGGAGGGGGAGCGATGTTTATATCCTGTGACTGGAGTCAGTGCAAAGACTGTCTGCACTTGACCACTACGATCTCTGTGCATATAAACGGTTGCATTACGTTTTCTGTTCGTCAGTATGTTGTCATTTCTTACCTCAGGAGACCCCCCGCCCCCCCTCCAGTCTGACAGGGATAGTCTCCCACTGTGAGGAGCATGTGTGAACAGTCCTCCTGAAGTGATCTATTTTCAGGAGTGCAGATGTGAAAACGGCTTAAGTGTAAAACGTGGCATTCAGAGTCACAAGACACTTTTTATTCACACTGGTGAACTTGGAGGTGTCAGCAGCCACAGCTTGTGATTGTCGTTATGCGAGTGTTTTGTGTATTTTGTCTGACAAACCGACTGAAAAGCAGAAATCTGAAATTGTACAGAGAGAGAGGGAGAAATCCTTCACGTTTGTCAGGCTGTAACTGGGGAATAGTTGTTGTTTTTGATTTCTAGACCACTCCAAATAATGACTTTCAGTAAGCTGTCAAACACATGACCTTAAACAAGAAGCTAAATTCAGGATTTTTAAATGTGTCTTCTGCCGTCCTCATCTCACCTTTATAAAAATGTAGCCACACGGCTACCTTTACTGAATCCGTTTTTTGAATCATTGCCGTGATTTGGTTAAATTGGGTAAAGCGCATAAAATGTCGGACTAAAGAAATGAGTTGGTGTAGGAAGCAGCTGTTGGATGTGTCTCAGTGACAGAGAGGAAATGGAAAAGCCCCGCCGTCGTCGGGGTCAACAACCACAAATTAGTTCATCTTCTTCTTCTGTCGTTCCCCTCTGTCTCGATCTCAGCGTCTGCAGAGAGGCTCCAGAAACAATTCAATGAGCCAGTGTGAGAGAGAGAGAGAGAGAGAGAGAGAGAGAGAGTGAGTGTTTTCTTGTTGAAAGGGGGCTCTATTGTCACGCTGAACATCATCAGGTGGCGTTCCAATCTCAAAAGCCAGATTTTTCAGACAGAGAGAGTCTGTAACATAGCAACAGAGACTTTAACGATTCCCTCTCCCTCAGTGTCCCTCGGCCTCTCGGCTTTCTCCTCCAGATTTACACCTCGTCCTAAACGTGTTTCCTGTGTGATCACACAGATACCTGCAGCTCCTCAACTAAAACAACAACATGTTGTATTCAAGTAACGTCAATTGTTTCTTGACTTTGATTTCCTTTTCTATCATTCTAACTTTGATGAAAAACTTCAGTGCTCCTGTCAGCCACATTTCCTGCCAGAAACTTCATAAGTTACACAAAACAGGAACTCTAAACAACAATTTAGAGACGCAATACAACGAAGAAAGAGAAAAAAGAACTGGATAGTTATCCCCCACTGTTTTCCTTTTTCATGTGCCGAGCTTGCTGAACCAGCTGTCGGCTGTAGCTTTACATTTGTGGTGTGGACCCTCCTATCTTACTCTCAGCATGAAAAAGAATACGCTTCGTTATTTCCCCAAATCTCTCCAATATTTCTTTGATATTAAAAAGGCAGCACAGGTCTCAGACTGAGCTTTTCTTAAAGCTGCAGGGTGTCTGAATGTGCAGGTCAGCTGAGGTCTGGAAAGGATTCCAGTCCAGTGCAGCAGATTTCAACTCACTACCCAAGGCAGGCAGCCCACCCACATACCAGATGTAGTCCACACACACACACACACACACACACACACACACACACACACACACACACACACACACACACACCCAAACACATGGGTATCTGCATTCCCTCACTGCTGTCCAGGCCTTGGCATTGTTTTTATTGGCCGTTGATCCTGAGCTGGCTCTGTCCACCGCTCTCTCTTTTAATGCCCGGCTTCAGAGCAGCTACACAACAGACACACAGCAGATGCTGAACCGTCCTCTGGCCTGTGTGTGTGTGTGTGTGTGTGTGTGTGTGTGTGTGTGTGTGTGTGTGTGTGTGAGCTGTGCTGGCTCGTGACCCTGCATCAGATGTAACTAACCTCATGTCCAGCAAACACTCGGCTGTTTGGCACTTCTGGTTTCATGGAGGCTGATGGAGATCATTTAGAATAAATCTGCCACCAGCTGCCTGCTGTGTGTTGTCGTGTCAGTGTGTCGTTAACACACTTCACAGAGCTCTCTAACCAGTCTGAGGTTACACTGCAAGTCGTCCACACACCACAGCAGCAGTTACACATCCCTCACAGCTGCCGGCCTGCTGAGTTCACAGAAGAGAACAAAAGAGAGCGTGTTTCTGCAGAGGCTTTGTGCTCGGACACATTCAGCTTCTGAAGCTGGTTTTTATATTTTCAGTCTGAATATACCGGTGCTAAAATATTCTGGAGTTAAGCGCACTGAATGTGAGGATTATCATATTTTAGCAGAGTAAGGCCGGCTCGCTGACATCTGGAAGCAATCTGCTGATTCTTTCTGCGATTAAACTTTTCATCATTTAATGAATGAAATGTCAAGTGGATCCTGAAAGGTCTCAAATATTTCCAACAGTCATCAAAGCCAGAGTAATGCTTCATTTTATCGTTGTAGCGGGACCCTGTCTTTTTATGGTGGCCGCTGTGACAGACACGACATGTTTGTCGTTGCCGTGGAAACGCCAGATGTTACGTCGTAGAAAAGTGCAGCGTCCAGCGTCTTTTTTTTTTTGAGCGCTCCGCCTTTTTTGTGCGGCCGCTCTGAGCTCCGACCTTTTCAGAAAGGCGCTGTTGACGTCACCGGCGCTCTTTTCCAAAGGGGTCGAGGGGTTTGGTTGCAGAGACAATCACTCCCATGATTCCCCGCTAGCCATGACGTCATCTTTCGTTATGATGTTTTGATTGAGAGCCCCCTGGTGGCGGAATTTACAAACTGTGCGATTAAAGAAGCGTTATAGAAGAATGGCTGAACTGATCGTATTTGACGGTACAGATAACAAACTAACTTACTGAGTGATTATAATACAGCAGCACTACTATTCTCTGCAACCTCTCCCACTTGTACTGAGATCATCCCCTCCTTTAAAACCCATCCTTGTGAACTCAGCTCAGTCTCTGGTAAACTGACCCCAGCTCCTCAGTAACGGGGCGTTCGATTGGCTGCCTGGAGTGCAGCACTGTTAGCTTCACAGGTGGACATATGGTGGATCATCTAATCCCGTACCTTAGCCTCCAAGCTAACAGTGCTCTCTCATGGGGACCGGACTGTGCTTTGTTTCTGAGTGATAAATCCTTCAAACGTGTTCCCACTGTGCTCTTTAAGGTCTTTAAAAACCCAATTAGAGACTTAAATAATGTGTTTGCTTCAACGTATTGAATCTTTCCTTCTGTTTTGTTTTTATGGACTGTATCCACGAATGAGCTGCAGCTGCACTTTAACTCTGCTCAATAGTTTTCTGACTGTTTCAACTCCATTCTAAGTGATAATCATGGAGATAATGAAGCCCTTCAGGCAGTAAAAAGCTCTAATTCCACCTTAAGAATGAAAGCTTCTCTGCACGGGTCTCTGCTCTGCTGCGTGTTCATCATTCCCTCTGCCGCTGCTGCTACAGCTTTCTGCTGACCTCTGCTGCTTTCCCTCGCAGCCCCCGAGGAGGATATCGAATCCTCCGGCATCTGCAGCAGCCGTGGCAACATAAAGGAAGGGGGGGGGCTTAATTTCTACATCACCTGCATCATTCACCACCCCCCCCCCCCCCCCATTCGTCTTCCTGCCCTTCCCTCCTTTCCTCCTCCTCCCTTTTCCTCGTCCAGCAGGCATCTGCAGAGTGATCAAATTACCCATTATTACTGCACACTATCATCAGATTACTGTTATTTAGCCCAATGACTGGGCCCATTTGGACGGATACACACACACACACACACACACACACACACACACACACACACACACACACACACACACACACCAGGCTGCTCATTCCCTCGCCCTGTGCCCTGCCATTTTCATGTCAGTGAAGATGTTAAGGAGCAGAGCCACATCTTGTGTGTAATCGTGACGTTGGTTAGAGACGGCGTTGGTCCCTTTCAGTGCCATGATATGAATGCATCTGTGTAACTTTGGGAGACAGTTTACTATCGATTCGATCATTAGTGTTTCCTCTATTTAACTTCCATCATAATGGATGTATTTGTCTTATTTTGTCTGACCCAGAGTCTGAAACCGATCATAAGGGGAGTTTACAGTGATTGTTCTCTTTATACGTTTGTGTTTGAGTGGAACAAACATTTTTGTCTTCTTGTATACAACACATCCACAAAGTTCACCATCAAATATAATATATATATAAGGGCTGTCGAGGACCAGTGTGCCAGATTGCTGTCAGGGGACTCCTGTTATGTGTTGGGCATCTGAAGAGAGACAGGAAACGTTGAAAGGATGGAGTGGGGGACGACCTGCAGCAAAGGGCAGAGGTCAGATTCGAACCCACGTCAACTGAGATCAGGATTGTTATAGCCGCTGTACATGGGGTGCACAACATAACCACTAGGCTATCTGTCCCACCCTCCCTATTTTGCCACTCTTTGACGCAAAAAGTCCTGAAGCTTGACTTTTGTTCGATGACTCTCGACCATCCATCTTTCTTTTGATCTCATGAGTAGAATGAAGTTTGTCTGTGCTGAAACTCATCAGACTTTACATTAGTATAGAACGTCTTCCATGTGTTCAGACATTTAAGGAACGTTTGGAGGTTTCTTCATTATATCCAGAGCTGTATGAACAATGATATAGAAAAGGAACAAAGCACCTTATAGATACATTTCTGAAGTTAGTAATGCTGCACGATGTGTTCCTCGTAGCTGAACTTGTTGTCTGAGTTACTCCTCTTGCTTGCTACAACATCATGGTTTTTAATTCCCCCCTCAGGTCATGAGTGCCTCGAGGAGAGACCCAGCGGAGAATAACCTCACCTGTCCAAAGCCCCGCCCCACCCGGGCTTCGCCCTGCCCCCCCACCCCTGGACTCCCACCATGAGTAAGTACCTCCTTATGTGTTTTCACTCATGAACTCTCTTCCTTCCACTTGCTCCTTGATTTTAGACGCTGGGAATGCTAAGATGAAGCATCTGAAGGTGAAGATGCAGACTAAACAAGAACAAAAAACCTGTACATAACCCCTTGAAATGTACAGAAACAAATCTGTAACAATCACCAACATGCAGAGTCTGACTAAGTCATGAGCTGTGTTTGCATTTCAACCAGACGAGAGATGAAAATGGTGGAATCCACGGAAGGTTTGACTTTTGTGATGCTGGACTGGTTGGGGTTTTGCAGGTGCAGCGTTGGAGAGCTCACTCTGTGTGTTTATGAAGATACGGTGTTGGTGCTTCATGTGGAAGGAGGATTTTCTGGTATTTTCCCATTGAATACAAACATTAAAGTATATTCTGGTCTGTAACGGGTCAGTGGGACCTGGACGCTCTTGCAGAACTCTTGCGTCTTTCACTGTTTAATATGTAGCGTGAATCTTCTCCATCTGCCTTCCTCTGCACCTTCATCCCCCCCCCCCCCCTTGCAGCAGAAACATACGGCGCAGAGAGCAAGTGCTGCAACCCTCAGCACCCCATCACTCATCAATCACACCGCAAAGCATGATGGGAGGGCAGATGTAGAGGGGTGTGCACTCCATCAGCTCCATCTACAGTATATAATTTGTGTGTGTGTGTGTGTGTACCGCTGCATGTCAGTGTGTCTGTAATGGCACGGCCTCACATGTCGGCTCAGTGTGAGTCATCCAGCGAGGCCAGACTGCAGTATATTCTGTTAATGTCTCATACAGCCATACATGCGTGTAATACACACACACACACACACACACACACACACACACACACACACACACACACACACACACACTCTGCAGCAGGAGGTTTGATCGTTTTCACGTCAGGGGGGTGTGTCCCGTGTTCCTCTGAGCACGACACCGCCTGATGTGCCTGTAACGTACATCATGAGGCTTTTCTCCTGATGAAGTAAAAAGGTGCAAAATCACATCGTACTTCCACTCTCATGCGTCACAAAAATGATCTTTGATCCAGATTTGAACTCAATCATTTGGAAACTGATCCTGTTACGTAACATTGCTTTCTCTTTCTCTTTAAGTGACTGTACTCAGACTTTAGTGACGTTTAGATTCAAGTGTGTTGCATGAGAGGGAAAGGCAACCTAAACATATAAAGGTCCAGACCGACCGTCTTACTTATTTTCCCTTGTGCTGCAGCTGGTGGCTGATCTCATGGTTTTCATTTTATGTCTGAAACTTTCCAAACTCTGATTCCACATATCTGAGCTCAGGGTGTCTTTGGGCATTTTCACATTAGACACAATTGTTTAGTACCCGAGTGCCCGGGCACAATTGCTCCCCCCTCCCGTCTCCCCCGCTGGTCTGTGTTCACATAAGTAACATCCTTCCGTATCCGAGTGCACTTGCCTATGAACACAGTCTGATACAGCAGGGGGCAGTATGCATTTAGTTGGTTTGCAAATCCGCCAAAAAGAAAAAGAAGCAGCCATGGCAATCACTAGCGCACTCTTAACGTGAACTATTTCTCAGTAACTTTGGACTTGATTATGATGGCAGTTAAGGCTGTGCTTCTTCACTGGTCTCACAAATCGATTAAATCCATTCGATATCATCACGATTGGGTTGCATCCTCAACTTTCTATATTACTGCACACAGCTGCAAGCAAAGTCAGTATGCAATAACCAGTGTGTCACTGCATGGATGCAGGTTTGTTCATGTCTGCATCACAATGCATCATAGATCCATTTATTTCAACACCCCTAGGAGCTACAGCTGGAAAATGTGCTCACTTAACTAAACCGAGGCATACAACATCTGTAAAAGACAACACAGGGTACATCTCAGTCCAATCAGATCCCACACAGGATCGGTACTATGACACATATATTGTCAATAACAGAACAGCCCAACATGTGAGAGAGGTGTCTTCTCTTTGATATCAGTCCTCCTCCCCTCTCAGACTTCCCACCATATCTCTGCTGTTTTACTCACTTCACTGAGTGATAAGGTTTGAACAGGAGCCAGCAGCGTTAACTCTCTCTGTGCCGGTCGCCCCAAAGACATACAGTAGAGGGAGTGTGTGTGTGTGTGTGTGTGAGAGAGAGAGAGAGAGAGAGAGAGGGCTGTGAGGCTGTGTACGTGTATACCAGGGGGCTAGGACCGGGTTACCACGCCAACCCAGCGCATGTGAGGCGTTTACTGGAAGGCGATTGGATTAAGCTGCCGGAGGGGAGTGCTGAGAGCTTTAACCCGATTACTGCCTTTTCTTTTGCACACTCTGCCGACCACACACATACACAAAAACAGGTGTGTGTGTGTGTGTGTTTGTGTGTGTGTGTGTGTGTGTGTGTGTGTGTCAGCGGAGGTCAGGTGCTTGATCTGATTGATTGTGGGTGATGAAAATGGAGGAAAGCGTGATTGATGAGCAGGAAAAAGCCCACGAGCAGCTTGGTGGTTTATGCGCTCACCGCTGCTCCCTCTGTTGACGTGTGTGTGTGTGTGTGTGTGTGTGTGTGTGTGTGTGTGTGTGTGTGTAGTGTGTGTGCGTCACAAAGGCCCTTGTGTGTTTTATAATACAAATCAATAAATCGTTGTGTTCAAAAAAACTTTAAAAATAGTGAATTTGTCTTGTTGTTTTAGGACTTTCTGTTAAAGGTCAAATAAAATCAAACATCATCAGCATAACAATGAATACAACTAAATGAAAAAGACAGAACACGTCTTTTATGTTGCGTCTTTTTAATAGACATCATGTTTAATTGTTTCATTTTTTAAGAGTTAAAGTTAGATTTTGTTTGTAAGTAAATAAGATGAAAAAAACAACATCAGGAAATCTGGAGCGAGCGGGGAATGACATGCGGAAAACGAGCCGCAGGTCAGATTTGAACTTGGGCCGCCCGCTTGGAGGACTATCGCCTCTGTACATGGGGCGCGACCTAACCTCGCATCTGCGTCCCAAATACATCTATTTCACCTCGTTTCATTTTGTAATTGTTTTATGCTGATGATACTTTGTTTTATTTGTTAGTTAAATGGAACAAAAATTCAGCGATCAACAAACAACCCACTAAAGACTGTTGATTGTTTTTACGCCTTTTTCTTCTCATTGAACTCACTCTAGTTTTTATGTTGATGTTTGATTGTATTTGACTTTCAGTAGTTTCTTCAATGATGATGTACGATGAACGTAACAGATGAACGATCTTTGATTTTCTTGGGGTCTAAATTTGTCCTGTGTGCTTCGTTTGTACTCAGCCATGTGTTGAATCATTGATATCAACCTTTGATAGACTCCCCCTGCGCCCCTGGAGATGCTTGATGATGTTGATATCCTGAGATAATTGCCTAAATTACCCCCTGACAACTCACACAAACCAGAACACACACACACATAGCCGCAGGGCGGGGGCAGGGCGGGGTCAGCTTCCTCTAACGAGTCTCTTAACGAGGACTGATGATTTACTCCAGCGTGGTCTCAACTATACGGAGAAGGAAAAAGAAGCTGCTCGTCTAATCTGTTCTCAGAGCGATTTGTGATTGTAGAAATTGGATGGCAGCATGAGTTCGAATGCTCGACCGGGATTATGTTCACACAATCCATTTGCTGATTATGGTCACTGATTAGGAGGAGGTCCTGGAGTAGCTCATAGTTCTATTTCTGGTGGGTCAGGGCTTTTATTTGACATCCTGTATCTACAGCTAAGTGTGTCTTTGTACTTGCACTTAGCAAAAAGGCAAAAATACCAATCAAGGTGCTGGTTGTTTATTTCTTTTGTAGATTCACAGGTTGAAAATCACAGACTTCACCCAGAGTTTCTCCTGCTAGCCTCCTAGTATTTTTTCTGCAGCAAGTCCAAGTGGGCTGATGTGAGAACGCAGCAGGATATTCTCTGGAGAATTCACCTCGAGCCAATGGGAGGGGGTGGTGACGTTTATATCCTGTGACTGGACTACACGTAGCATTGATTTAAAGACAAATATTTTCATTATAGCATCGTATAGCGGACTGTTGCGCTGTCCGCTACTTCCGCGTCGTTTTTTTTTACGTAACGTCTTACCCCATCAGACCCCCCGCCCCCCCCTCCAGTCTGACAGGGATAGTCTCCCGCTGTGAGGGACATAGTCGAACAGCCAGGTCAGGAGAATCTCCGGAGCAGTCCTCCTGAAATCATCTAGATATTTTCAGGCGTGCATACAGTATGTGAAGACGGCTTCATGAACTTCTCCGTTCGATCACATAATTTCTACATCCCTCCAGGCTGCTGAGCGTGACCGTAACGATCATATTGATGTTAATGTGATTAGAAGGGTCTGTTTGCCCAAATAGCCACACAGTCATTATATTATTATATCTGCTAATAATAGAACAACATTATGTGACTCCCAGCTCGTCTGCTGATGTATTAACCGACTCTGAGTGATAAGAGAGGGAGGAGAGGAGGTTCATGACGAATGAGGAAGAGACACATGAGCCGTGTGAGCTTTTATAGGTGTTGCATAAAGAGAGGCCGTAAGTTAGAGGAGTGTAATGAGTCACAGTTTCTGTCAACAGCAGCCGCTCAGAGTGTCAGCCATAGTTTGATATTAAGGGAGAGTATGAGCCCTGATCTGGTTAATGTGTTCCTCTTTATGTTAGTTTCTTCCTGTGAGGCCTCGCTTGACTTTCCCTCACAAATCAGAGATAAAACACTGAGAATACGAGTTGTCCCATGGCAGACAGCCAATGAGAAATAAGAATAGATATCTATAAATGAAGCCCAGGATATTTAAACAAACCTCCTCTCCAAATTTGGCCTCTTCTGGCTGCAGAAATCAAGATGGGGGCAGCCGTCAGGCCAATCTCAGGGCGCCAAATTGTCTTATGGCGGACCAGTGGTTGATGTCATGGTAGCTGTTGATCCCATCAGCAGTTGGGTGTCTAAATAAGTTGTGGGGATTGTTGCCATTACACTAAAGGCCCTGACACACCTAGTGGCGACGAAGGCCTTTGCCCAAAAAGTTGCACTTGAACACACCGCAAAGACTACAGCCGACGGCCAACCACCACGTACGCTCTGCGCATGCGTGAGAGGAAATAACTCTCCATGCCAGCGGGCGGCGGTAGTCTGTAATCGTCATTCCAAAAAGGTGAAACCGGAAGAGGACGAGGACGGAGAAGAATGCGGATATATAAACCGTTGTTACGATACGAGAAGACCATTTTCACACCGCTGTCGCTCACCACTCGTAATATAGGTACTTCTAGTCGAGAATGATGTCTGATAAAAAGTTGAAGTTGTGTACTTGCTTTCGTAACTTCTGTTTTTCTTCTCGTGCACGGATTCGCTTAGCTGAACAGCCAATCAGAGTGATTCCTCTCACCTCCGGACTGATTCAACATGTCGAATCGGCTGAGAAAAAGGCAGAGAGGGGGCCGGACACACCGCAACAACTAGGGCGACGATCTCCTTGATGTGTCAGGGTCTTAAGCCTATACAATTGACTTTTGGACTTTGTGTCTCTTATCTCACTCTGGTCTATCATAATGACATCCATGGGACTCTTCTATGTATTTATGTCTTTGTGCAGTTTTTACGATGTGTATATACAGAACCCTGTGTGGTTTCTGTGTCAGTGCCAGATCCCTGCACAGCACGTCCACGGTTTAAAACGTATTCTTATGACAGATGTCAACTTATGAGTTGTTTTTTCAGAGACTTAAGTGTGTTTTCTTTTCTCTATTGCCAACCTGTTTGCTAAAATAAGACAACAGCCACTCTTACATTAACACAGACATCACAGGAGCCATGTTGTCAGTAAAAAGTGTTGAAGTCAAACTTTTCCACCTCTGAACTTGCAGGTAGGAGGTTTAAGGAGCACTTGAGGGCAGCATGAGTGTGCAGGCATGAATCCAATCTGTTCACCTGTCCTCTGCTTACTCCAGCACGTGTACACCGACACACACACACACACACACACACACTGTCAGAGGAAGAGTGATGTCATCGGGCGGCCTGCCGGGCACAGTGTCTGGGTGTGGTGCAGGATAATTACCTCCTCTTCTCAAGTCTCATCTGGCTTCCATCTGTTGGACTCTGCAGCACAGTTAGCTTAGCCGCAGAGCTAACAGCAAAGGTCTCTTTTAACACCCTGCTAAGCCTGCAGAATCTATTAAAAGTGGGCTGAGCATGCAGCTTCTTTTTCCAGCCACAATCTGGTTCATCATCAGACAGACAGACGCGCACCTTCATACATGGAAGCTGCTCAAAAACAACTTTCTAAAGTTAGACAAAGAGGAGTTCTGTGAGGAAGTTTGTGGTGGCAGAAGGGAGAGTGTTATTAAGTGAACCACAGGTCCCTGTGAACATGGCTTACAAGCTCTCCATTTCCACTTTAACATGTTCAAGATGACAGCCTATGGTGTGAACGTCTCCAGCAGTGACTGTCATTCTCCACGCGAGATGTTGTTGTTCAAAGGAGCTGTTAGCAGGTGTTTGGACTGCAAATAGCACACTGGAAATAGCACATCAACCACTGCTTGATGACGGCACATTCGCTTCCAGTATCAGTGAGGAGGCTTGATTTGTGTTTCCAACACTGATAAAAACCCACAATATTCAGAATCAACTAAAGCTGCAGTGAACAATCCTTCAGCTATCGTGACTCCTAATCATCATATTTAGTGGAAAAAAGCACAAATTCCCAGATTACAGCCTTCTTAATGAGTTTTTTTCTCCTCCAATACAGCTCGTTAAATATTTGCGGGTAGGAAAGAAAAAAAGGCTATTTCAGTACTTCATCTTAGATTTGAGAAACATTTTTCCATTTTCTCACATAATGTGAGACAAACCAAACAATTAGCAGAGAAAAATAATTAGTGCCCGACTGATATGGGATTTTAGGGGCCGATACCGATATTGATATTTGGGAGAGAAACAAATGTGATATCGATATATCAGCCGACATATCGATTGGCCGAGATCTCTCTGAGGTCTCTCTTTGATGTGTAGAGATAAATAGATATAGATCCTTAAATGCAGTTATCAAAGACTTGTGAAAAAGAGATTTAATGAAGACAAGATGGTCACTCAACTGGAAAGTAACTGCGCTTTTAGTGATAATGCTTGTTGTGATCATATAGCGCACCCTGCTGGTGAAAGAGAACTGCCCGTGAAATACAAAGAAACTAAACTGGTGAATAAATCTAGTTATATCTGTGATAAAAGTAGCCGATACTGAAAGTCCTTTGGTGTGATAATATCAGAAATTATCGTCTGGTCGATAAATCGGTCGGGCTCTGATAATAACTGAGTGATCGGAGTGAAAACAGCTGGTTAGACGGTCAAATAGAGAGGTTAGGGGGCTTAGGGCACCATGCACCAACACAACATGCAAACACAGCATTGTTCATTTCTGCAGACAAATGTCACAGTCTAATGTAATGTATGTACACTTTGTGATAGTTCCTTTTATTACTATTTTTGTATATCATGCTAGTGCTACCTCGTCTGAAAATGCCAAATTCCTGCAGCATTTGAAGGCAGCGTTTGTTGTTGTTATTTTTCCCGGTAAACCCTGCAGCCCTGTAGTAGTGATGACACATCTCCGAGTGTGAAATGTGTCGTCGTACCTCACACAGGCTCCACATACTTACAGAATGACTGGAGGCTCGTTAAAGATGGGTATTTGTTTGTTGGGAAATCACCTGAGGAAGGAGCGCTGCAGCGGTTTGTTGTTGTCACACAGGTCGGGCGGGTTTATGAGCTTCCGCTGACTTCGAGGACTCGTCACCTCGAGCCTGCTGTGGATTTGAACTTGAGTCGAGATTGAGGATTAAGATGGGTGCAGATTTCATTACAGATGGCATGCTGTTTTCATTTATGCCACATCTAAAGTCTCCCACAGTCAGGAAATAAAGCAGCGTTGTAGTTTTCGAGGCTCTCTCTCTGGTGTGACATTAAAACCTGAAAACTTTAGGAACACTTTGGTTTCACTGCAGCAGCAAAATGCTCATAAAGCCGGGAGTGTTTACTCCCAGAATGCCACTTTGTGTGTTTTCTACTACAACTTCTCCCTTTTTTTTTTTACCCACAATTCAATTGGTTTCGCTTGCTGCTTTATTGGCGTGACACAGAGATTTCATAAACCTCTGAAGTAGAAGCTGACACGGGGGGAAACTTTCAGTGGAGAGAAGAAAGAAACGAGAATCGATTTGTTCTCTTCAAAGAATTGATTGTTGTTGTTTTTTTAAAGCTACATGACACGGCTGTGTTAGCGCCGCGGTGTCATGTGGTTTCAAGGTTTATATACTGACAGTATGGTGACTATTTGGTGTGATTATTGTAGACTAGCAACTCCCTTGTTGTAAACTGTCTGTAGTATATCAGCCAGATTAGTCTCTTAAAGGCAGGGTTGGTAATTTCCTCCAGATCCACTTTTTAAGATGTTGGTTGAAATTGTCTTTAGGTCCTGACAGAAATTAATAACTCATGTGCTCTGAAAAAGGAACAAAGAAAATCCATCATCTGTATCAGTTGTAAGTCTGTAAAAACTTCAACCAATGTCTGCCACGAGGTACCAATCTGATGAACCAATCACAGCCTCCCAGTCTCCCTGCTCGTTCTCTACCTCTTGCGTGCACGAGCCCGAACTCAAAGCGCTTCACCGATGAGGAGAACGCAGCCTGTGGGTGTTGACGGACGAGGGAGCACTGAGCCGTAACGAAGCGGAGCGGACACGCAATGCACACGTATCTGGTGGAAGTTCTGGGTTACTCTGTAGGAATGTGTTCTGGTATGTGGTTGGTGGAATAAAAATCTCCTTCTGTAAGTGGAGTTAAAGAGCCATGTTAGTGAATGTACTTGCTTTGCCTTGAAACGATCACATTGCAGACATAACAGCATTGTTTGCCACTGTCAGCTAAAGCGATCTACTACTACGAATCCAAAACGTTTTGTAGCTATTGGTCATTTAGACCACAAACCGTATATATAAACAATGAAAATCCCCCCACAATGAGATGGTCTTTGGCTGAAAATGGAGTGGGATGTATTCATACATATGAAGTCGTCTCTCTCTCCGTCTTCACGGGACGCTGCTCCGTTCTCTTTAAAGTATCTTCTCCAAAAGTTCACTTGGCCTCTTGCAGCTTTGATCAGCACAGTTTTGCACAAACAACGTCACATTGCCACGTTCAAAAAGGAAAGTTTAAGCAAACTGGGACCAGAACTGAATCCAGAATCTGTCAGTTCAAAGTGATTTCTGCGTCTTATATGCCGTTAGAAGTGAAGAGACGTCTCCTTCGTCTCTTTCACTTTTCCTGCTGTTTTCCTTTTCTCTGTTGTTCCATCACGTTCTGCTTCATACCAGTGTGTGTTCTGTGACGACTGAAGATAAGAAACCGTGTGTGTGTGTGTGTGTGTGTGTGTGTGTGTGTGTGTGTGATGCGATGCCAGTGGTGTGCAGGAATGCAGCTCTTCCACCCTCCCTCTCTCACTCTGTATTTTCTGTCCTTTCCTCACAGCGCTGAATGACGCTCGGATGTCATGTTTGTGGGGACGGGGGGGAGGCTGTGTTGAGTTATAGGATGGGTGAGGGGTGAGGGGTTGGGGGGGGTGGGTTACAGGAAGGAAGCCGTGCTGGAATCTGATTACATCTCCCAGTAAACAGGGCAGCAGTAGGAAATGGATCCACGGACCCTCCTGTCCTCGGGGCATCGGGCTCGACATGCTGAAGCTTCCAGATTTATTAAATGTGACCGAGCACACGCACATCCTGGTGCTTCACATACCTGAAAACATCCTCACCTGCACATTACGTACTTATTAGAAACTAAATTTAGTCCATGCAGAGCTGCCCTGTCCTGCAGTTTGATTTGAAGTCATGATAACAGCAGCTGAGATCAGAGACAACCTCAACCACAAAGACTGTGATGGAATATTTGTGCTGAAGAGAAAAATGTTGTCAGTCAGAAACATTTCTGTCATTTTGTAAAGCTATGAAGTCCCTTTTGGTGTCATGTAGTGTTGTAGTCAAAACCACACTAACCAAGACCAAGACATACCCGAGACCGGAGTGCTCCAAGACTGAGTCAAGACCAAGACTTTTAGGGATCGAGACCGAGTCAAGGCCAAGACCAAGGCAGGGCGAGACTGAGACAAGACCTAGACATTTAGGGATCGAGACCGAGTCAAGGCCAAGACCAAGGCAGGGCGAGACCAAGACAAGACCAAGACCAAGGCAGGGCGAGACTGAGACAAGACCAAGACCAAGGCAGGGCGAGACTGAGACAAGACCAAGACAAGGCAGGGCGAGACTGAGACAAGACCACCATAAATATAGAAAAATCATCATCTTGTGTGCAGGGGGCGTGTTACTGGTTTAGACCGTAACACCGGGAAGGTTGCGGTCGTAACCAGGGGGATAAAAATCAAACTAGATGTTTGTTCTTTTAGAAAGAGGCGTTTTCCTTCGAATCACAGAAATGACGTGGAAAAATAGCCGATCAGTGGTGGTCTTGACCGGTCTTGATTTAAAATCCGGAGTCCGCCCAGTCTGAGACCGAGACAAGATCAAGTGAAAATGCTTTTGATTCCCTCGTCGCAACCCTCAAAGTACCTGACAGTTAGATTCTAGTAACTCGAGCGGTGACAAAATGCAGCTCCAATAAACAGTCATAGTTCTTCTTATCTAACCTTTATCTGGTTCTAAAGAGACGACCAGAACCTCGACAAAGTCCACTTGAAGTTTTCTAAACTTTCTGCAGTGATTTTGGGCTGAGGGCTGTTTGAAATGAATGACACCTTATTAAACGGGTAAGCCTCATGTTAAGATGCTCCTCTTTGCAAAGTTCATGGTTGCAGGGCTTCTATAATGGATTTGTGATTGGTTGGATTGATTTTTCCCGCCGAGTGGAGCACGGAAGAACCGCTTTGAAACCGTCTCCATGGCTTCTGCTGCCGCTGGCTGCAGCAGAGGAAGAGTAACTGGGTGCTGCACTGCCACCTGATTTCTCTTACTGCTGCTGGGCAACTTTTCCACACTGCTGCACTTTGATCAAGTTTTCCGGCTGTATTCTGCAGCTCAAAGTGGACCTGGGACTTTATAGAGGGATGGTGTGGCATTTATCTACTCTTTTATTCCTGATGTCCACCGCGAAATAAGAGCAGAACACATCTAAATGTGTTTTTCTTGGACAACACAGGCTGAGATAAGGCGAGGAGAGAGAAGCACACAGAGTAAATAACATTAACAATCCACAAAATACAAATATTTGACTTTCATATCAGGTTTTTAGGATGCATACTTCTCTGCAGCTTTTGGTCAAATGTACTTTAAATCCCTGCAGCTATCTTAAATATTTAAACTGTTCAGCTTCACCCACGCAAAACTGCCGACTCTGCAGAGATTTTAGAAAGGACGATACAAGTGCAAAAAAAACAAAGATTTATAGAGAGCAGAAGCTGCTCCGAGGGAAGAAGAAGTCTGGGATAAATGCTGAATTAAATTATCCACAACGATCCCGTAAACCAAGAACATTTGAAACCAACCCACACAGAATGTCTCCCTCTGCTCTCGTACGCTTTCTTCCTCACACACACACACACACACACACACACACACACACACACACACACACACACACACACACACACACACACACACACACACACAGAAGTCTCAGCCTGGTCACAAGCCTTTCACGGCCTCTCTGGGTTCAGTTTCCATGGTGAGCCGAGCAGAGCGACTGTTGGTTGGCGTCGGCTCTCCCGCTCACAAAGTTCGGTCCATCAATACTTAATGCCTCGACTTAAGAGAGCTGCACTGTTCAACAATGGAGAGAGCTTTACTGTGTTTGCACGTGTGGCCTTCGTGCCTTTTATAGTAGTTCTCTTTTGGTAGAAGGAACTTCAGACAATTTTGAGGTTAAATACTCCACTTTCCTTTATGGTCCACTTGATGTGCAAACATGTCACACGACCACAGCTCACGCTTCGACCTGATTGTCGGACACAACCTGAGATCTCGCGCTGTACGTCAGGGGTCATCAACTACATTTGAGGGTCAGCCTTTTTCTTGTGCTCGTTGTAGACTCAACATGTATGATGTTCGGGAGTCAGACGAGCTTCTGTGTTTGTTTTGAGATCATGTGTTGATGAATAACTTATCAGCTCCAAGAAACGACATCTGCAGCCTCCCAATGAGATCATGAACAGCTGTGTTACTTACTGTAAAGTGTCCGGGGAGGAAGCACACACACACACACACACACACACACACACACACTACACCCAGTGACAAACATCTCTCCGCCCGTCAACTTGTGATAAACGACACACACCTTATCGACCAATGTCAAGCGGGATACACCTGATCGACTGTGTGATGTATAAGGACTTGTGTGTCTGCGTGTGAGTGAGGGGGAGATTGAGACGGTGAGGGCGTGTGTGGAGCATTGTGGGTAATTTTTGTTGACTCCCACACCGGTGTCGCAGTCGTAGATCAGCCGCTGTCTTCTTGTGCGTACGTGATACCTCCTCCGTCCTCTGCTACTTTACTGTACCAGCTGTTTATTTTACTGTCGCCTTGTAAACACCATACACACACACACACACACACACACACACTGTTTACTGAGCTCCCTCTACACGAGCTATTGAATCTCCCACCTTTGTGTTTTACAGTGAGGCCTGGGAGAGGTCAGCTCTGAGTCTTAATGTGAAGTCTCAGTCCGGACGATTTATTGGTTTACTGATGGATTCAGCTCTGCTGGAGGTTATGTTTGCTTTTTTTTTGTTTAAGCTCAAGAACATTTCCTCCGGACTGTGGCGTGCTTCTTAAGAAAGTGACGTTTTTATGGGTGTTTTAAGAAGGATGTTGACATTTGATTGCCATCAGTTTTAGTCGGTGGTCATGCCACCATGATGGTAAAGTGCCATTTGGATTGATGCCCTTTTTTTACAGCTGAGTTTTTCTTTAGCTGAAGGACAAGGTCAGGTTTGGGGGCTTTGTTATAGTCGAGACATAACAGGAATGGAGGGCCGATATAATTGGTAAAGACATGCAACAATGGCCGCCTGGCAAACTTGTTTCAGCGCCTTAAAGGGGACATATTATGAAAAATCCACGTATACGTGTCATTAGAGTTTTATCTATGTTAAGCTAGTCAACATCTCGTCTTCATCATAGAAAAAAGGTCATTGATGAACATTTATTGTCATCTGTCCTTTAAACTGAATTAACTCTGCATAGGAAGCCTAAGAATTAGACACCTCTATCGGCCACAGTACCTTTTGCAGTCAGGGCTTTTTTTCTCCAAACAGCACCCCTAATGGTCCCTTGTTTTACGGGGGATGAGAGGGACACCCCGCAGCTTAGGGACCCAACAGACTCTAGAATCGCCTCTTCAGCATGGCAAACTAGCGCTGCCTCTCCCATGTTCCAAATGTCTAACGGTCTCCTACACTCCACGTTTTCAGATACTTGGCCTCTCAGATGGGAGGGGTGACGGGGGTCTCCTTAGGCAAGACGTAACGTTAAAAAAACAATGCGGAAGTGGCGGACAAAGCAACAGAGTCCGCTATAAAGCACTATAATGGGAATATTTGCATTTATATCAACGCTAGGTGTAGTTCAACAGAATCCCAATATCAACAAAAGAGCGGAGAACAACATACTGGAGAACGAAAAACATCATGCAGGAGTTTAATTACGTGCACAGATCGTAGCGGTCTCTAGAATACAGTCTATAGACCGTGCACTGGTCATAAGATATTAACGTCACCAACGTGTTCTTAATTATTTGTGTTTCGTGGTCTCTGTCAACAAACTAATAAACTCAGCTAAACGTAAGGGTAAACAAAAACAAAACATTGTCATCATGTTATCTGAGCCTATTGTAAATCATTATAGAGTCATACTGAATGTAAATGCTGGGGCGGCCATTTTGTTTATGTTTAAAAAAAAAAACAATTATTTGAATGATGCCATGATGTCATGGGGGATGATGATGATGTCATCAATTTTGGGGGGAAAAATCAGATCAAAGGCGTTCCAGAACTCTGCATCATCAAAGCCATTTAGAATCTTCATTCTACTATAAGAGACCACAGGGACTCACACGCTCAGTAGTTCACTGGTCAAGTCTGAGACAACCACAGTTCATAGATCCAATCTGAGATTCGACTTTGTTAGAAGCAATTCAGCAAGAACACAAACAGTTCAACAGGTAAGTCACTGTGTCAGCTAAGAACAGTAATGGAGCACTACAGATCCCAGAGAAGAGCAGATACGATGGAGACGGGGGCTCACGAGTTTAGAAACTCCAACAGCAGGGGCCGCCGACAGAGCCACTACAGGCAGCATCCTGCTCAACCAGAAGCTCAAACTTTCCACCAAAGGGGGGAGGGAGCTCCTTGGCAGCTCCGGTGGCCCAACCAGGATGGACCCCATCGTCTATCGCATCAAGGACGCCCACCCAATTGGCAGGTGGTCGCAGACCTCAAGAATGAAGTACAGGGACTGAAAATTCTTCTAAAACAGGAGAAGGAGCAGAACAAAGCAGGGTGTGAAAGATATACCCTCAGCAAGAATATCATCGAGGAGTTGGAGGAAAGATTGAAGATAGAGCATGATGGGAAACTAGAGGGCGAAAAGGTGATCAGGGTGCTCGAAGAACTAAAGCACCTGGATCCATCCTTTTCAATACAACAGGACATGTCAAGTTACTCCACCAAAACCAAGGAGGAGCTCATAGGTGTTATTGCAGCACTCAACAAAAAGCTCCAGGAGACAGCCTCAAGTGGCCCAAAACTGGACCAAGACCTGATGGCTGAAAAAGAAGCCTTCGTGAAAAGGATTAGCAACATGCAGCAAGAGACCTTTAGCAGAGACATCAAAACTGCTAACCAGACACGGGCCTTGAAGAACCAGCTGGAGGAAATGACCAAAACATGTCATGAGCTGTCCTCCAAACAGACTGCACAGGAGGAGGCCAATCAGGACCTGCAGAAGAAGGTGGAAGACCTCCAGAAGGAAATGGAGCTCAAAATGTTGAGAAATGACAGCCTCCAGAGACAGGTGGAAGAATTCAACCATGAGTATCTGGAGATATCCAATAAGGTGACGCTGGTTGACATCCTGACTGAAGAGAATGACTCCCTGCAGCAGGAGATGAAGGCCCTCAAAGAAGAGGCCTTTAGCAGGGATACAATAAGTGAAGAGCAGCTGGAGAGCTTGAATAACCAGCTGAAAGACAAGACAAGCCGCTGTCTGGAGCTCTCCTCCAAACTGATATCATATGAGGAGTTCAGTAAGCTGCTGCAGAATAAGGTGGAGAACCTCCAAGAGCAAGAGAAGCACCAGAAGTTGAGGGCTGACACTCTCCAGAAAGAACTGGAGGAGGTCAGGCATCAGCTTTTGGAGATATCCGACAAGAACCAGGTTCTTGTTCAGAGGCTGACTGCAGAGAATGAGACCCTGGAGCATGAGATGGAGGCCATAAAGGAAGAGGTCTTCAGTAATGAAGTGTTCAAAGCAGAGCAGCTGGAGAGTTTGAAGAGCAGGTGTCTTGAGCTGTCCTCCAAACTTACAGTACGGGAGGAAACAAACCAGGCACTGCAGAAGAAGGTGGAGGACCTCAAATTGCAAGAGGAGGACCAAAGGATAAGGGCTGACGGCCTTGATCAAGAACTAGAGGATGTCAGGCTTCAGCTCGTGGATACAGCAAACAAGGATCGGTTGGTAATTGAGGGTCTCACAGAGGAGAAATCATCCCTTGAGCAGAACATGCAGGCCTTGGAGAAAGAGGCCCTGCTTAAAGGAAAGCAGTTACAGGGCTTACAAGACCTGCTGCAACAAGAGACCAGCAGGTGTCTTGAGCTGTCCTCCAACCTTACAGTACAGGAGGAAACAAACCAGGCACTGCAGAACAAGGTGGAGGACCTCAAAATGCAAGAGGACGACCAGAGGTTGAGGGCTGACAGTTTTGAGAAAGAACTGGAGGTGGTAAGGCTTCAGCATGTGGAGACAGCCAACAAGGATCTGTTGGTAATTGAGTGTCTCACAGAGGAGAAATCATCCCTGGAGCAGGACATTAAGGCCTTGGAGAAAGAGGCCATGCTGAACGGAAAGCAGTTACAGGGCTTACAAGACCTGCTGCAACAAGAGACCAGCAGGTGTCTTGAGCTGTCCTCCAACCTTACAGTACAGGAGGAAAGAAACCAGGCACTGCAGAACAAGGTGGAGGACCTCCAAATGCAAGAGGAGCACCAAAGGATAAGGACTGATGGCTTTGATAAAGAACTAGAGGATGTCAGGCTTCAGCATGTATATACAGCAAACAAGGGTCTGTTGGTAATTGAGTGTCTTACAGAGGGGAAATCATCCCTGGAGCAGGACATTAAGTCACTGCAGATAGAGGCCATGCTGAACGGAAAGCAGTTGAAGGGCTTACAAGACCTGCTGCAACAAGAGACCAGCAGGTGTCTTGAGTTGTCCTCCAACCTTACAGTACAGGAGGAAACAAACCAGGCAGTGCAGAAGAAGGTGGAGGACCTCAAAATGCAAGAGGAGCACCAAAGGTTGAGGGCTGACGGCCTTGATCAAGAACTAGAGGATGTCAGGCTTCAGCTCGTGGATACAGCCAACAAGGATCTGTTGGTAATTGAGGGTCTCACAGAGGAGAAATCATCCATGGAGCAGGACATTAAGGCACTGCAGAAAGAGGCCGAGCTGAACGGAAAGCAGTTGAAGGACTTACAAGACCTGCTGCAAAAAGAGACCAACTGCTGTTATGATCTTTCCTTCAAATTGACAGCAGAGGAGGAAGCCAATCACGTGCTGGAGGAGAAAGTGGAGGTGCTTGAAAATGAAATGAGGCAGGAAGAGATATCTCTGTGGAGGAAGTTCAAGAAGGCCATCACTCCAGTATCCCAACGCCGATTCAAGCATCAGAAGAGCAGATGGTGGCTCAGATGTGACGACCCCAGCCCTCAACTCAACCCCCTACCCATCCCCGCCCCCCCCCCAAGAAACACAATCAGAATCAGAATCAGAATCAGAATCAGAAATACTCTAGGCTAAGCAGTCATAGTGGAAACTGTAAAGTCCTGATTGAAGTGCTCTTGTTTCTGACTGTCAGGACTTTCCATGTTTCCACTGCGTCTGTTTGGGTTTTCTCCGGGCGCTCCGGTTATTCCCACACATCAATTTGGACTTAATTAAAGATTTGGCACAATTTTAAAATAAAAAATAAAAATTCAAAATGTAATACACTCTTGTAATAACCATTCTTTCTGTATAGTTGGATTTTTGTAGAGACTGTTGTTGTTACTGAGAATATAAAAGTGTGTTTTCTGAATATGTTTTAACAGGAGAAAGTCAAAATATTCAAATGTATTGTTGTTTTGAACAAAGCAAAGTACACAATGGACCCTAAGCTCTTTTAAGTGTTCAACACACAAACAACTGATACACATTGTTCTGTGTATTCAAAAAAGAGCAATACAATGAATTAATTGTGCAGAGAAAAATGCTCCGTTTCAAATGTGCTCTCCTTGTGATGTCACAGTGGGATTCTGGTAAGAAAAATCCCCTCCCCTCCCCTGGTATCTCCACCCATTGACTCCACCCCAGCCTAGAGCAAAACTTTTGCGCAGGTCCGCCATTTTTATTCTCGCTAGCAAAGGCGTGATGTCTACTGGGAAAACTCAGGGGGGGCTCGTTGCATTTAAAGAGACACACACACCAAAACGGAGCGTTCTGAGAGAGCTGGTTTATACAGGGTCACAAACCTCCTCTGGTGCTTGATTCATGTTATATTTTGACCAAAGCACAGCACAGATGTTTTATTAAGACCACAGGGGACTGTTTGAAAAGGTGGGAAAGGGGGATAATATGTCCTCTTTAAACCAATAGGCAACTATCATAATCCAGATTAAGTCAGATACATGCATGATTTATAAGTAAAAACTCAAAAAGACTAAATTGAGAGGAAATGGTACACTATGAAAGAAAGGCTTGAAAATGTCATTATGGCTGCAGGAACATTATAAAACTTGTTTGCAGCCACATGAGAGTACACATTATGAGTCATGTAACTCGTGTTTACTCATACTGGCTTGTTTTATGAGGCTTTGCAAAACCCAAACAAACCACATATGAAAATGCAACACATTAAACGTAACCACGGTGGTTCAAAGCAGAAGAAACACACACAGTCGTATGAGAGCCTTAACCTGCAGAAAAGAGGATTTGATTGAAGTACATGTGCAAGAAATGTGATTTTTAACCCCTCAGTTTATGATCTTAAGTATATCTTAATCACATCCAGATACTTCTGAGGGGACTGTGTTTGTCACAAATTGAACCATCATCCCAATGAGCCACCTCATTTAATTCGTTCTTGTGGCGTAAATGGATGTCCTTGCACCAACAAAAAGGAACTTTTAATAGAACACTTTTCAGCAATGTTAGAGGCAATGATGTGAATAATGCAGGACAGGTGGTGTTGGAAAACTTCATGTGACCAGCCATGAAGGACAGTGGAACTTTTGCTGAAGTCTAATTGGTTGAAAAATCTGCAAACTTCAAACAGGAAATGACACGGGGAGGGCAAACAGGAAGCGTGAGGCAGAGAGCTTGTGTTTTTCTTTCCCGTCCGTTCCCATTCCCTCGCTCACTCGCTCGCTCCCCCTGGCACCGAGCCAGGCTGGGGAGAGGAAGGAGGGAGGAAAGGGAGTGAGAAAGTCAGAGAGACAGGAGGGCATTCTGGGGAATCCCACCTCTTCCCCTTCTCCCCCCCCGGTGCCTCCATCCAGAAACATTCAACGCTCCTGAACTCTGCTGTTGACTCAAAAACTCGTGAGCTTTATTGTCTTTTTGGAGTCATGGACGTGCAGGAGGGTTTGACTTCAGATCATTGGTTTGACTGTTTCATGGTTTAAAAAAGTAGAAGACGCTTGACTTGAGCTCTCTGCAAATGGATATCTTTCATCCGCTGGACACAAACATGCCTCTTGTGGGATAATGGTGCTACAGGGCTATTGGAAGTGTAAGTAACCGTTAATTGGAACTGTTACTGCTAATATTTAGTTATAGTAACTTTACACGGATTTAAAAGGATGAATTGATCGATACTGGGAGTAGGTTTTCATTTGTTAAGGTGCCAATCAGCTCCCTATAAGGACTTAAAATGTCATTAATTCAACTTAAGCCATATTTCCACTGCACGAAGAAGTTAACCCAGGGACCAGGTATCTTTGGAGGAATTAAGTACATCTCCACCACAGGGACCAGGGTCTAAATTAAGTTCCTGGGACATTACCTCAAAAAGTCCCTGACCAGGTGGTACTCTGTCACCACCTGTTCAGCAATACTCTGAGATATCAAATGTGAAAATGGTTTGCGAGTGTGGTAAACGTTAGCAGTGCTAGCAGCACAAACCATCAGTCCCTTTGCACGTTAACGTCCACAGGCCTCTGCTTTATATGTGATTATAAATTGCTCCAGTTAAGTAGTTATATGCTAGTTAGACCACACTGTTCCTTCGAGATGCCATCCGTCCAGTGTGTTGGTCTATATCCGGGCAGTAGAGCGGGTAGAGCAGGCCCATTAACCAAAACTACAGCTCCATCTAGTGGTGGGCATCTGCATTACAGCTTAGACACAACATTTAACCGGCATTGAGGGCCGACATAAATAGAAAGCATGTCATCTTGGTGACAAATAGCGAGAGTGAAGACTTTCAATCCGTCAGTCCACTAATCGCAAATATCTCTGGTTGATCCAGACACGTCATATGTCACATGTCACATCTTAGCATGCTAACTTTTGCATGCTAACTTGTTGCATGTATTATTTATGATTTGCTTGCTTGATAACGTTAGCATACCATTGTGCTGTGTTAGCATTGATCTCCAAATACAGGTGAGTCTATAAGTGAGTAATGCCCAACTGATATCAGAGTTTTCCGACTGATACCAGCTCATTCAAAGTCAGGAGCTTCAGTGGGAATCACGACTGTCCTAATTTCATCTCAAAATCAAGTTGCAAGCTTGAATTTAAAGATGCTTTGTGACTTTCAGTCTATGCCTAGCTTTGCTTTGAGTTTGGTGAAGGTGTGATCTGACATTAAGAGCCGTCCTGCATCTGTTTAAAAGTGGACAGTTGTTGGTGTTCTCGTATTGTACCTGTGCGTTGGGTCTCATTGGCATTCAGCAGCAGGACTCTGAGTGCCACGGCGCACTGAAGCGCAGCAGGGAGCATTAATCAATGCGCCGAGCAATCAGCACCTAGCCTAATTCAATAACTCCCCTCCAACAGAATACCACCATTAGGACGACAGAGCGCTGTGTGTTCACTCTGCTGTTATGTCCCTGTGATTTGTGTGTGTGTGTGCGTGTGTGTGTTTTTGTGAGCGTGTGAGTCCCTCTGCCAGTTGCTGCCGGCCCGAAACAAACCACTTCAGAGAGACGGAGTGAAGAGGAAGCAGATAGAGAGAATTATGGAGAGGAGAGCTGTGTCAAATTGGTGTTGCCACTTTTCTCTCAGTGCACAAGACCGACACAAGTTCAGACGAGGCCGCAGAGGCGACTGTGGAGTCGCGGTTTTGATTTTGTGTGGAGGGAGTTGTTGAAGTCGAAACAAAGGAATTGCACATTGAAAAAAAAAACATTCACAAATTGTTTCCTGGCAGCCAGAAAAGCTTCATTCATTGGTGTTGTGTTATCTGAAGACAGTTCTCGGCTAACTCTGAGAGATGGTGACAATGAGGACTTCTTTTTCAGACACTTTTGAATCCCTTTCAAAGCTTTCTTCTCCGTTCCTTCTTGCTGAATATTTCACGTTCCTCTGTGTCGTCTACCACTGCTCTGGCTTTTGTTTCAACGCCCCTCACATTTTCTGTCTTGGCTAATTAATAACCATTCTGCTCTCTGTTGTCTCTCAAACCAAATGGGACCATCAACAGTGGATTTCAGCTGCTAAAGCACAGACACTAATAAATCCTTCACTGGCTCACATGTTTTAGGGAATGCTGAAAGCTTTGACTCTTGTTTCAATCTGCGAAAGCCTGCATTACTGTGTTTCCTGAACCTGTGTGAAGCGCTAACTCTCTTTGAATTCAAAGATTGAGTTCCTGATGGCAGCATCGACAGCGTCTCGGTTGCCAGAGAAACGAGCTGCCATCTTGCTGAGCTCGTATCAGACATGTAGATTTAAGACACGATGCATCAGCCCCTCGTTCGGACTTACAGTACTCCGTCTCCTCTCAGTGAGGTGGGCGTTACTGGGAACTCATGGAGAGTCTTATCGATCGGGTGTTTGTGAGAGGGTCTTCTGTATGACAAGACCTATGGGTGCTGCTGGGACGTGACTTCATCAATAATCCTCCTGCTTCACCACGACTCAGCTACAGTGAAAGCAGGTTGATTCATATCTCTGCCCCTCTCTCCTGTTTGCTCACAGTCTCCAGGTGTCCAACCTTTTCTTAGTTATTCCCTCACATGTTGGAATCCTTTGATTCTCAAAGTTGATTCTGTGGGAAGGAGAACCTTTGAAGTCAGGGTGAAAAATGCAGCTGTTTATGTTCACACATGCAGCTCACCCTGAAAACTTCAGGAGTTCATGAAAAAGTTTGTCCTGTCCAAAAACGTACATTCCTGATCTTTAGGGAGCCACTCGCCGAAAAATGTTGGACCTACAGCGAAAGTGGATCGTTAGCAATGATGTAAAGTATGACAGTAATGGAGAAAAATGGACGTAGCTGCAGCCTTGTTGCTTTAATGCTGCTTGTTTGGTCTGTGTGGCTTCTGTTACTGCTAATTTATCAGATGTACACTAGATGGTGTAATGTCTGTACTCAAAGAAAATTGGACTCCATTATGTTTTAAAAAAAATAGTTTTTAACATCCATGTGTTAGGGTCGCAGCCTAGCAACAGTGTGTCTGCGGCATAGCAACAGCAGACGCCGACTCGACTCTGGCCAGCTTTGTGGTGCAGTAATTGGAGCTTTTTAACTCGTGTTGAAGTATCCACATCGACCAGGTACACACATGTTTCATCACAAGGACAAACAGATACTGTAGCACACAGAGAGGACGAGAACATGTGTGTCAGTAGAAAGATGGAGTATGTGCATGTTTGTGACGGGGGAGAAACACATGCAGCGTGTACAAAAGAGATGTTTTAAAGTGACTCCATCAGTGTAAATAATAAAGCTGGCTGCTGCTCCGCTCTGCAGGCTGCTCTGTCCTTGAGCATGTGCAATATGTGTGTGTGTGTGTGTGTGTGTGTGTGTGTGTGTGTGTGTACTGTATGTGTGATGTCATTGGTGTGTGTTCAACATGGCATTGAGCGTTAATGACTCGACTTTTTCCTGTGCCCTGAAGGTGTGTTCATGTGTCACTGCTTAAGGTCACTTCATCTTCTGACCCGCTCTGATACAGATAGAGAACAGAGGGACATTACTCACCGCCGGGGCTGCTGGGAAACGCAGTTTGGTTTGAAGAGAAGGAGGAGGAGGAAAGATGAGGGAGCAGTAAAAACAATGATTGGCTTTATTGCTGGTTATAAAAAACTTTATGGCATGATTTGTCATTTTTAGGATGAACATTTTTTATTCTTGAACGATCATTTAGAAGCAATCGAGTCAAATTCAGAAACACATAACAGAATAAAACAGGAACAAAGAGTTATAAAAAAAAAAAAGAACAGAAGTCAGGCAGCATCACAATTAGCATATTATTAATATCTGATTTTTTTTTCTCCCCGATATCAGTATAGGCCCAAAAATCGTTCAGATCAACAAAGAATCAGGCTTCTTATTGGATGTAAACAGAAGTAAAATCTCCTGAAGCATCGTCTCTAACGGGGACTAGAAATTAGCATTCACAAACACAACATCAAAAGTCTCATTTACTTTTATATTCACGAGATGTTGTTGCTTAAAGTCATCTTTTCTATAGAACACCTCTAAAGAAAACAGAAGAGTTCAACGTGAAATCAGGACCAGATCCATCATTTCAGGATTCTATTACACCGGCTAGATTGCTCACGAGATACAATTGTTGGATGAGTTTGGAAACCAACCACCGCACAGAGGTAAAGAAAAGACTGCACTGAGGTCGCGTCATTAATTTGAGGAATAAATGGATTATTACAGCGAGATAAAGCAGTTAGAGGAAGTACCAGGGAGGAGATGCTGTTTGTGAAATGATTAGAGAGGGAATAATGGACGAGGGAGAGGAGAGTAAATGAGAGAGACGAGACGGGGAGGGTTGAAAGCCGGACGTATAAAGACAACCACAGAGGTGGAAGGCTAACAAACATTATTATCATCTAAGAGTAAGGTGCACTGCAAAAAATGACATTATAAGAAGTTCTTTTGTGTATAAATTCACGTCAATATTTCAAGATTTAAAAGACTGTGCGACATTTTACACATCAATCCAGTCTCTCCTGTGTAAATGTGTCTCTGAGTCCTGACTGTCTACGCTGAGTGTGAAGCTCGATTCCCGCTGGCTGTGTTGTTGTCAGAGCCGTGTTTACATGGACGGGACGGCCGGCTCCTCCCCTTGTGTATAAAAGCTGTTTTAGTCAAGGACTAGAGAGAAGAAGAAGAACATACTCACTGATTATTTGGATGTCACATAAGCGTCTTCAGATCACGAACCTTTGTCTCAGTTAACATGCAATGTGAAGCTACGAGCTAACTAAAGAGCGCTAACATTAGCCTGCTAACACAACAATGCAGGACACAGGTGTTTGCAGCTCGAGACAAGGACAATTTTCTCCACTGCTTGCTCTTAATGGTGCTTAATTATGGTGCGTTCTAATTCATAACTCCTTCATGTGAACGCGAGGTGAGAGAGGGGTTGGAGGTGTGCAGCTGGAGGAGAGCGGAGGCTTCAGTATGGAGGAGGCGTGGCCAAACAGAAGTTTGTTTTGGTTTCATGTTGGTGCTCAAGGGCGACATCTACTGGATCAAAAAGTCACACATTCTTCCTTTAATGTTCTTCATAATTAAGGGCATTTGAGTGATTGATAGGGGGCTTTAAAATAACAACCCTACAAACTAATGCTGCAACTAATGTCATGAGTTCAAGCAAATATCGAAGTGCTACAGGGTTAAAAAAAGGGGCATCCAAACATTTTTTTTAAGATACATTTTTTGTGAACTGAGTAGGAAACCAGGGAGAGAGAGTGCGGAATAACATGCGGGTAAGCCGCAGGTCTAATTTGAACCCAGGCCGCCTGCTTGAAGAACCATAGCCTCCGATATGGTGAACGAGCTAACCGCTAGGCCATTGGCGCTCCAACACAACAATTTAAAAAGGGATTACAAATAAAAAACTAACCACATCAGAAACATGAGCTCAATCAGTGTTATTGACAATATCAAAGACAAAAGGTTGGTAGAAGACAAGATAGCGCCAGCCGCCAAGTCATGTGACCTTCATTTGTCTTTAATCTGCGCTTTTCTGTCTTGCAAACCAATTAAACACACCTTCATCCTGATAACAGACCTGCTGAGGGTGTGAAGGTTGTGACAATGACAAGTTAGAAATGTGAGAGGGCGTAACCTGAAGGCGGCGGTGTCACTGATGCTACTGGGTACAAATCATCTCCAGGACACACACACACACACTTCCCCCATTTCTCGGCTTCACAGTAAATGTACATGAGAAAAAAAGCGAGGGGGGGTGTGACCGAGACAGAGAGCGACACAATGAGAAGGAGAAGAGAGGAGGGGAGAGGAGGAGGAGGAGTGCAGGAAAGCAGAGAGAGGAAGGGAGGAAGGAGATGCTGAGTGAGTGAGTGAGTGGAAGCGCTCATTAATAAGAATTTAAAGGATGTAAAAAGAGGACAGCGAGCGGAGCAGACAGCGCTTTCAGGACTGCTGGGAGGAGAGGGCGACGGGGGAAGAAAGAGATGGATTGGAGAGGAAACGAGGGTCAGAAAAAGGATATGAGAGAGTTGGACAGTTAGGAAGCATCACCAGCAGCCAGGTGTTTTGCTTGTTGGAGCTGTAGAAGAAGAAGAAGAGAAAAGGAAGAAGATTACTCTGTTCTGCCTCTTCTTCATTTGACCGCGAAATGAAGAGTGTGTGAGAGCACTCCAGCTGAGCCACGCAGCCCAAACATCACACGCCAGATGAACACATTCAGTTTGCAGAGAGTCGGCGCTGCCAGCAAACATCGTTTGTTACTTTCAGCCGCTGCCAGTGGTTGAGTTGAGATTTATAGGCTGGACCAGAGGAGGCATTTGAGGCAGGTGTCAGGTAGTGTGATGCTTGGAGACGGGCTGTTTTGTGAAGAATCGCCTGCAGAGAGTATCTGAGGACATTTGAGTGCCTGGAGTTTCCAGGCATGTGTTGAAATCCGGAGAAAAAACATCAGAATCACAATAACAGGAGGGGAAGATTGAAAGAGAACACTGTTTTTGAAGTTCAGAGGAGGCAAACAGCTCAAACGACACCTTCGCCTTTGCTTGGTGATGTCAAAAACAAGACACACTGGAGCAAGAAGTCAGGATGTGGATTAAGGCGATGAGTCCAGAGAAGGAAGCCAGGGAGGAATGAGGTTGTTGGGGATAAAAGGGCAAGAATGGGTTGCCCCTGCCCTGTGGCGAGTCCAGCTGATGCTACCGCTGCCTCCGATTGACCATGCAGGTTCTACAGATCGTCAAGGAGCTGGTGTCACCGTCCAGACGCAGGGCAGCGACTAGATTTGGAGGTTTGTGCATTGGCTATATCATATTTATTCATGGAATGACCTTTTAACTTGCTGTCAAAGCCACTGGTGTTCATTCCCTGGACAGGTTGTTAGATACAGCACAAAGGTTCGATGTAGGGAAAGCGCAGCAGTCTAAAGGCTCGTGAACGTTTGCAGTCGACCACTAAAAGCAGCATACAAGCCTTTTATTAAAACTGGTTATTGGAAAGACGTGTTGTTCTCCCCTGGAACGTTGGGGGTCAGTCGTCAGTCTCTTAAACTAAGATTGAACGCTGCCTGGATTCGCTGTCAGGAGCTGTTAATCAACCTCAACAATGGTCTAAAGTCTGCATCCTGGGCTTGTCCACTCGGCCGTGAGTTCCACGTAATATTCTTAGGCTGATTTTAAGTAAAAGCCAAACTAAAGTTGAACTCCACGGGGATGCTCTTAGAGGTTTTCTAACATTGAAAACAAACTAGATCAGAAGAGCTGTCCAACCACGTCTAAAGGCTAAAGCTCATTATCGACCCAAAACATCTTCAGGGAGTTGGTTCAACATAGATTTCAGTGAAAATGTTCCACAGTGGTCCAGGTTCAAAGGCTTATCCACTCTGGAGTCGTTTTCACTGACCTTTCTCAGACCAATCTTAAGAATAAGATAAGTACGCATTTTGCTCTTAAAGGTTTCAGATTGCTTGAAACTGTCTTGTGCATGTACAAAGAGTCGTCTGAACTTGTTGACGCTGTGAAAGGATCTGTCAAATCTTCATGTAGGCGTCAGTGAGGCAATTTGCTTCACGAGGCAGATCTTACATTCTCCATTCAAGGCTTTACTCCTTCTATTTTTGAGAACTTATCTGTGATTTTAGAACTATTGGGACAATCTAGCCAATAGGAAGAGTTGTCTGGCCATGTCTATAGAAGAGCTCTTTTAGGGCCCGTGTCCATTGACGGCCATTTTGCATACAAAACCAGATCTTGAGTTGTTGACTCTGTTTTTCTCTCAGTTTGGCCGGGACTCTTCCTCGTTGTAAACAAGCGTGTTAGCACGATACCAATGTTCCCTCTTGCTGTCTCATCTTGGTCCTCCCGATGTCCATAAACCTGAATGAGCCGTTCACATGTCCCAGTATTATAACAGTCCAGTTATAGAACCAGGGTGTAATGTTGACTTCACATCTCTGGGATCCTTCTGAAAACAACCTGTTGCTAGCTGATTATATCTCCGATGGAGCAGACAAAAGGCCGAGTTATTCATGGCAAGTTGGAATATTTCTCCGTCTTTCATCATCTTTGGAAAATAATTCTCAAATCTAGAACATCCATGCTACTTAAACTGGAGGACACACGTACTCTTTAAGGAGAACGCGGAGGGCTGAGGCCAAAAGTGCGTTGACACTTGAAGATTTAATGATGAAGTTAATTATGCTGTACTCATTGTCGTTGGTAAAGAGGTTAAACTTCGTGCTGTGTCCGTGTGGCGTTCGGGAGGGGCGTTCCCCCTGGAGAGCATGGACTGTAATAGCTCTGCTGCTGTGGGACGCGAGTGGTCATGTGTGTTTGCTGCATTTCTCAGGTGTGCTCTGAATAATGAAGCAAGGTGCCGGGGGTAATAGAAAACAGTGTGACCCCTGACCACAACTTGCCTCCCCTCTCATGATTGGATCTTGTGCGATCGCCTCGATTCAGATTCACGTCTTCTGCTGAAAAAGCGACCGCTGCTTTTGTTGTTGTCACCAGAAGTTTATAAAAGCTTTTCTCCCCTGCAGGAGAAGGAGAACCACAGCTTGTTGACTTCTCGCTTCACTACTCTTCAAATAAAAACGAAGCGTCTGTATTTCCTGAGGGGGCGATTTGCATAAATTTAACGAGGAGTTGATGGGCAGGTAAATTGGTGCTTCTTGTAGATTTCTCCTAAAATGTCTTGTAATTAGGACATTGATGATAATTTATGATAATTCTTCCTGAGAAACTTCGCTCTCTGTCATGTTGCGGGGGTTTGTGTGTGCCATCATTTGCATTGGATGTGTACAGCTGTGCTTTTTTTAAAGGTTGAATTACCTTTTTGTTTTCTCTTTTTCACCGGGGTTGACTTCACTGAACATGAAATAAGTTTGTTTCCCTCCAAACACTCGAACATGACTGATGGGGGAAAGGACAGATGTCATTTCTACATCACCCCGAGCTCTGGTTTCTGAATGTTTTATGCTGTAAAGGTTTTCATATCAGACAACACCTCAAGCTATCAGTAATATGTTGGTATCGCCTTCAACCTGCCTCTCCGTATGTCAGCTGGACTTTTCCAGGAGGGTTGTCAGGTTACCAGAACTTTAAACTTAAAAATCCAACGATATGGATACTGGTTTTGATACCGCAGCAACATAAAATAGAAGTCTTAGCCACCCAATAGTGCAACCTTTACATGGAGTCATTGCTCTTCTATGCACCTGTCTTAAGGGATAGGTGAAGGTTTGTTTATACTATTGACCATTAGAATAATAGATATTGTCTGATTTAAGTCAAAAGTACGGTAAGCCCTGTTCAGACTGCCGTTTCGATATTTACGCCCCTGTGACGTTTTGCCCTTAATCTGAATGTCATGGCAGCAGATTGAGAGGGACAAAGTGATCCCAAGTTTGTACCGTTTTCAGAGGCGTTACAGAGACGTTACAGAGGCTGAGTCAGCGAGGAAGCGCAGCGCTGTGTGTGTGTGCACGCCTGACTGTGTTTGTATGTGGAGTATTGTGGAATATAGGCAAATTTTGTTTCACTCGCCCAACAAGGTTGGGGAAATTTCCAATACTTGCGTCCTTTTTGATACCACATGTTTTAAAACGATACAATCTCTGTATTTTTATTGGTGGATACTATCGAAAAGTGCCAAAACCATAAAGAAGCTTCTGACCTTCAGTCTTATTTGAACCCAAAGCTGCTGCACGCAAAACAGAGAGAGAGAGCCAGCAGTGGTCCAATCCAATGCTGAGGTCGTTAAATACGGACATTTCTCAAGTCATTTTGGCGTTTCTTAAAGACACAAAAGTTACGTCCATGTCTCTTACAAACAGAGAGTAGAGGAGGTGACCTTTTTCAAATGTAATTTAGACCGTGTTTGGATTGTTTGCAAAATGATCAAGCTTTGAGTGTCTATCGGACTTGTTGGGATATTTCTTTCATTATTACGAGTATCAATTGAAGGTTTAAATTTCTGGTATCGTGACAACTCTAACTCTAACCCTACTCTAACAAAACATTCCTTATATGAAAAATAATCCTCCAAGTGCAAGGACAGCATTTGATCATTAAAGCAAAGTACCAAATCCAGCTAACTCAAGCCAAGTTTGAATCCAACATTGTAGGGAAATTTAAAGACAGCCTTTAATTTGAAACTGCACAAAAACCAGGTCAGACATGTTTATTAGGATATAAACATTTTTTTAAATCCAGTGTCCTTGTCCCTTTTGTGTGCCATTAAGCTTTTCAATTGGTGTAATAAAGCAAACCATTAAAACGAGTGTCTCAGCAGCTCTTTTGAATTGAAGCCTTTATGTGATAGTGTGAAAAGCTGAATACTTCACTTGCTCTAAAAGCTCGGAAGGACTCCCGTTTAAAGGCTTGTATTCACCATTCAGGTAGAAAATGTGTGTTGGTTGCAGCCAGCTGGCTTTGATAACAGCTTTAATTTATCAACTAACCCCACCAGAGCATTTCACCCAGGACAAATGAAGCCATCTAAGAGTGCGTCGCAGTTTGCGTTCCATTGGGAAGTCAATATTTTGGGTGGAAATCACTTTAGTCCTGAATTATCGCTGGTAAATAATAGATGGAGTCAAGCGTGCAGGCGGTGGACTGATTATCATTTGAGGCAGTGGACAAGGTCAGAACCGTCTTTATTTTACGCCGGGGGCAGCGATCATAGAAGTTTAATGTGGCAGCTAAATAACAGCTTAACCTGTGAACTGATATGCAGATGACTCAGTGATCATTTTAATGGATTCAGCCCAGAGGTGTCACAGACACTTCGGCCTGATGTGCCGTGGTTTTAATAGGAGATGTGGAAATTAAATCATCGGGGCTCTGACAGGGAAGGAGTTTTTGTTTCAGCAGCGATGACAAACACATCGCACTGTGAATGGTGTTGTTGAAGCACTTAAATAACATCATCACATTCCTGTGTCTCTAACCTTTATTATTAGAGGCGTACACTATATGCAAGTTCTGAACCCTGAGCCAGGGATGTTTGTTCCTTTGTGAGTTTGTTCAGTTTCCTCAGGGGTCTAGCTGGCTTTTATGGCTACAAGGACGACAGCAAAGCTCCCAAATTGTCACAACAACAGCACCTCAGTTCCTCTCCTGTAAATCTCAAGGTGTTGCCTCAGCTGCTAATGACAAATCAATTTGTCACGACTGTTGGCTCTTCCTTTTTTGCGCAATTACTCAATGAGTTTGGCTAAAGCTATTCCAGACATGCCACTGCCTGGCTGAGAGATAGATCCACATGGATTGAGGTCGTCGATAGACGGCAAATCACAAAGTATTTTAGCTGTATATTAATGAATTACCTGGGTCATAAATGAACTTTTTGACTCACTGACCAGGGTGGCAAGCACACGATGAAATCCGGCCGCCAAGGATTTAACTTGCGGCCAGAATAAGTGAATACATTTACTATCTTTTTTTTATATAAACGTATGCTAGCTAGCAGCAGACTCGCTGCTGCAGGGTGGCTGATGTCCCGTACAGTAAACAGCATCGCTTGGTGGTTGGCGTTCCTGTGTGTGTGTGTCAGTGTGCCTCCATGATGCTCTGACTTGCAGACAGCAGAGGAGCAGCAGAAAGAAGCTGCAGCTAAACACTGAACCGCCATGTGGTGAACATCTGATATTTATTCGCCAAACGGAAAATCTGCCCATATTTGACGCTTGACGGGTGTTACTTTCATGGTGCTGCCAAAAACACAAGACAAAGTTGTTTTACAAAGTTTAAAACATGCCAAGGGGACCCACAAAACCAATGAAAGAGTCGAGGATGTCAGTCTTGCTGGCTCTGGTGTTGTTTGTTAGCAGTGCCCGCTCTAATGCCGCTGAACTCATGTTGTAATGATTTATTGATTTTCAAAAGAGGAACCTTTAACACTTCCAGTCTGCACTTTACCTCCAGCTCTAGACTGCAGCCTCTCGTGGTGCTGTGAGGCCGCTGTGAGTGTGTGTCCGACCTGATGACAAGTGTGTGAAACTTATTGTGAGGCAGGTAAGTGTGTGTAATCAGCTCTTAAGGCACAGACGCTTAAACATAGAGGGACTTTCACAGATTTCAGCCGCCTTATCGACGGGCCCGGGAAACGATTCGCACTTTCCATTTGGCTGTCGACTTTATCTGCGTCCATCAGCCCTGCAGAGGAATTCACCTTGGCTCTTCTCTCAGCTCCGATCAATGCAGCCAGATTTAGAGATGGGCCCCTAACAGATACAGCACACACACTCACACATAAATTCACAGTCTCACTGCGGTGCTGTGCAGGCTGTGAGGTGCTGAGGTGTGAGGTGCAGGGTGCTAGCAGACATAGCCAGTGTAAGGTTCTTAGTTTCTCATAAAGCAGCATGTGTGTGAAAAAGAAACTCTAGAAAGCAGATGTACCTGTGGTCTTAAATAATATGACGTTATCATTATCAGAAATGGCTTTGCTGCCTTGGTATGGCAGATGTTAGCTTGTGCGTACTAGGAGATGGTAGATTTAGAAATATTCCATTAATCAGTCATCAATCTTTGAAAGAATCCAAGTTCATGCAGCTATCTCAACATAAAAATGTGTTTTTCTTTCTCTTTTTCTGGCACCTGGTTAAATTGTGGTTCTTCTGCCAGACGCTAGTGCTGTTTGAATAATGTTCGAATGGTTCCCCAGGGGATATCCAAAAGTATTTCTTCTTGAAATGCCCACGCCTTACGCGTATGACGCTTGAAGTCATTTACACATCATGCTTGGCGTTCTTATGTTGGTCAAGGCTAGTGATGTTCCGAGCCCACTAATTTCTTCGTTGGTTAAACAATTAGTGGTCACCATCAATCAATCATTATTTGTATAGCACCAATTCGTGTGCTAGTGCTATCTCGAGACGCTTTACAAAAAGAGCATATGGGATAAGATGCAGGAAGGATTTCTCCTTTGTATTCCTCGCGTTCCGGTTGTCCACACTTCCTTGCAGCCGAGGTGGAGGTCGGAGCAGGCCGGCGATGTTTGGCGGGGCAACACAGGCGGATGGTGGAGGCTGGGCGTCAGGCGGTGGTTGGGGGGACGACACAGTCCGATGGTGGAGGCTGGGCGTCAGGCGGTGGTTGGGGGGATGACACAGTCCGATGGTGGAGGCTGGGCGTCAGGCGGTGGTTGGGGGGAACGACACAGTCCAATGGTGGAGGCTCGGCATCAGCTGCATCAGTGCATCAACTACACAGATGTCAGTGATACTTAAGCAGCACTTTACAGCCCAGTTTCCTTGGCTGTTTCTTTGCATGGTAGCTCTTTGCAAACTGTGTGTGTCTGAGTGTGACGTACTCTCTAATGCCTTACATTTACTGGATGAATTCATTTAGTGTTAAGGTCTCTTTGGGGGATTTCTAATCCATCTCTGCTTCGTCTCGTGGCGTCAGCAGAGAGTTGATGGTTGAAGTCCCTGAAGAAATGAATAATTCTTTTAACTTTTTGTTACTTAAAGTAAAAACCTGTCAGCATATTGACTCATGGCTGAGCTACAGGAGCCTGCAGCAGCCCCAAGGCTTCAACCTCAGCCCTCATTAAGAGCTTTCTGACCAGTTCACAGCCGAGCAGAATCACCCTGAGACCTCATTAGGATGCAGGAAATCACCCTGTGTGCATCTGTACTTTATTTGATTCCCTCAAAGAAGACAAACAAAACCCGTGTTGTTGTCTGATTTAGGGATGATCTTTCCTGAAATCTATCACAGCGCTCATTAATGATTTCAGCTGCAGCCTTTTTAAATCTGAGCCCTCAGGTTAGAGACTATGACACAAACAAAAACAAGAAATCCACGAGGAGAAGGAAAAACATCAAACAGTGTAGTTTCCCCATCATATTGGGGCCTGTGTGCTCTCCATACCGATTATTTTCCTTCAGTCAGACCCGCTAATACTCCAGTGTACAATACTACCTGGATTAAAAACACTAATGAATCAGACATCTGGTCCCACACTTACAGATTCTACATCTATAGACCCATCTTTGAACAAACGAAGTGCAGGTAGAGACAAGTCTGCTGCATTCAAGATTATTCATTTTCAAAGATGCACCACTCTGCTGCAGCTTCCTGTCTTTTTTTAACACAGGTTGTGAGTCTTTCTTCCATTAAGGGAGGTGCAGCAGGGCGATCTGGATTTATAACACATTTAAAGAAAGACGGTTCTGCTGCCAAACTGCAGTCTTCTTCTCCCGGTCAGCACGACTGGCAGCTCACGCTCTCTCTGCATTATTCAGCAGCCCTGATACTTCTCTCTGTCTCTGCCGTGCCATCCCAACACTCAACATCTCGTCCTTAAACCCTGCGCCGGAGGCTTCTAATCAGGACGCTTATTTTTGTGTTTTAGATACCGACTTGTAAAACCATCTGTGTGCGTTTTTTTGGTGTTTATTTATGTGCGTAAGGAGAAACCGCATGCTGGTTAGTTAAGCAGAGAGCGGCAGACAGTCCGGGCCCAGCGGGTGTTGGAATGAAACCGCCTGCTGACATCCACACCGTGGAAGCCAAGCTAATTGCCTGTCTGTCCTCCCTAAAGGTTAAAGCTGCTTCAAACTGATGCTGTCGTCCTTTACGACAGAACAGAGCAGAGTTTAAACTTAAAATACAGTACGCTGTTTTTCCTTCAGTGGCTGCAGCTTTATTTGAACATGTGGCCTTGTTTTGTGTTTTTCACTCCTGTCAGATTTAGTGCAGTGTATTGATCCCTGCTTGCTGCCTCACACCTAGTCTTGTTAAATTATGCATCAAACGGCTCTCTGTAGCCCCCCAAACGTCATTACTGACTTTAAGCTGAAGTATTAAATCTGTGCGGCTGTGATGGAGGTTCTGCATTCACTGGAGCTGAGTCCAAACTGCCTGCAAAGGCTGCAGAGGAGGGAAACTGGGATGTTTGAGGAAACGTTTTATGCAGGGGCATAATTCACATCACACTATTAGTAAAGGTAGGTATATCAGGATTCATCAAAAGTAGCACCGGTGAATGTCTGCAGCATTTTAGGTCTAAAGGCCCTGACTCACCAAGCAGACGACGAAGACCGCCGGTGGCGTCGCCTCAGGTCGCCTCACGTCTTGTACAAAAAGTTGCCCTTGAACACACCGCAAAGACTTCAGCTGACGGCCAACCACCACGTACGTTCTGCGAAATGCTTGAGAGGAAATAACTCTCCATGCCAGCAGGCGGACAAGGACGGAGAAGAATGCGGATATATGATACGAGAAGACCATTTTTACACCGCTGTCCCTCACCCCTCGTGATATAGGTCCTTCTAATCGAGAATAATGTCTGATAAAAAGTTGCCTCTGGACTGTAGTCGTTTACTTGCTTTTGCGACTTCCGTTTTTCTTCTCGTGCACTGATTCACAGCCAATCAGAGGGATTCCTCTCATCATCCACGCCTACGCCGACCAACGCCGTTTCAACATGTCAAATTGGACGAAAAAAGGCAGACGGGGGCCGGCGGGTGGCGATAGAGCTGGACACACTGGGGCGACGTTCGCTCACCGACGGTCCAAATAGAATCGATGGCCGACGGTCTCCTTGGTGTGTCAGGGCCCTTTAGGCAGATTTCCCCAAGAGGACAATTAAGAAACAAAGAAAGTTATAACACAAGCAAGAAAACGTGCAGCAAACCAAACATGAAAATTAAAATAACTTTCAGGAGAAACAGTTTCAGACATCAAACACACGAGGGACTTTCATGACTCCTGCTTGTTCTGCACTTTCTCTGCTGTGTTTCACTCATCAGGTCTCGTGAACTGTTGTTTCCTGTTCCCCGCCTGCCCCGACTTGTCCCGTCTTGTTAATAACAAACTGGTGACGGTCATGATGTTGGCACAGGGAGAGCGTCACTGAGCCTTCAGACGATCAGCTGTATTTGATCAGACTTGTTTCCTCACTTTGAAGTCACCGTTGAAGCTTCATCGGATTAGGGTGGAGATCTGATCGTAGTTCTGTGTGTGCATGCGTGTTTGAGGCTTAGTTACTCGAAAACAGAAATATGTAACGAACCGCTGCTGGATGCAGAAATCTAAATCAGTAGCTATTTTTTTCTAGATTTGTCTTTAAATGTGAACTTTCCTTTTTGAAAACCAGAAAATCCTGATCTTCTCCGCTCATGATCGGGTAAATAATTCAGCTTTGAACTCTCAATGTGTTCCCTGAAACAAAGGCAGCATGAAAACCTCACGCCACAGAGGCTTCTCCTTCTCCATTAGTCATCTGCACATGCTCAGTGCGAGACGATGACAGTTAATTAGGTCGACGTGGAGGGAGCACAGCCCTTAAATCAGCCTCAGTCTTTTATTTTGACGGGGTTTATCGAGGCTGCATGCATTAAGGAGGTCGACGTGTCGTTTAATGACAGAGCAGATATGTGTGCATGTAGTTTGCATGCCTGAAAAAAAGGAAATGACTTCCCAGTGTAACCTTTATCGGTGAGGAAGTACGATTGATTTGAGGAACAGCGACTTTTTCACTTTCTGTGAGCCGGTCTGCATCTATCTTCTAACTATCTGCTGAAGATAATAACTCATTTATTCTCCTCCTGTCACAGAAGTAATGCAGCTCTAACTGCTTTACATTCACAGAACATTTCATCAGAGGTTAGAGTTTTGAAATGCATCTCAAAAAAGCGAGGATGCTGCGGTGATGTGATGATTGCACCTCTCCTGGGATGAGCGGATGTACCTGTATTTAGCTCTCTCATCTGTAGCCACATTGAGCCTCTTTGAACACTATTACTGCATCTAATTATCTTCCATGCTGCTGTTTCGCCCACTGACAGGCACTTTGATATTGATTAATATTTGCCTGCTGGGACTGTGAGTTAGTGCTGTAGTGCTCTGCTTTCTCTCCTCTCATATTACACAACTCTGGACCCGCTCTGTTTCTGCCGTTAACACACACCGGCAGATTAGAGATTCATTTGGAGAATATTCATGTTAAGATAAGATAAGATAAGATAAGATAATCCTTTATTCATCTCACGAACGGAGAAATTTACAGTGTTACAGCAGCAAAGCAGGATAGTCAGCAGAAGAAAAAAAGCACACAGTGCAAAAATAAGTTAAATAAAAAATATCAAAAAAAGTGTAAAAAATATACATCAAAACAATTATGTAGAAAGCCAGTAACAGTCTGTATGGACAAAATACTATCATGCACACAGTGCATATAAGGATGAGCATGTTATTGCATGTTACATGTTATGAGGATGAACATGATATATCAAAACAAGAGTTATAAAGAAAAAAAAGCCAGTAACAGTCTGTATAAACAAAATACTATCATGCACACAGTGCATATGAGGATGAACATGGTATTGCACAAGTAGTCCCATAAATTATTATTGCAATGCGAATAAATCAGGTAGTGATGACAGAATACAGCATTAATTATTGCACAGAGGTTTAAGTGAATTGTCCAGTTTGTGTGTGAGTTTTGTGATCTACTGGGAGCAGGCTTGGTTGAACAGTCTGACTGCAGCAGGAAGGAAGGACCTGCGGTATCTCTCCTTCAGACACCGCGGGTGGCGAAGCCTGCCACTGAAGGAGCTGCTCAGTGCTGTTACAGTACCATGCAGGGGGTGGGAGACGTTCTCCATCAGGGATGATAGCTTTTTCATCATCCTCTTGTCTCCCACCACCTCAACAGGGTCCAGGGGGCAGCCCAGGACAGAGCTGGCCTTCTTCACCAGTTTGTTTAGTCTGTTCCTGTCTGCAGCCGTGACGCTGCTGCTCCAGCAGACCACTCCGTAAAGGATGGCTGATGCCACCACAGAGTCGTAAAAGGTCCTCAGGAGTGCTCCCTGCACTCCGAAGGACCTGAGTCTCCTCAGCAGGTGAAGTCTGCTCTGGCCTTTCTTGTAGAGAGCGTGTGTGTTATCAGTCCAGTCCAGTTTATTGTTCAGGTGAACACCCAGGTACTTATAAGAGTCCACTATCTCAATGTCCTTTCCCTGAATGTTCACCGGTGTGGGAGAAGTGGGTCTGTGCCTGCGAAAGTCCACCACCAGCTCTTTGGTTTTACCCGCGTTGATCTGGAGGCAGTTCCGCTGGCACCAGTCCACAAAGTCCAGGTTGAGTTCTCTGTACTCCCCCTCGTCCCCATCAGTGATGAGGCCGACAATAGCAGAGTCATCAGAGAACTTTTGTAGGTGACAGTTGGTTGTGTTATGGGAGAAGTCTGCAGTGTACAGGGTGAAGAGGAAGGGAGCCAAGACGGTCCCTTGCGGGGCCCCTGTACTGCAGATAACCAGGTCGGACACACAGTCCCGTGTCCTCACAAACTGTGGCCGGTTGGTCAGGTAATCCAGAAGCCACGATGTGAGGTGCAGGTCGACTCCTGTGTGTTGCAGCTTGTCCCCCAGGAGCCTGGGCTGTATGGTGTTGAAAGCACTTGAGAAATCATAGAACATGATCCTCACAGTGCTCCCAGCCTTCTCCAGGTGCGCGAGGGATCTCTGCATAAGGTAGATGACTGCGTCGTCCACACCGATGCCTGGCTGGTAAGCGAACTGCAGCTGGTCCATCGATGAGCTCACCAGGGGGCGCAGATGGTGAAGGACCAACCTCTCCAGGGTCTTCATCAGGTGTTGTTGATTGTTGTTGTGTTGTTTCACACCTAACCTGTTTGGTTCGTTTGCCAAGTTAGTGCGGTTCGTTTGTGCAGCTGTGAAAGCTGTCAATCAAACCCTGGTGTGGCCAAACCAAGCGTACCAAGACCGCTTGAAAAGGTGGCTCTCTGTCCTCTTTTTTCAGACCCTGGGGCGCTTCTTTTGTAGTTCAAACATGAACTACTAAACCTCAATCCGACCCGACTCCAGGAAGCAACCACCGTGGGCCCTCTCTGAACAGCTTAAAAACTGCTCATGCTCCTCAGATGTTATAACATCCAATGAACATGTGTTGTGTTGAGGCTGCTCATTGGTTTAAAGAAACACACGTGGTACTGATGAGGCTGTAAGGCTGAAGTCAGACTTTTCTTTCACTGTAGTTACTCGAATGATTTCAGGACCCTGAATCCGTCCTGAACATTTAGTCTCATGCTTTGTGTTTTTCTAATTTATTCACAGGAACATTCAGGTCAGAGGGTTTTTTTTTTTTGGGGGGTGGGGGGGTTTGTTTTGCCTGATGGTGCCAGGAAGCCCGCCCACTCACCAAAGTGCCAGTTAGCATCTTAGATAAAGAAATGAAGACAGGAAATGGAAAAGGGAGAGAAGTTACATTTGTCAAAAACATTGAAGACGTAACTTCAGAGCCAAATTCTTCCAGGTTTGATATATTAGGATTAGGATTGATTTTAATGCACAGGGACAAGGGACTCTTAACCTCTCATGTTCGGACACATCCTAGCCCTGAAGTCTGCACTTTATTTTCCAAACACACCTGGATTTATGTTGCTGTCCTTTCTCCTTCTTGACCTGGGTTGAGACACTGCTGACTCCTACAGGTGTGAATATTTTATGCATTGAGCTCTTAAAGAGCTCGAAATCTGGAAAAACTAGCGCAGAGTCCACTTTGTGCTTTTGTCCTGTGACTTTCAGAGTTCAAACTCATCAGTTTCAGTTCAGAAGTCGTCATTTAAACTTGTGAGGGAGAGTCAGTGCTGGCGTCGAAGATAAGTGTGCTGCAGGAATGTTCAGTACACGACTGAAGATAGCGAGGAGGAAACACGCTCCCCCGGAGATGAGAGCCCGTGCACTGAGTGGATCTCGGTGCTGGATCAGGGTCACTTTTAAAGGCACAAATAGAGACGAGGATTAAGTGGACTCCCAGAAAATGGAGCTGACGTCTGAAAGCAGTACCCCCCCCCCCCCCCCGCCCTCCCTCTCCTCTGTGCTGTGACCCTGGAGCTTCAGCAGTGATAACAGCACTTTAGTCCTATCTGCCAAACACACAGATATTTCCTGTACCCAGATGACAAGAGAACCTTTTTGTTTTTTTCTTTGGCCTGTTGCTCATTTCTGCTTCCCCACACTCCACCCTTTGCTCGCCACATTACAGCGGCCATCACATCCATATTGTAATGAAGTTTTAATGGAAACGGTTCATCATCAAACTGTCAGCGTCTGCCCGATTCAGTTCCCTCCCTGTCGTAAGCTCCACTTGTTCAGCAAACACGTTTCCAAAGAGGACAGTTGGAAAATGTTTTAATACATGAAATTTAGTCTCAATGAGCTGCATGAATCCGTCTCTCAAAAAAAGTCGCATCGTGACATTTAGAAGGTTCCTGCAACTCCAACCCATCCCCACTCATCTTTGGGACCGCCCCAATTTTAGCCAAAGCTGGGGGGGGGGGGGGGGGGGTAATTCTGGAGATAGGACAGTGGATAGAGTCAGAAACCAGGCAGAGAGAGAGTGGGGAACAACAGGTGGGAAAGGAGCCACAGGTTGGATTCATTGTCCTGAAGCTTGTGGATTGGCATGGTTCATCGACTGACATATCAGCCATTAACAAGATTGTGTATTTTGGGCCGTATTGGAGGCCAGTGCTGGTCCTGGTCCTGGTCCTGGTATAGGTTTGGAACAACTATATCCAAGCGACTGCTAAAGGAGGTCTGCTTTCTTTCTAAAGAGATTTAACAAAGGATCAGACACATTTTATTTGAGTGACTTTGGAAAAGCTCTCTTCAAACTCTCCTCAGTGGCTTTGAAACAGTCGTGGTCTCTGTCCGTCCTCTCTCTGAAGCCTTGAACAAAGCCTGTTGTTGTGTGTTGTTGTGTTTGGGCGGGGAATGTTGAGAGTGGGACTGACTCGCTCCTCGAGTCACATTTCTGTCTGTCTCTTTCTCCCTGTGTACGTTGACAAACAGCAGCATTGTGAACGCAGCCATCTGTGATCTCACTTCTCTCTGCCTCTCGCTCATACCTCCTCTGTGTGTGTGTGTGTGTGTGTGTGTGTCAGTCAGTGTGTAGCAGTGCTGTAGAAGTGACAGCGATGGGATGAGGTAGTTCAGGTTGTGTTTTAGTTTGTTGGATGTTGGCTGAAGTGTGACCGATGCGGACTAAAGCTCGCTCTGAGGATCTGCTGGATGGATTAAAAAGAGGTAAAAGATGAAAAGATTCTACCCAATCAGGGTGCTGGACTTTTCCATTTGTTTGTGTACCTTTATACTTAATATCGAGTGATTCTTCTTACTGCTTTCATTGGTTTATACATTTAGACTTAAAGGGGTTTGTTTGCATGTAAAAACTCTGCAATGGTTTGTGCTGCTATGCCCTCTCTTCTGTGCTTTACCGCAGTATAGTTTAAAAAGTAGTCCACGTTGTACATCATTTTGGCTCTAAAGGTCGAAAGTTTTGTGTCATCAAAGTCACTAAAAGAGCTTGTTTCTGTCCCCAGTAGGCTCATAAACCAGTGTTACATCTATCCTTCTAACGCTACCAGACACATTGGCTAAAGAGGGAACACTGCAGCTGCTGGTCACTGATCTGATTTTTTAATGGTGTTGTAGAAATATGAATTATTTAGACGAGGAGATATGTAAAAGCAGGGCCCAGGACATGCCCACATTTCCCAGATAGTGACGAGTGTGAATGACAACAAAAACTACCAAAATGTGTTTTCCTCCAGTCTCCATGTCCTTCATTACATTTGCTAAGATAAAGATATATGTGTTCAGAATTTCCATAGATATCTCAATTATCCTCCGAAAGCTAATTCATATTACAAGAAATTCTGTGTTTGTCTTTTGGAGAAAATCTGGCCTAAAATCGTCTAGTGTGTATCAAGCCTAGGAAATGACCAGTTCTTCTTAACAATGTCGAGCAAATAGATTTTTTAATTGATCCATTTTATCAACAAGTAAAATAGATAATTCTTTGTGTTGGGGGAGCTGTGGCAAACATCCCTCAACCGTAATGTGGGCGTTCGATCCCCAGCTTCTGCAGCAAGACATCCGATGTGACCTTGGACAAAACACTTAACCCCAAGTTGCTCCCGCTGCTTCTTCGGCGGCGTATGAATGTGTATGAATGAATGAGTTAATACTTATGGTTACTTTACATAGCTGCCTCTTCCCTCAGTGTGTGATTGGGTTGGTGTGACCTGCGGTGTACAAGCTCTTAGTCAGAAGCCTACCGTTTACTTTAAGCTAAGAGATGCTTAGTTAGTTTCTCGGCACCTCTACAGTCTGTGACATTGCAGTCATACAGACTGTATATACGCTTACTATGCTCCGTGTTTCTTGGTAGATGACTCCAGATAACTCTGATGATCCTCTGACTTTTCACCTAGTGTCACAAACAGGCCACATTTATCAGTAAATCTGGAGAGTTACTGTCCCCCTTTAACCACACTTTGAGATTCACACTAACAGGCTTAATGACATCATTTTGGCACAGAGAAGAAGTGACAGTGTTGTTGTGCTACTCTTCACACAAGAACCAAGTGATGTCACCCTCTTCACAGCAGATAAGTGACGAGACAGTCGCAGACACGAAACAGTGATCTATTATAACACTCCAATATTTGAATGGCAATTAGCACACAGATAATAATGAACTATGAATATCTCTGGACTCCTTTCAGTTCATGGTGCTACATATTAGCATGCTAACATTAACTGAAAGTGTAGCTTAGCCTTAATATGAGGGGTGCTGAGTCATCTGAACCATTTAAACACTTTTCATTTAGGGAACATCGTGGCCTTTTTATCTGCACTCTGGATCATCTTTAGGACTCTTTTTTTTAAAGGTACCCCACTTCATTAGATTGCTACGACTTTCATGTCATGTTGGTCTGGTTGGTTGTTACTTGGTGTCATGTTGGTCTGGTTGGTTGGTACTTGGTGTCATGTTGGTCTGGTTGGTTGTTACTTGGTGTCATGTTGGTCTGGTTGGTTGTTACTTGGTGTCATGTTGGTCTGGTTGGTTGGTACTTGGTGTCATGTTGGTCTGGTTGGTTGTTACTTGTTGTCATGTTGGTCTGGTTGGTTGGTACTTGGTGTCATGTTGGTCTGGTTGGTTGGTACTTGGTGTCATGTTGGTCTGGTTGGTTGGTACTTGGTGTCATGTTGGTCTGGTTGGTTGGTACTTGGTGTCATGTTGGTCTGGTTGGTTGGTACTTGGTGTCATGTTGGTCTGGTTGGTTGGTACTTGGTGTCATGTTGGTCTGGTTGGTTGTTACTTGTTGTCATGTTGGTCTGGTTGGTTGGTACTCGGTGTCATGTTGGTCTGGTTGGTTGGTACTTGGTGTCATGTTGGTCTGGTTGGTTGGTACTCGGTGTCATGTTGGTCTGGTGGGTTCGTACTTGGTGTCATGTTGGTCTGGTTGGTTGGTACTTGGTGTCATGTTGGTCTGGTTGGTTGGTACTTGGTGTCATGTTGGTCTGGTTGGTTGGTACTTGGTGTCATGTTGGTCTGGTTGGTTGGTACTTGGTGTCATGTTGGTCTGGTTGGTTGGTACTTGGTGTCATGTTGGTCTGGTTGGTTGGTACTCGGTGTCATGTTGGTCTGGTTGGTTGGTACTTGGTGTCATGTTGGTCTGGTTGGTTGGTACTCGGTGTCATGTTGGTCTGGTTGGTTGGTACTTGGTGTCATGTTGGTCTGGTTGGTTGGTACTTGGTGTCATGTTGGTCTGGTTGGTTGTTACTTGGTGTCATGTTGGTCTGGTTGGTTGGTACTTGGTGTCATGTTGGTCTGGTTGGTTGGTACTTGGTGTCATGTTGGTCTGGTTGGTTGGTACTTGGTGTCATGTTGGTCTGGTTGGTTGGTACTTGTTGTCATGTTGGTCTGGTTGGTTGTTACTTGGTGTCATGTTGGTCTGGTTGGTTGTTTCTTGGTGTCATGTTGGTCTGGTTGGTTGGTACTTGGTGTCATGTTGGTCTGGTTGGTTGGTACTCGGTGTCATGTTGGTCTGGTTGGTTGGTACTTGGTGTCATGTTGGTCTGGTTGGTTGGTACTTGTTGTCATGTTGGTCTGGTTGGTTGGTACTTGGTGTCATGTTGGTCTGGTTGGTTGGTACTTGTTGTCATGTTGGTCTGGTTGGTTGTTACTTGGTGTCATGTTGGTCTGGTTGGTTGGTACTTGGTGTCATGTTGGTCTGGTTGGTTGGTACTTGTTGTCATGTTGGTCTGGTTGGTTGGTACTTGGTGTCATGTTGGTCTGGTTGGTTGGTACTTGTTGTCATGTTGGTCTGGTTGGTTGTTACTTGGTGTCATGTTGGTCTGGTTGGTTGTTTCTTGGTGTCATGTTGGTCTGGTTGGTTGGTACTTGGTGTCATGTTGGTCCGGTTGGTTGGTACTTGGTCTCATGTTGGGTTGTTACTTGGTACTCGGTGTTATGTTGGTCTGGTTGGTTGTTACTTGTTGTCATGTTGGTCTGGTTGGTTGGTACTTGGTGTCATGTTGGTCTGGTTGGTTGTTACTTGGTGTCATGTTGGTCTGGTTGGTTGGTACTCGGTGTCATGTTGGTCTGGTTGGTTGGTACTTGGTGTCATGTTGGTCTGGTTGGTTGGTACTCGGTGTCATGTTGGTCTGGTTGGTTGGTACTTGGTGTCATGTTGGTCTGGTTGGTTGGTACTTGGTGTCATGTTGGTCTGGTTGGTTGGTACTTGGTGTCAGGTTGGTCTGGTTGGTTGGTACTTGGTGTCATGTTGGTCTGGTTGGTTGGTACTCAGTGTCATGTTGGTCTGGCTGGTTGGTACTTGGTGTCATGTTGGTCTGGTTGGTTGGTACTCGGTGTCATGTTGGGTTGTTTGCTTGTTACTTAGTGTCATCTTGATGTTTTGGAGGTCAGGTTGAAAATACAGACATGAAGAGACAGATGATTGTTTAGGGAGCTCAGTAATGACACTTATTAGTGCAGTGTGAAGTGGCTGCAGCTGCCTCATCACTTGTTTGCTGTGAAGAGGGTGACATCATTTTCTTTTTGTGTTTGTGAGTTTCATCATTGTGTCAGAATGATTATTACTCCCAGTGTATTAGGAACTCATTACGTATTGCTTTATGGATTATTGGTCCATATTAATATGACTTAATGTAGCTCCCGCTGCAGAAGCAGAACAGCTGAACCCATCAACCTCCGCACTATTATTACTGTTGTTGTTATTTTTCCGTGCAGAAAGCATCCATTAGACAGCAAGACATGTAAAAAATATCTGTTTGTGGCAGAGAGCTGTAACAAGAGACAACTCCTTAACATAAAGAACAAAGATGCTCATTACAGCAGCGTGGAGAGGCTGCAGGAGAGCAGAGGAAACGAGCAGGGCTGTGATTATAGTCCTCGTGTTGTTCACTGTCAGTGTAGTCATTTACAGTGAGAATAATGAGGAACAAACACACACCATCAAAACACTTCCAGTCACATTCTGCTGTTTCCAGTAGAGATATGGTTTATTGTCAGACACATATTTCCATCGTTTTCCGTTTGTCTTTATCTTCTCCCTGCAAAGATCGACGGCCCTTTGAAGCTGAAGTGTAGATTCAAGAAGGACGCAAGTTGTTGCAGTCAAAACAATGAAGCAACAACATGAAACTTTTTAGCTTTGACGGGCTTTCCACTAAAAGAAAATTAATAACACAGAACTTCTTTATTGCATCCGCTTACTTATAGTCTAGGTCACACAACAATGTGTCCTTATGTTCAGGCTTCACAGTCTTTCATCTTGTCCTTTTTCTCTGATTGGCATTCACCAATCCTGACAGTGTTTTTGACCATGAGCGGTGGCTCATCTGTCGCTGGGCGATCTGCCGAGAGAGCCTAATACAGAGAGCGAAGAATCAAAGTCATTCTTGAGATGTCACCCTTTTGAGAAATTACCATAGAAATGGAACTAGAGCTGCAGCTTCTTTTTCCTAATCTATCTCTTGATTCAGAAAAAGTAAAATCATGCTGAGAAATGCAAACCACAAAACCGCAAACCACTGGAACAAGCAGCTAGCTTAGCTTAGCTTCAGAGCAAGTAGAAGGGGCCATGAATGAAAGGTAGGACGGGTGTAAATTTGATACTTCAGCAGGAGAACTGAACATTTAGTTGGGTGGTGGGGATCTTGTAGACAGGACAAAGACAGACAATAAAACACACTAATGTTTGTTAAGCAGAACCAACCGTTGCGGGAGCAGAAATTCTCTAATATTTGATGGAATAGCGTCTCCTTTCAAATATCTGAGGAGTACGGTGTCTGCCATGCCTTCCTCACACCTGAGTGTAGTCAGTGTATGATATTAAAGGATCAAAAGAAAATCTTTTATGAAATACACAACAGGTTACTTGACTTCCACTCTGCTTTTCACACCTTTCTTTTTCCTTTTCACACCTTTATCAACATCTGTCGTTCACACAGTGTTCAATGTGCAACAACAGGTTTTCAGCTGAGTAAGAAAAGTGAAGCATGGAGATCACAGTTTGGTTTTAAAGCTGTCGGATCAAATGAAACACAACGTGCAGCCTCCGACCTGAAAAAAAAAAGCTGCAGGAGGAAGTTACACTGGACTTCCTGAATCCTCGATGCCTCCTTCTGATGGTTTCAGATGAGTTCTCATGCGTGCCCTCAGCGCTGACAGTAAAACTCCCACGTGACCTGAATGCAGCATGAGAAGCAGGACTGAAGGGCAAAGCGAAGAGGGGGGGCGGGTGACTGGGAAGCGTCCAGCTGGCCGGGCGGGTGACGTTCGGGGACATTTTCATCACAGCAGGTCGAGGACAGAAAGCTGGAGCGACATCGGCCTCTCCGCTGGGGACTGAGTGGCAGCTCAAAGAGAGGGGGGGGGGGGTTAAAGGTCAGCTCGATGGGGGGGTCTATAACCTTGTAATGATGATAAGCAGGATGACAAGGAGAGAAGTGATCTTTTAAAGGACCACAGATCAGGTTTATCTGTTGGACGTTGAGGTTGATTGTTGTTATTTTGTAGGTTTATCCACGCTCTGGTCATTTCCTGTTTGGTCGCGACGGCATGTGCCAGAGAGCTTGATGAATTTGGTGACGGCAATCCATACAGTCATTTTCTTCTCTGGACCATTTGTTTGTCCTTTTGTGCCCATCATGAGTCATTCATCAGCAGATTGTTGCGCTGCAGAACGAGGGCGATTTTCTTTGTTGTTATTTCAAGTCTTTCTTGAACTTTGAGCAGGTCACGTACAAGTTCACGTGACGTTTGATTCCATTAAAGTTAAGCAAGTGTCCCATTACCTGCTCGTTTAATCCAGTTTACTACTATTAATGCGCCTTTTGTTTCCAGTGGACGCCGGTCTTCTTGGAGGTCACATTCTGATGTTAAACATATTTAAGAGTCAATAAAATCAAACACTCTGTAAACTTCAAACACAAGGGGTCTCCTGCAGTTTGCTATAAACCCAGTGAACCCTCTACAAGTCCGGCGAGAGCTCCTCGGCCACAAATAAAAACATACACACGCTCGCCATCACGGTCACGGATGCCAATGTGATCCTTGGAGCATGAAAAGGGGTCTAATTGCATTTAGCTTAAGTCGGCCCGCTGTGGAATACTAATGTGTCTGTAAGGGGCTCTGAATTAAGGATAAGCTGCGGTGCAAAGAAAAGACTGAATCCCATTTCCTCCCCAATTCCTCTCCAGCTCACTATGGGAACCGCAGGGCCTCCTGGGGAGGAATTCCCAGCAGAAAAAAGGGTTTTACTGTATTTGTTTATTTGGTGCAGACAGTTGGCCTTGTTGTGCAGCGTCCTCTCCCGCTGTGTGCGCTCTCAGCAGCCCACAGCGACATGCCTTTCACTGACACTCACCATCCTGTCATAAAAATGCCAGCCGGCTCAATAAGGAGCGCGTTTGTTCAGAGCAATTTGGAATTCCTGTCAAGCCGTTCCTCCCGTCCAACCCCCCAGAGACCCAGAGAGGAAGTTAGAGGAGGACTGGAGTCAAATAGTTTCTGTGAAGGGCCGAAAAAACAGACAAGAAGAAGAGAACTGTCAGTGTAACACGGCTGCTGGGAGTCAAATCATGCTGGGATATGAAAGGTCAGAACAAGAGGCTGCAGATTAAAAGAGGTCGTAGTTAAGAATGTCTTTCAGAGGGGACATTACAAAGCATCAGAGGGGTCCGTGTGGCGTATCAATGCCTCTAAATAGTCTTGTAGTCTTGACATTAAAGGCTGAGTTCGCGGCTGGATTTGTAAGATAATAATCACATGAGAATCCATCTTGGCTGCTTTCCCTGTCAGTGCTTGTAGGCATGATTCATTATCCGCCTTCATTACTACGTGTCGAACACAATATTCAACATAAACACCACATGACCCCTCTCAACAGTGTGTGTGTGTGTGCCAGCTTTGTTGAAACACATCCGATGTTTGGAGCCCCTCATGCTCGGCTGAAACAGGAAGTGTTTGCCTGTGCGTGTGTTACAGATTTGCTCTTATACATTTCACAGGATGGAAACCATTGTGAGAAATGGACAATCCTGACATGGAGAAGTGAGAGGTGTTTGTGTTTTATCCTTAGCAACGCCATTGAACACACAGAAAGCAGTGTGATCGATCAGCATACACAAAAACCTTTCTGTGAGCTCCTCTCATCAGCTGGTTTTATACAAACACATTATTCTCCCAGACTGAGGTCAGGCTGAGTGTGTGTGTGTCCACGTCAGCTCTTGGCCCTGGTGCATTGTGACAGAGCTGGAGTAACACGGAGCAGGTCTGTGATGACTGAGTGATCATGTTATCATGCAACAAGAAAAACACCTTCAGCTCAGAAAACGTACAGGAAGGACGTTTCCCTTGGTAGTGCAAGTAGATCATTTCGGTTCAGATTCAGCACCGAACAACTTCTCATGTTCGTACATTTAGACTCAGCATCGCCTGTCTTCAACGTATTTGGGTTCAATTGGTTTGGACTCATGGTAACATTAGCAGAATGGTCTCAGGGTCAGGACTGTCTGTCAACCTGTATGTGTAATCAATCAGGTAATGCGCCAATCCATAACAAGTGTTATCTCGAGACACTTACTCAATGTTAAGAAAAATGGGATCGGGGAGATGGGGAAGGATTTCTCCTTTGTATTCCTCACGTTCCTGTTGTCCACACTTCCTCGCCGCTGAGATGGAGGTCGGAGCAGGCTGTGTATGAATGAGGACGGCGGTGGTTGTGGGGACGACACAGTCCGATGGTGGTGGCTGGGTGTCAGGGACGTCGGGTGGTAGTAGTGTCAACGTGTTACACCTATTTCTGAGTTCATACCATGGACTGGAGAAGTGGATTTTTTGAGGGCCAGATTTTTAAGCCTGAAAAAAAGAGTATGGTATTTTGTCCGCCATCTTGGTTTCTCTGGAGTGAGTAGTGACCATATTTGGACGAGAGGCGGGATAACCAAGAGGTTAAGCTTTGTAACTCAAGATGATCGGGGCTGCGAACATGTTTATGTATGCTGTAAAGTCACGTTTAGATGGAGTTTGACTCACTTCAGGAACGATACTCTCGTCTTTGTGTAAAACCTTGAAAACATTTCTATTGTGAGCACTGTTTGCTTTCAGCTCATTGAGAATAAAACATGTCTCACTGTTAAGATGGAAACTTGTTGACACTGATTTCTCTCTCCTTTTGTCTCCCTCCAGCGTCTGATACCGATCAGGATGCGGCGGTGAAACTCAACCAAGAGCGAGCTGAGATAGTCGCCAAATATGACAAGGTAACAGCTCCCTCCATCCAGCCGGCACTGAACAAACTTTACAGTTTGTCCCGTGGTCGTCCACAGCCAGATTCCAGTCACTCACTGGAGCTTCATAACTTCCTAACAGTGTGGAGGAATCCCTCCATAAATCACGGCCTTATTGCCCGTGAAACACAATAATAACAGTCAGCAGGGTGCAGTCAGACCGCTCTGTGCTTGAAACATTTTTATGAATTCAGCAAAGCTGTGATTACAAAACATGAGCCGTATCTCACAGGCAGCCAAAGCTCATTAACAGCCAATAAAAATTAACACGCAAGTTATGCATATAAAAGCCATCTGATGCTCCACTCTGTGTGCATGTTCAGTGGACGAAAAGTCAAATGTGTCAGAGCGGCAGAGACGACAGAAAGTCTCTCCTGCAGAGAATTTAAAAACGAGCTTTATGTGATGTCATGTGCACCGAGTGATTTCATTGGATAACTTCCAGATGTGGCCGTTTAATTACTTACCACATACAGTTTGTTTTCCACATAGGATTCAGTGTTTGCAGGAATACAAACTCACTACTTAAATGGTTTAGAGTCTGCAGGTTTATTCCCGTCTTTCGTTCTTTTCTTAAAGGAGCATTCCACCAATTCTAAACATAAAGAGCAGTAGTATCCTGTTGATCTAGCTCTCAAGTCACGGTATAAAGTCGACACTACGAGTAAACGTGTGACAAGAGATAGGACAGTGGATACAGTCAGAAATCAGAGAGAGAGTGGGGAATGACATGCGGGGAAGGTGCCACCTGATGGATTCAAAACCCGGGCCGCTCGCTTGAAGGACTACAGTCTCCGTACATGGGGTGTGCGCACTAACCACTACACTACTGGCGCCACAACTTGTTGGTTTTTAACTAAAGTTGTGTCATTATTTGGTTGCACCACAGGGGTGTGCATGTGACTTCCTGTGCTTCTGCAGCCAGCCTCAAGTGGACACTCGAAGAACTGCAGGATTTCGCACTTCAGCATTGTCTTCATAAAGTGACTCTAAACTGTAGCTGTGATTTCCTTCTCGAGTATCTTGTGCTGTATATAAACTTCACTGCAGCCATACCGGACAATAACTCTGCACAGTGTTTCAGATTTATGTGTGTGTGTGTGTGTGTGCTCGCAGTGTGTGTGTTTGTGTGGATGCTTCCTGAGTGACTCGACCATTTCACAGCCTGGCGGTATCAGTCGGACCAGCCCACCACGCTCCGTTTGTAAATTAGTCTTTTTAATTTAGTCCAGCAGGCTGCATAATCAGGCGGCCTCATTACGAGTGAAGAGACCGTGGAGAGGGGAGATGATGGAGGCGTGTTTGTGTGTCCGTGTGCGTTTGAGTGTTTCAGAGGCACAATCAGAGCTAAATCAGTGTCATTGTCGCTGTAGGGGAGGGCTGCAGTTTAATGGAGTCAGTTATCACGACGACCACACACAGACTCCTCTCGTCCTCTCACATCAGCCGGCTGATATTAAAGATGATTTGTTGTCTTTGCAGAAAGAGAAGAAATATAGACTTCTGTTTCCCTCAGGTCTGAGTGTGTCTGTGTTTTCACGTCTGCAGGGATGCTTGAACAAAGGTGAAGATATCAGGAGACAATATATGAATAACAACTTCACGGTTGTTTGGAATCAGTATGTAGATGTCACGCTTGATTCTCAACTCTTCTCATAAACATGTCGTAAAAAATGTGTTGACTCGTACGATTGTATTTTCCGTAGCCTTGTTAGCAGCAAGCGGAAACTTTCGGTGTTAAAGGACGAAGGCGAGGCTGAAGTGCAAAATCCTGCAGTTCCTCGAGTGTCCACTAGAGGCTGGCTGCAGAAGCACAGGAAGTCACATACACACCCATTCTAAATGTTTTTACAGCAGACATTAACATGTTTACAGCCTGGTACAAAAAACAAATAGGTCCGATTAGCTCATGTCTCGATCGGCACACACTGTACTTCCTGTGAATTATTTTATAACTCATCTGTTTTGATTTGATGAAGGATGAGAGCTTTTCACAATAAGGCGCGTAGCTGACTTGATTGACAGAGGCTTAAAACCCGCCTCAGCTCCAGCTCTCAGCCTGTCGTTAGGTTGACTGAAGGTTAGCAGTAATTTGAAAAAAGGCTCCTTAGGGGTATCAGTAGCGTAGTGGTAAATGTGCACGCCCCATGTACTGAGGCTGTAGTCCTCCAAGGGGACGGCCCAGGTTCGAATCCGATCTGCGACTCCTTTCCTGCATGCATTCTGCAAAGTGACAAGAACTTGATCTCTGTGAGCTTTCACTCTGAGACCCCGCTGTGTATTAAGAGTAACAGATTTATTGTCCTGAGTCCTTTGACAGACGGTAGAGATCGTGCAGAGCGGCTCTAACAGAACCGAGTGAACGAGCAGTCGATCAGAGTCGTGGTGACACACAATCATAGAAGCGCTGAACAGCCAGAGTCCTGTTTTAATTTCACCCTGACATTGATTTTAAGCACACAGAGAAGTGATGAATGTGTCGGCCGTGAAGACGCCTCACACACTCTCACACACACACACACACACACACACACACACACACACACACACACACGGTGTGAGGTCTTTCTCCTCTAAGATGTTTGTGTGTGTGTGTTATTTATTTAACTGGTGTGTTTCGGCTGATGCTGGGCGAGGACAGACGGCCAATTTAGAAATATTCCACCTCAACATCTGGTCGTCATGCCGACCTGTGAGGCCACAGACCGTCTTCGGTGTGTGTTTCTGTGTGAAGGATATTTTGGTTGAGTAGCAGACGAGCTCAGAGGTCCTTTTATTGTTTTTTTTTAGCTGTTCATTTGATGTTTTTGGGGGGTTGAAAGTCCTCAGGTTGTCAGCGTTAAGCCTTCCTCATCTCCATATTGTAATAACATTTCTTTTTGAGCGGTGCCTGACTGATGAAGGAACCTTAGACTGATACTGAAACGTATTTAAAAGCATGAAAATTCACATCTAAGACTTGAAATTTGATAAGTTTGGGAGAAATTCCACATTTGTCCAAGGACGAGTAAATGTACTTCAGCACTGTATGAAGTTAATGTTTGTTGATACTTGGCCCGTCCGATTGGCCTGCACTCACATTTCTCCAGGCCCAACCGAGCCCTCTCACGGTTACCTCTTCTACATACGTAAATACTGGTTAGTCGCATGTTTTCCCAAAGACCTCCGACTTCTTGTGGTGTTAATCCAGCTGAATAAGGATATTTGTGTCTGCCCAACTCTCGAGTAAACACTTGACCTCTGCATTGGACCAACGTGAACCCTTCACCGCTCCACCGAGCGGTTGCATCCATAGAGCTACGTATATGTCATGTCCACGTTGCTTACCTGTGCTCGTGCATTAGCAACTGTGGCGTGCCGAAGCACACCTCGTCCAACCGAGCCAAGGAAGTGTACCTTTGGGGGTCAAAGGTACTTGGGCATGGTACGGATTGCCTAGTGTGAGTGCACCCCAAGATAAAACCGCCCCTGATATCTGAGTTTGAGAAAAGGATGGGCATTATAACAACAGGGATCTATAATGAATACGTCTCCCGTCATCTGTTCATGTACTCTCCATGATCAAACACAAAAGGTTTCAGTCGCTAAACAAACCGAGACTATTGTCCAACGATCTGTTCACGCTTTGATTAACTGAATAATACACACTTGTAATACACTTTGTGTGTAATATGCCAATCGTTCAGCATAATGAGGCATAAATTACCGTCTAATTAAAAAGGACTTGAAATCTGCTCTGTATGCAAATGAAACCAACAAGACTCAGAAAGAGTCGTCTCCTGCTCGGTGAGCAGATGAAGCTGCAGCAGTCTGAATCAGAAGGAGTCATCACTCTGTGAACTCTGAACATACGCCATGATGCATATACTTTCAGAGGCCGATACCCTGCACTCTATTGGTCAAAATGAGTCTGACCACGCCCCTCTCTGGAAGGGCTTGGGTGTCTCTGGCTTTCTTGCTCCATGCCCTATTGTTTACGGTGAGAAGGCAGACTCAGAGGGCAGAACAAACACCTAGCTGTGGGAGTGTCACCCACCTGGGGGAGGGGTTACTGCCCTTTGTGATGTCATGAAGGGAAAATCTCCAAACGGCCTGTTTGAGCACACATTTTCTGAAAAGTGGAGCAGGCAAAAGACGGAGAGGATGGACTTTTCTCATCATTGGGGGGTTTGTAGACAGACTAGAGACACATATTAGTGTTAGAGACACACACAAACACACACACACAAACACAAACACACACACGCCTATTGTGGGTTTTCTATTTCATCAGTCCATGATGGTGAATTAAGTGGAGACTTTTTTTTCAGTCAGACGGTGACGCAGGTGGGCGTCTGGCTGCTCATTTCACACCTGTTAGACGCTGCCACACACACACACACACACACACACACACACACACACACACACACACACACACACACACACACACACACACACACACACACACACAGTTTCTCTGTGTCTCATAAACACACTCACTTTCCCCAAGGGCGACGGGGTCGGGGCTACGCTCTTAATCTAGCAGCCAATCAAAACATGATCCTCTGCCCCTGAAGAACGTGGGTGGCATGAAACACGGAGCTCGATCAGAAGTCTTTGTTTGGTTATTTTTCAAAACACAAACAGCCAAAGACGACCTGCACGGCCTCAGATCATTCTTTTATAAAATGTTGAATCATTTGATTATTTTCATGATTAACTGATTCGTTGTTTTCTCTGTCAAATGAACAAAAAGTCTCCTCAAGATGTCCTCGGTCACACTGCTGTCTTTTATGAGGTTTTGATTGATGGGAGGAAGGAAGGAAGGATGGAAGGAAGGAAGGAAGGAAGGATGGATGGATGAAAGGGAGGGAGGCAGGAAAGATGGAAGGAAGGAAGGATGGATGGATGAAAGGGAGGGAGGGAGGGATGATTGAAGGAAGGATGGAAGGAAGGAAGGAAAGATGGAAGGATAAAAGGAAGGGAGGGATGATTGATTGAAGGAAGGATGGATAGGAAGGATGGAGGGGAGGAAGGATAGGAAGGACGGAAATTTTAAATGTATCATTTAAAATCAGTATAAAATGTACAACATGTGAAAACAACAAAAAGAGAAATATATGTATTTATATGAAAGCAGAAAAATTAGGAAAAGTGCTGAACATAAGAGTCCTGCAGGCCTGAAGACGTGTGAGGAGAGAAATGATTTGAATATGTGTTTTATTCAAAGTAAAGACATGTTTCATGGTCTCTGCCTCTCTTTCTTCTTGTTTCAGGGTAAAGAGGCCACCGTGGAGCCCTGGGAGGACACCAACTTCCACCTGTACAAAGTCATCGACCGCTTCGGCTTCGTCCAGTAAGAACTCTCACTTTATAAATAAACATCAGAGCCTGTGATTATTCCTCATTCTTAAATGAATAACCTCCACAGTCCAGTTTGAACTCGAGCACCTCACTGAAGGGGAAAAGAAGTCAGAAAATGAGAGGCTGCTTTAACGTCGAGTGTCTGTGGCTGGGAGCGGCGGTCCAGCCTCTTAAACAGCCCCTGTGTGTGGAGTGTTATATTTAGGCTGCCACATGCAGCCAGGAAACAGGCCGGTTAGCCACAATCACAGGGCAGCAGTGATGTGATGGAGTGGTGCGATCCACAGCAAGCGGCAGAGGCTGAAACCTCTGGTTAACGTGATGGTTTCAGACAGGGACAGAGGCAGCCTGAGGTCAAGGTCGCTGACTGCGGAGAAAAAGAAGAAGAAGAAGCCCTGAGACGATGCTGGAAACAGATCAGTTTGGCAGCAAGACGAGACAGATCTCTATAACTGTGTCGGCTCGAGTCGGGGTGTGGAAGGGAAGAAAAGATCAAAAATAAATCTCTGGGTCTTATTTTACGTCTTTTGTGTTTAATTAGATACGAAAAGTTTTGAATGGCTGCAAAAGATTTCTTCAGATAGCAGCTGGTGGATGTGTTGTAGTAGCTGCGATGTAATCATCAACCACGTCTGATCAAATGTTTCAGACTCTTTTATTCTCAGTGTCTCAAAACAGGAATAAACCTTTTTCCACGCAGTCAGACGCTTTTCTTTGACCAGAAGCAGCGCTCTTAGAAAACATCAAGCTTACCTTGTAGAACATTTGGGTAAAAGTTGACGGTCGACTTCGCCTAATGCCGGCTACACACTAGACGATTCTCAAATGGGACCCCACAAACAAACCGACAGTTTTTGGGCCTTTATTTAGAGGAGGGACAGAGTCGTGAATCAGGGAGAGAGAGAGTGGGGAACGACATGGTGGGAAAGAAGCCACAGGTTGGATTTGAACCTGGGTCGCCTGCTCTTGAGGACTTAAGCCTTTGTACATTGGGTGTGCACACTAACCACTAGGCTACTGGCGCCCCCAGCGCCCCAGTTTCAACCCATTTTTAGGATAATAAGTCTGCAAACGCACATACTAGACAATTCGGCCGGACCGTGACACCACACTCCTGCAGTTTGCAGTCAGGATTTCACAGCGGTGATTCCACAGACACGAGGTCTCACAGAAACTCACGTGATCAAACGTGACTTCAGCAGACAAACAAATATAGAGGACGATGGCGTATTGTCTGAGACATTATAAAGTCACTTGTGTTGTTGCTGTAACTCCACAAGCTGCTCTTCTTCTTCAATCTTCCACTTGGCTCGGGGCGCTTCCCGGTCTGCTCGCTCTCATTGGCTGTTGCAGGTATTCAGTAGGAGGGCGCCCGATCTGGACTCGATCAGGAGCAGTACAATGATCGTGTTGACACCACACACACGAGGATTATTTGAACAAATGACGGTTGCAACAAGCCTGGAATTGGGCCACGCCCCCTTCTGGATCCCGCTCAAATTGTCAGCATTGTTTGGGGTGTTGTTCTCTGAGGCACGGGTCTAAAAAGTCAGTTTGACTGAAACCAGATTTCCCCCACTAAAGTTGTCTCAAAGAAAACAGAGAAGAAGAAACCAAACAGAGGAATGTCTAATGTGTTATTTCCTGTTTGTGTGAGCGCTGACATGTTTGATGTTCCTGTCAGAGAGAGAGAGAGACGAGAGCATCACTCAGTACTTTATGTAATCTGTGTTTTTATGGTTTGTGTGTTTAACTCTGATTCTTATACTTCACATTGAACTGATCTCGAGGTTATGAGACGTTTCCTTTAATATTCATCACTTCTGTTCCTTCTCTCCTCAGTCAGAATGAACTTCCATCCTACGACTCGGTGGAGGCAAAGGTGAGATCCTTCCTCTCTTCTCTTTCACGTCTGTGTTTGGAGTGACGGGGGCGCGGAGGGGGGGGCATACAGCATCCTAGGAAGTTGACTTTGCAGCGATGTTAATCAGAAAAGGAAAGTTCCTTCAGCACCTTCCTGCTTCCTGTTTGTCGAGTTTCGATGCAGCTTTGTAGGTGGTATTTTCAAAATGACTTCATATATCTTTAATCTGTAATAAAACGGCCCATGCAGACATGCTGACTTATTAAATGCTGCATTCAAGTATAATTGGACAAAGGAGCTTTTATACTCAGCTCTCAGTCAGGCAGTATAAACACCTGGAGGACGTGAAGCTTGAGAAGAATCACCAGTAACAGAAGTCCATGTCATGGTTTGTTTCTCAGTTCAATCTTTGTGAATAAAAAACACCAAGACCAAGTGAAAGTGATTCAAATATTCCAGAAACGACTCCTTCCTGCGCGGGTTGTGTGTAAAGCAGGAATTAGCTTTGTTGTGCTGTCAGAATAAACTCGTTCAAGTGTTCCTAAAATGCTGAAAAATCTGATCAACACCTGCAGAGAGCTTTAACTGGAGCCTCATTCAGACAGCTGTGAACAAAACACCACGCTCACTTCTCTCTAGCTGTCAGGCAGCTCTGACAGAAGAAGCTGCAGAGAGAGAAAAATAGTTCTTAACGTGTCACTTCCTGTTTCCTCTCAGCAAAAACACATGGAGGTGGAGCGGACGAGCAAGTGGCTGAAGATGCTGAAGAGCTGGGACAAATACAAGAACAGTGAGAAGGTGAGCAGGATGGTTTTTCTTTAAGGCGTCACGTCTCTGTTCTTCTTCACAGGAGTTCCAGAGGGCGGGAGCGAGCGTTTATTTACTCTGTGACTCCAGAAATGAATAAAAAAAACATCAAGAAGATGCAGAACCAACGTAGACACACTGATGATAATATTAATCCCAACACAAATAAATTGGCGGGTATGAAGGTTCATCGGGGAGATATCAGTGATGGCTGCCTTCATCAGAGCCTCTTTGAAGTCCAGGTTGTGTTGTGGTGTCGTGTGTGTATGTGTGCGTGCGTGCGTGTGTGTGTGTCGGCTCTTTGAAATGTGACATCCTCTGGTTGTCTGGCCCTCAGTCAGACTCAGCGTCCTCTTTGTTTGAAAGAAATGTGAAACAGTGAAGGACACAGCGCAGCGTTTAGTCCATCACTTCTCTCTCTCTCTCTCTCTCTGCTCGTCCTTTCTTCTTTGAACCTGCAGGTTATTTTTTCTCCGTTCTTTTCCTCGCCGTCAGTCAGCAGAGCGCCGTCAGCTCACAGAGGAAACGGGTCACGCTTGATTCGTCTCTTGTTCTGTTTCCTCACATCCAGCTGCTGAGAACATTTAGCCCGCAGGAGGAGAGAACAACTGAGCGAGCAGATGTAAAGATGTTTTTTTTTTCTCCCTCCCTCCCTCCTCGGGCCTCATGTGGTGAATTTGGCTCAAGGTTGTGTTCTTTTTAGAGTTACAGTAATAATATCCGACCGTCTGACACCTTGAAGAGCTGTCACATGCTCCTCAAAGCAGAAATCAAAGATGTGCTACTCAAAATCACAACGTGTCACAGCTAAATGAATCCGTCCTGCGTTCATGGTGAAATAATAACTAATAAAAACAGTGCTGTAACGAAGCTCTGCATCATCACACCTTAAGACATTCATATTGATTCACATCTGAGTAACATTGCTGTCACAGTTTGTGAATTCACAAGAGAGCACGACACAGTGGGCACTCCACATACACACACAGTCAGACATGCACACACACACACAGAGATAGCGCTACGATCCCCCGCTGGCTCTGCTGATCCCGTCTCGCCTCTGTAACGACTCTGTTCCTACCTCCAAAGACGATACAGATGGGGGATCACTTCGTCACCCCATTACACTGCTGCACTGACGTACATATCTCGCCTTGAAGCGGCAGACATTTTACTGACAGCAGTTTTCCCTTACTCCTCCAGTCAGGAGCTGGTAGTAGTTTTTAAATGTTTGGTGGATACAGCCCTTTAAATGCAGGACTGTTCCCTCTTTGTACCTGCACAGTTCTCACCTCCACACACACACTGACAAAGTGCTACACACAGTCACCTCCCATATCAGCTGCTGCTGTGACTGGTTGGTTTTAATGTCTGCAGACGGAGAATTCAGAGCTCAGATTAACTTCGCTGTTCCAGCAGTTTGACTTTAAGACTTCTTCTTCCTGATGGGGAGTCACACCGAGTCTGCGTCTGTGTGGACTCTCTCTCTCTCTCTCTCTCGTCCAGCCACAAGCTCGTGCTTCACCTTCCGAACCTTTCTGCTTTTCCTCTGTCTACATTCCTGTGTTCACAGTTTGTATCTCTGACTCTCTCCGAGCGGATTCATTTGATGTTTTTCTGTATTTTAAACACATTTGGCAGCAGTCTGAAGCTCTGATTTCATATTTGCAGCCCGCAGCAACTCACAGAATTCAGTTTTATTCTGTGTGTTAGTTTCCCCTCCTCACATCAACTCAATGTGTTTATGTAACTGTCTGTTCCTGAGTGCTCATTTGTTTTATGGACTGTATGAAGCCTTCTGCTCGGGTGTATCTGAGGTGAACTAAACACTCCTCCTTAACAAAAACCTCCTGTTGTGTGTTCTTCCAGCTGGTCCGGAGGATCTATAAGGGAATCCCGCTGCAGCTCCGAGGGGAGGTGTGGTGTCTGCTGCTCGACGTTCCCAAAATCAAAGAGGAGAAGAAAGATTTCTACGAGGTACGACTCCGAAAACTCATAAAGATTCATAACTGAGCCAGCAGCCCCTCGGCTTCATTTGATCTCTCCGGCGCGGCTTTAATTGTGTTTATTGTGAGTCTGCACGGCTCGTTTCTGCTCATTGTAAAGAATCTGCTAAACTTTGGACCTAATTAGAAAGTTGAGCTGCCAGGATCGATCATGACGCTGCGGTCTGTGGCTGTGCAGAAGTATTCTAATAATGAACCGAGGGCGCGGAGAGTAAACGAGCTAACAGAGTGCGAAATAGAAAGAGGAAGCTGCGTCCATAATCATTCTGGTCGAGTAAAATACAACTCAAAGCAACTTGATGTAACATAAAAACAAACACAGCGACTTTTCGTCTCAGGAACACGAATCAAACAAGTCTGAAAAATACCGACTTTACAAAACCCACTTCAGGGTAGCAGTCTTCCTCTGCGCCTGATGATTCCTGAAGCCTTTCTTTCTGTGTTTTTTTGACATTTTCCTGCAGAAACTAAAAGCCCGAGCCCGAGGAGTCTCCCCGGACATCCGTCAGATCGACCTGGATGTGAACCGCACCTACAGGGACCACATCATGTTCATGCATCGCTACGATGTCAAGTGAGCTTCTCCACGACACACACTGCTGCTAACAGACTTACAAGCTCTGCAGAGTACACATGGAGTCAGCCCTACAGAACTCCATTCAGCACTTATTCTATTTGTCGTAAAGAAAAGATCTCCATCTCCTCGACACAAATATCTGAGAGCTCCCACAGAGCAGAGTCACGGCGGGAGTCTGCACTTAGCAGCAGAAATAGACCGGCAGACCAGAGCTGATGGAGGTGACTGCTTTCTGTGTGATTTCACACTCGACAGGTGCACTGAAGGAACCAGAACAGAGAGGTTTTTATGCTTTAAAAAAACATCTCAGAGGTTTTCATTCATGTCAGGTTACTCTGCTCTTTGTCACTCCTGAAATCAGAAGCACAAAAATCAGAATATGGAAGTGAGAGAGCTCACGTCCCCTTTCCTCTGAGTCTGGACTTCTGCTTCGTGTTTGAGGCTCTCGTGATAAAAAGGAACAGGAAGTACACCTGTCCTTCTGTCACTGTGTTATGCTGTTTAATGACACTGATCCTAAAATGAAGATATTCAAGTTTCCAGAGTTTATTTGACGTCAGATTCGTTTCATTGAAACACGTGAAGCCGTTCTCGGTGTGCCATGTGAAGACGAGTACGATGTTGAAGCTGCAGAGCAAAAGAAAAACGATGATGAACATTTGCATGATTTCCAGGATTTTGTGTAAACCGTGTGTGTGTGTGTGTGTTTGTGTTTTCAGGCAGCAGGCTCTGTTCCACGTCCTCACAGCGTACTCCATGTACAACACGGTGAGTCATTCTCTCTCTCTCTCCTCTGTGTGTGTGTAGGAAGCTCGCCAAGGTTACTTTTACCGTCTTTGTGAGCGGCAGGCAGCGTGTGTCTCTGCACAGCTCGAGCAGGTTTTTGTTCTCAGGGTACTCGAGATCCTCGCTTTCATGTCAGGTGTTCAGTGCACTTTGAAAAGCAACAGATCATTAACAAGGACCCCTCGTACCATCACCACATTTTTAGAATCATTTCCTGTTCGGTGCAGAATTTCGCGGCACAAGGCCACAGATCCATTTAGAGCGAGCTCTTTTTAACAAGCGCCATCAGACGATGTGTTAAATATGAAGATTTAAACATCAGACGAACTTTACAGGAAAAAGCCGATGAGATCAACAGAAGAGACAAACATCACTTCTGAGACAAACAAACACGTCTCCGCTCTGCGTCAGTCGACAGATTTGAATCGATGACTTTGTTGAAAGCTGTCGTAGATCAATCCAACAATCTACAGAACCGAGACATAACAACTCTCAGGTTCTTATGCAGCATGTGCAAGATTGATCTATAATTAAAAAGACAAGGCAAACTGAAGTTTACCGAGAACTGTGCGAATCAATAGAACGTAATGACGTTTTTTCTTTAAAGGTGGAGTCAGTAGAAATGTTTGTTGCAGATTGTAAACACAGCATTCAATCTGGGGCACCAGAAGCTCTCACTCACTGCAGGACGTAGTGTGTACATTTACTGCTTGTAGCTACACTGCAAGCTTCCTGAGACTATGACATTTGTTGTGATGGAAAAGACGATAATTAAGCACGCTAGCATCCGCTAACAGCCAGTGTTTGGCACCTACCTTTCCAACAGACAGCAGACCAAACTCCTCGTCTGTGGGTGAAAGCCAACACAAGGGTCACCCTCGTTTGGGAACGAGCTTTATCCGCTAGGTGTTTTTCCTCCTGTTATATTTTCTCTTCTTTGCCGCTACGTCTGTCATATTCGCCGATTTGAAACACGTCCAAGTCACTCCTAAACTCACCTGCATGCTTTTATGGACTGGAGGAAACACACCAGCTCCCCGCCTAGAAAACTCTGGCAGTAAGGTTGTCCAAATGTTCAATACTTCTTACCGACGTGTTTTTCCTGACGTGTGCGTGTTTGCAGGAGGTGGGTTACTGTCAGGGCATGAGTCAGATCACCGCTCTGCTGCTCATCTACATGAATGAAGAGGACGCCTTCTGGGCTCTGGTCAAACTGCTGTCAGGACAGAAACACACCATGCACGGTGGGTAACACACACAGACTCCCTTTGATTCTGCTGTCACTCCATTTTCACGTGACTAATGTCTGCTGGATGTGACCGTGTTGCATTCAGGCGTCCAATATCTTAATCCATCGATCTATTTCTACAGGAGCTCCTTAAGTCAGAGACGTGTAAACTTCACGTCCACTGTACGTTCATGTATTTGTGTTTGATGCAGACTTTGTCTCAACACAGAGACAGCAACATTTCAGAGACCTTGTAGGCGGTTCATGGATGTGACGCTAACACACGTGAACAGAGAATCACGACTGTGACGTGCAAGAAACTAAGATCCAGTTCTTGTCCTCGCCTCACCTTTAGGTTTCTTCGTCCCGGGTTTCCCCAAGCTGATGCGCTTCCAGGAGCATCACGACCGCATCCTGAAGAAGACGATGCCCAAACTGAAGCAACACCTGGTGAGACACTCAGACCTGAAGCTGCAGCTTTTAATAATGCAACACGTGCTCAAAGCAGCGCTGAATAATGCAACAACAGCTCATGCAAACACAGATTAAAAACCTGTCCACATTGAACAATGATAATAATGATATTAGTGTCAAAACATGATTTAACCTGCACTGTCCACATCATCATACACTGATGCTGCTACCTTTGATCTTTGACCTTTCCCCCCTCTCCTCCTGCCCTGCTCCGAATGCATCGACTACATTCTGTGTTGGTTTTTGTTGTGTCGCTGCAGGACAACCAGGAAGTGTTCACCAGTCTGTACACCATGAAGTGGTTCTTTCAGTGCTTCCTGGACAGAGTGAGTACAGAAAACAGCTGATGTTTCCGCACCGCAGGAACTATGAACTCTTTTAGTTCCTAGAACCTTTTTAGCTCCTGCTTCACAGTAGGTACCATGGTGGCGGTGTGATTGCAGACAGAAAAAAAGTCCCCATGATTTGTAGTTCTCAGGGAATCCTGAGTGGATAGTTCCTCTTCAAAAAGTCCTCAGAACTGTTTGGTGTAAAACACAGCCGTCATCAGCCGTACGCTTCATGGCCTGTGTGAGCCGAAGCAATTCATCAGTGTACAAGAAATGTGCAGAAAAAAACCACGATGACTCTGTGACCTTTCGTTCTGTTCGTGTTCCAGACTCCGTTCACCCTCACCCTGAGGATCTGGGACATCTACATCTTAGAGGGGGAGAGAGTGCTGCCCTCCATGTCCTACACCATCCTCAAACTGCACAAGAGTAAGACTGTCTGTACTCTGCACGAGTCTACAAGCTGCTGTTCACCTCTTAACAGACTTTTATATATATATGTGTGTGTGGTTTCCAGAGCACTTGATGAAGCTGACCATGGAGGAGCTGGTGGAGTTCCTGCAGGCCACTTTGAACAAAGATTTCTACTTCGAGGACGACTTTGTGATCGAACAGCTGCAGACGTCCATGTCGGAGCTCAGGAGGGCCAAGCTGGAGCTGCCTGCGCCAGGTACGACACCAGCACAGAGCACAGAGACACGTGATAAACCCGCTGTTATACGATAAAGGGACTTTATTTAAAATCTGGTGATGTGGCTGACACTGAACCACAGAGACGACTCTGTTCACATTTGACTGCACAGCTCCTCTAAAGTGTAATACAACACTGATTTATAAACACAAACACCGTCAGGTTTTTACTCTTCACTTGTTTTCTGTCACTTCCTGCTGTCCTGTAGCTCGTAGCTGCGTTAGCATTTAGCATCAGTGTGTTTCTGATCTTGCTCTGTCTCCTCATTAATCTGCCTTCTCTCCCTCTTCTTTCGAACGATGTTAGCCAACAACAACAAAAGTGTGGCCGTGAGTGGGGGCCACATCCCCTCCTACAACAGTAACCGGTGGGCTATCCTGACTGGTCTTCCCCCTCTCCATGTCTCTGTCCATCTGTCCTTCAGTCAGTCTGTCCTGTCTGTCTCCTGTCTGTCCAACAGCACTCTGGTTTCTCCTTCACAAACTAGTCTTCCAGCCGGGTCCTTGATCCCCAAATGATTTTTTTTGCTCATGTTTTGCTTCTATGGACTCCTGAAGTTGCAGGTTTTTCCTCTTATTTTTTAATCTTTTTAAGTTGTTCACCTTTTCCTTTTTTATTTATCCCAAAGTGGCTGCAATTGTAGCAATCTGCCTTTGACCAACAAGATCTTTTAGGTGACAAATGTGCCCTCTGGTGGCCAACTAATGACACTGCATACCTCTGGTTCTAACTGGAAACGTGTCATATAACCACTGATGTGTTCAGTAGCTCTTCATGGTTTTCTGTTAACAGCTGATCTTTACGCAGACAAACGCCCCCTGGAAATCGTTCTGCTTATGCAAGATATTAGTTTAAACATTTTCATTTGTCAAATTATAAATCTACGTTAGATTTTCTGCTCTCTTTTTTGGGGGGTCTGGTGAGGGGGGGGCTCTTTCGTCTTGACGTCCTGTTTTAATTTATGAAGCTAGATGTGCAGAAGCCATCTGTTTTTAGTCAAACGTCGGAGCGCTGTGAGCTCTGACAGAAAGGAAACTCCTGGTTCTTTATCGAGCCACACATCCACAACCGGAGCTGTGTGCTCGGTGACAAGAAAATGAGACACTTTCCCAACGCTGGAGGCTTTTGTTTAACTCCTGTATGAACTGCAGCCTGCTGCCACATTCACTGACGTGCTACGAGGAGGCGTTCTCTGACTGAACTGGGAGAAATGACTGATGTGGTTTTAAGGCTGTAGTTGGAGGTTTCTCTCTTTCCTAACACCAGCTGGATTAAAGACTGCCGTGTAGATTCATGTGGTTGATTTCTAACACTACAATAAGCCACTGCTACGTGCTTGTATTTATTACCTGCATGACTTTTAAGCAGAGAGTTTTTTTATCGTGTCGAAAAAACAACATACATACATAGAACTTCAAGACCTTAAACTAAGCCCGCTATGTACTTGATGACTGAGAACCTACACAGACAGACGCTTCACATCGTCACTGTCTGGTGGCTTTGATACGTTTGGCCTCTGATGAGGTTTTCGTAGATGAAGACGATCCTACGTTTTAGTATTTAGTGCTTAAAAGTTCACTTCCTGGCTAACATCCACAGCATTTCATCTTCCACAAGATAATATGATTCTGGTGATCACACTTCTACTCACAGTCAGTCGCATCGCTATCTGCTCACTGTTTATACTCCTGCCGGCTGGACTTTAAAGAAAGTTAAGGTCTAAATGTTTTAGCCTATTACAAACTAGTCGTAACGCCACGTAAGGTCTAAGTACATTTAACGAGGTACATTGATTACGTGTACATCACTTGTAAGTCGGGGGCTTCTGCTGCAGCTAAACTGCAAATTAATGAAACCGAGTGAGACTCATAATTTCAAAGACCAATCAATTCAATCTTAATTCTTAGCAAATGTTATCTCAAACACTTTACAAAGGAGCAGGTAAAAGGGTCACCCCGTACTCCAACTCCCTCCGGCAAGCTGAGAATTTATATGAAACACTCTTTCTGATGTTTTTATGTCCTTTGCTGTTTGCCTGTGGCGATGTGGTTATATGTTGTCATGAATGTAATTCTCCTTTATTTTGACCTCTCTATGGCAGTGGTGTTGCATGAATCCATGTCCCTGTTGTGACTCTTCATCTGACGTGAATCAGCACCACACAGTGTAATAACCATCACCGTTCGTTGCCCGTCCTGATGGTGTTCTGATGTTTTTCCTCTGTTTTGTTCTGGTAGGTAAAGATGACGAGTATCCCAAGAAGCCTCTAGGGCAGCTTCCTCCTGAGATGACGGTAGACGGGGCTAACCACGTGGGCAACGGTCAAAGCCACGTTGAGCCTGTTGAACCTCCAAGAGACCCTAGTCCCACACCTGAACCCCAACGGGACAGTCGTCCCCCCAGCCGGGCACGACGGGACTCGCTGGAGAAACTGGTACGCCACAACAAGGCTGAAAGGAGAGATGTCCGCTCCAGAGGATCAGGGGAGATCCCGAATGAGCATCAAAAGCAGTCCAACTCCACCACACCTGAGAGGGGAACAACCCCAACCTCAGCACCCACACCAACGCCACAGCATAGCACTGTGGAAAGAAGGAAGCAGCAGAGGCACGCCACCGCCAACCACAACTCCAACGCAGTCTCCAGTTCTCACAAGGAAATCACACCACGCTGGTTCAAACCCTCTGACACAAAGCTGGAGGCAGTTAAAGCGGCAGCAGCCCGGGAGCATCGGAGCCGAGGAGCATCACCCGCCCCGTCCAGCCCTGAAGACTCTGCTCTACTCCACCGCCGACCACGCCCAAAGGGCTTTGTCCCTGGTTCCGACCGAGGTTCCAACGCCTCCCAATATGACAATGTACCAGGTCTACCAGAGCAAGAGTTCGAAATTCTGGAGCTTGAGAGACCTCCGTCCAGAATGAGGACCCCTCGCAGTGAGACACCATTTAGTGTATCGTCCCTCCATCCTAGCAGCCCCAACCGAGGACCCAGCCATGCTGGTAGTGTTGTCTCCATAGCTTCAGTGCCCAGGATGCCCATACACCCTGTTCCTCAAATATTTCCCCACAACAGTCCAGCTAGGATCCAGCCTGGCTACCCTGGCAACCAAAGCCAGTACCACACTCCTCCCCAGCAGCACTCCCCAGGAAGAGCCACTACTGAGGTCCCAATTTTACATCCAGCCTACAGTATAAGTCTGGACCAAGGAGGGGAGGATAGACTGTACCCTCCGCCAACCCGGTTTACCCCACCCTCCAAAGTGGTGTATGGGGAACGAGCATATGCCACCACCCAAAGACCTACTAACAGATCGCCAGAGAAGGCTCTGATGATGAACAATTCCTACACAACCTACCGCAGACAGCTGCCACCTAACTCCGCCCACAACCCTGGACACACCAGGCCTCACCCAGAGCACTACCTGCAGCTGGAAACCCAGGGAAGCTCCACCCCTATCTACCTACAACAGCTCACCTCCACCACACAAGGCTACGCTCCGGTGGACTACAGGTTTGAGGGGCAAAGGAGAGTCGAAGCAAACCAGCACTTTCATCCAGAAGGCGGGCCTCTGCGGCCTGTAGACGGACTCACATGGGCACCAGAGAGCGAGCTGCCCCCTCCTTCCCCAGCTGGGATGCCCCGCTCGCCCAGCTTCCAGCGAGCCCAAATGTCCCCTGTTCAGGAATTCACATTTCCCCCCAACCCCGATGGTCTGCTCCACTACAGGACACAGTTCCAGGAGCAGCAGCCCGTCATGAGGCAACAGCTCCCCCAGCTGTTTGGAGGATCACACTACAGGCACGCCCAGGAGGCGTTTGCCATGCAGGAATCTATGCTGCTGTGATTGGAATAAGCAAGACACTGAAAAGAAAAACAAACAAACTGAGGAGTAGTCACTGACACTGTGCTAAAGACGAGCAGCACTGTTAGGGAACTGGTTCTGTCTCTGCTCTGTTGTTCTTTAAGTGTGAAGTACCGACTTTCTGACTGTCAAGCTGCATCATAATGTTGCAGGACACACCAGCCTCCGATGTTTTTACCGATCACTTTAAAAAAGAGAAAAGGAAAAATTGACTGAAGACGTAATTTTATTTTTTTTGGATGTAAATCATTTTAAAAAAAGGTGACAGTATATATCTTTTGGAGTATGTACAGTGGTGAGTGTTTATCAGTAGCTCCTGACAGAAATAAAGTCTCGGATTTATTTTCCATCTTTATTTTTTTATGTTACCTCCAGATATTTACATTAGAGATGCGTTGACTCTATATGCTTGTGAATGTTATTTTTCAAAGAGAATAAATACGAATGTCCAATGATAGAATTAGAGAGCAGTCAGTATACGTTTTAAATGACAGTCTGAAGCGCCTCCACTGTAGTACGAGCATTTTTTAACTTTAGTTGGTTTTCATTTTAGAGGTAATATTGCTTTTCTAGTCCACTCATGTGCAATTAATCTCTCGTCCATGCTTGAAGTTCAGTACATTGGTGATTGAATGTTTTTGAAGCCAGTGTAGTTTTTGATTAAATTCCAACTTGAATAGAGACTCAAGAAATCGAGCTAATTTATGAGGGCTAACGATCTGTATTTTTGGTTTGATAAAACATCTGATTTGCTTTGTAACCGTTGGTAACCGTTGTTTTTTTTTAATTGCACATATACGCAGCCAGAGATGGATGTGAACTAGTTTCATTTTGCTTTACTTCATTATGTCTTCTTATTCTCAACACTGTCATATCAACTACTGTTCAGCTGCTGGCACTATCACTGACACACACACACACACACACACACTACACACACACACACAGATTTGCGAGTCACACATTTCAACATTTTATCAATCACAAACCCTTTACTGATTATTTCTCATCGTCTGGTTTTGGATCAGAAACAGTATTGTGTTACTGTTCATCACATTCCTAAAGTAATCTCTATTTTTTTGTTAAACGACTAATTGCAGACACTTCTGATACTTTGCTTAATAAAAATGAGGTGGGTTGAATTTGTACGTGTCTGTGTTTTTGACTCCCTACACAAACCCTAATATGTGATTACAGCAGGGTTTGTTTCTGCAGCTCTGCCTTGACAACACATAATGAAACTCTGCCCCCTAGTGGTGGAGAGTGGTTCTTTGAGTAGTGTTTGAAAACTAAATGAAATGTTTAAACTTAATTCAGCTGCAATGCACTCAAGATGGATGGATGAAACATTGATTAAATAAAGTGTTAGGATTTCAGAATAAAAGCTGAAAACTTTTGAGCTTTCAAACCCGCATCAATCCTAAAAAAAAATGCTGCAACTATCAACCAGTGTTCAACTATTGCAATTATTAACAATCTACAGATAAAGTAAACGTGGATTCATGAAGTAGTTGACTATAAGAAGAGGACTTTTTGATAATAGATATAGATCAAGGATTTGTTACACACATCTTTTGGGGATCATTTCAAATTTGGATTTTTGACTTAACCAGTCAGAACATAAATATTATCAAAGTTATTAATTTAATGGAGGATAAAAATGATCATATGTAACACCCTGATTATTTTGGCCAAACAATACTTACACAAATGTAGATTTATGGAACTAAGACCAAACTTCATAAATTAGGCTAGTTAAAAAACTTACAAAAACACTAAAAGTAAAACTAAACCAAAATACATGTTTTGATTCCAGATTACACTTCTTACTGTTCTTGTTTTAATCCTTTTGTTGTCTTATTTTTCTTTGTCATGCTCTGTCTGTAATAGTTTGTTTTGTTTAAAGATTGTGATTGTAAATAAAGGTTTTGAAAAAAAAACTTACCTTCAACAGCAGCAGCGGCCTCACGTTACCGACTTCTGCCGTGGAAAACATGTTCTGTAACTTCATTAGATATAAACACATGTAAGCACAAGCAGCAGGGACACCGTTTAGAGTTAGAGGAATAGATTTAAACTCTTATGAACGCACTTATGTGGAAAACTGGCCGTAAAACGACGTTTCGGCTACTAGCTGATTTTAGAAAAAACAAACCGTCAACACGCGCTAACTTTAGGTTGTTGTTCAAATTAAAACATTGTCGAAAGTTTGTGAATCAACACTTAATGTTTGATCAGCTGTCCATCTAATATAAAAGTTATTCCATCCGAAACTCTTTATTTCCTCCCGTTTTCAAAGTTACCGTCACTATAAAGATGGCGGCCGGAAGTGACATTTTCTAAACGGGAATGCAAGTAAAACAAATTCTTAATAGGCCTAAAACAAATTGCTGCATTCATGTGCTCCTCGGATGGTCCTAGTTTCTGGTTTGGGAAGTCCGACTTCAGCGTGTTCATGTGCTTTTAGTTCGGAAAGTCAGACTTTTGTAACGACAACAAACAGCGTTGATGCCAAGGAGAAAATGTGTCACTGTTACAAATTATATTTGAGCAAAAAGTTGATGTGCAATACTTGATTTAATAAAAAGTTTCTTACCATTAACAAAGCATAATTTCCACCCCATGAGTCCATTATGTCATGAAACCAGAGCATGAAACATCTTCACCTCTTCATTTCTACAAAGCAGCTTCTAAGGCACACCATGGTTCAGTGACTTGTCTATGCAAACATCATCATCGAAGATAAAGTCAACAAATTAAACTTTTTAATTACATATCTACATTTAAAAAGCAGCATAGCCGACACAGTGACTCAGAACTGGTGCTCATTATTCCACACCAGACTGGAAACCACGTGTACAAGTCAGAATGATAACTCAGTCATTTCAGTGATCTTCTGTGTTAGACGGCTCTCCAGAAGTCCGTCAGTCGTGTGCTTTTTCGGCTTTATTACTCCACACCGGCTTGCGTTTTTCTATGAAGGCTCTGATCCCCTCCTGTCCGTCTCTGAGAGCGAGGTTGTCGACCATCACCTTGGAGGCAGTGGCGTACGCTGCGTCTCGACCTTGAGCCATTTGTCTTTGGAGGGAAAAAAAAAGGATGGGATGACACATTTGAAGGGAAATGTCACTGAGAGTACATCCAATGTTTCACTGAGGGTTGAATACATCATGTTGCTTAAAATGGTTATTTGTAGGTGTTTCTTCGCTTTAAAAAACACGTCAACAACAAGGAAAATAGGTCGAAAGTAGTCGATCAGTATTCCCACCTTTGGAAAGTGGCCTTGCCGAGAGCGACAACAGGTCGGCTCGCCTGACACACCCGCTGGGCTATAGCCATTGTCTCCTCCTCCAGTCGTTCCTCCGGCACCACCTTACTGACAAGACCGTGCAGCAAAGCATCATGGGCTGAGATGGGAGTTCCTGTGAACAGCATCTCCATGGCAACCTGGTTAAAAATAATGAAGCCCAGGTTTATACCCAACAGGGGCTTGATACTGGATATCGTCACTCTGATAACAATATAAAAGCTGAAGAAACTAAATAGCATCATCCAAATCTTTTGCTTGGATTATTCATCTTCTACCTTCCTCGGCACAGCTCTGCCGATGGCCACCGCCGGCGTCGAGCAGAAAAGCCCCACATTGACACCTGGAGTGGCGAAGGTGGACTTCTCCGTCACCACGGCAACATCACAGCTGGCAACAAGCTGGCAACCAGCCGCTGTCGCAACTCCATTTACCATGGCGATGACTGGAACAGGTATGTCTTGTATCAAAGTCATCACCTGAAACAGAGTAGTAGCTCAGTCTGTAGGGACTTGGGTTGGGAACTGGAGGGTCACTGGTTCAAGTCTGGAAACTGGTCTGGTAGCTGGAGCATGGCACTGATCCCACCAACTGTTGGGCGCTCTTACATGTGCAGCCCCTCACTCGGACATAAATCTTTATAGGATGCAGTTTGTGCATGTGTGTGTATTTCAGCCTGTATGTGTGTGTGTGTAGCATGTCAGTAGTTTTCCTCGTGGGATTAATAAAGAATATCTTCTTCTTCTTAGCTTCATTTATGACTCCTCAGAATACGTGTAAACTGCATCATAGCAGAGATGACTAACATTCAGTGGAGCAGGTCAGGTTTCAACATAAGCAGTACTTAAGAGGGAAAGTATGAGAATAAATACAGAGGAGAAAGAAGAAGGGAATGAAGACAAGAACAAGAACTAACCTCTGCACAGGTGTGAAACACTTTGGTGTGATACTCTCTGCCCTGAGCTGACGTCAACTCTTTCAGGTCATGTCCAGAGGAGAACACTGGACCTTTGGCTGACACATCCAAAGTGCACATGAATGCAAAGGTTAGATCAGTGTTTTTTTGATTTCTTATGACACACACTTAGAATAAATACCGACCTGATATGACGATAACTCTGAGCTCATCACTGTCAACATCGGTCAGGATGTTTTCTCTGAGAGATTCCAGCATTGACAGAGAGAGTGCATTCCTTTTCTTGGGATTGTTTAAGATTATCCTCCTGGAAGAAGAAAGAAAATATCACAATATCTATCTCAACAACTGCATGGCTGCTAAACTGGTTGTGTGTTTGGTAACAATATAATCAATTCATGTGTGCTGATCATTTGGCCATTTTCTCCCCTCTAGCAACGCCGGGTTTCAGCAGCAGCTGCAACTTTCAGTCAACCTAACGACAGGCTGAGAGCTGGAGCTGAGGCGGGTTTTAAGCCTCTTGACGAACTTTACATCGCGCCCACCTGTCAATCATGTCAGCTACGCGCCTTACTATGGATAACACGTATCGTTCATAAAATCAAAATGGAGCCTCAAGTGGACCCTTGGCAAACTGCAGGATTTTGCACTGGCTTCCTTTTTCAAGATTGAAAGTTGCCGCTTGGTTGAAATGCAGAACAAAGGGGGACAGGGATCTTAAATTCCCACATCTTTACCTGCCAAGGTGGTTGCTTAGTGTCAGTAACGAAATACAATATTTTGGGCACATCATTGTGGAGTGAATTTCTGATGATGATGATGATGTGCAGATAATGCCAAATATGATATGCTCAGGCCTAAACGCTGTCAAGAAAATTCTCTGTGTTTGGACCATGTCAAGATAAATCTCTCTAGAGTATACTGCACTCCTGTTTTTACTGCCCCCTATAGGGAAAGTATAAAAAGGCTTCAACTTTGACTTTAGCATTATCCCCAAGGAAATTAGATCTGCAGCAGGCATCAAGACCCGACAGATACACAAAGGACAACATCAGAAATACAGACATACCAATCCACAGCTCAAGTGACAGTCAGAGACTGAAACAGTTCAGACACAGCACAGAAAAGCGTATTATCCAAATGTATACATTAATATTGATTTCATTAACTGTATCCTCCCACTCCTCTGTTGTTGGGGGTCAGTAGGATGTTGTTATGGTTACCTTTCAGGCAGACATCAGGAGGCCAAATAGATAAACATTAAAGTACCCACCAATGCAAACTTAAAAAAATAAGGACAACACTCAAATAGTATGTTCCTTTAAAATATAACCAGACATTTCTAATCGTTGGACAGTCCCAAAAATATATGCCAATGATCGGCATACTGATTTTGAGCGAGATTTAACAAAGCGCGTTTTCTACCTCCCGGCTTCCGTAGTTGCTCACTCGCACAGTGAGATCACTGCTTTGACTTGAAAACACGCGTTTGACAGACATAACATTGAAGCCGAATTAAAGAAAACACACTAAAATGTGCTACACAGTTTTGAATTTACCCCTAAAACCTTTTCATCATTGTTTAAATCGACGGTTTCTGAAGACGACAGACAGCTCGTACCTTATTCCGCTGTTCTGTTGTCTCACCGTCAAAGGCTCCGGGTCTGTCTGAGAGTAGAAACGAGTCCCTGCCAGCAGTGTTGGAGTCCTGCTGAGCTGAAACACTCCCACAGCTCTGCACAGCAAACTTCGGGCCATGTTTACCTTCACCCGCTTCACCTTCCCAAACTCGGACTTCCGGGTGCACCGACGTCATTACGCAAGGACGTAAGAATGAATCACATAAATCTAAACGCAAAAACAGTCAGCAAATCTGACATCTCTCTATTTCTTAGTAACGTTTTATTGGATAAATCAAATATTAATTATTAATAAACCAACTTTCATATAAACTTTTTTTGTGAGGCTGCGTGTGGTAATCAGATAAATTGAATCAAAGGCAGGGTTGGTAATTTTCGAAAAGGAACAGCGCACTCACACTGGTCAAACGAATTGGACTTTAAGACATTGGTCATGTCAATGGGTCAATTGCCTCATGTGAGTGCGACCTAAATTAACCCTCTAGCTCATGGGTTTAAAGGCAGGGTTGGTAATTTTCGAAAACTAGCATGATTTATAAAGTAGCATTCCCTCAGCGCTCCGTCTGCACCCACCCCCTCCCCTCTGTGCCCCCTCAAAAGCCACGCCCCTCACTTACATGCAGGAGCGCCGTTGCTCCAGAAGCGGACCTCAGCTCATCGCTTGCATTGTGTAGAAACTACGTCGTCTCATGTCTCATTCAGCGGTAAGTAAACTCACAGTATAAACTCCGTCATCGGTGACGCGCTTTGAGTGTGGGCTCGTGTACGCAAGAGGTAGAGAACGAGCAGGGAGGCTGTGATTGGTTCATCAGATTGGTACCTCGTGGCAGACATTGGTCGAAGTTTTTACAGGCTTACAACTGCTACAGATGACGGATAACACACGGATAAGATATTTCAAAATAAAATAACACATTTATATGAAGTGAGTGTGTTTATTCTCAAACAACATAAAGTGAAAAATAAACACGTACAGTACATTGACTTATCGCCACCAGTTACGACTAATTGAAGTTTAACTGTGAATTTATGAAAATACAAAAATATGTCTCCTAATACAGTTAACACTTAACTAGACATGAAGGCCCAGTGTCTGTGATTATTGCTTCAATGGTTAGTTTTTAGAAAACAAAATGTTTTGGTGTTTGGTGGCTTGATCAGTGCAGAGAACTGTCCCTAACAGTTTCATTAGGAAAGAATAAAGCTCAAACTAATTAGAAAAAAGATCATTAAGAAAAAAAGTGCTGGGAGTGAAGACTAGAAAAAGCAGGAAACAGAAAAAAAAAAAGTCCCATTAGAGCAGGAGAAACTCCAACACCCACAATCCTCCTTCCCACCAGGAGGAGCAGGGCAGCCAGCAAAAGGCAGGCCTCATGTCAGGTGACGGCGTTCATGTTGGCGCCTCCCTCGGTCGAGGTGTGAAACTGGACTTTGGGTGTGATGAGCCCAGAGTTGTTCCTGCGCAGGCTGCCGCTGCTCGCTCCGCCTTTCCGCATGGAGTTGTTGCGCCTCATGGAGTTACGCTTCCTCAGAGAGTTCTGGTGCGACAGCTCGCTCTTCTGCAGAGTCTGGATCAAGATGGATGGCTTCTCGTCCAGCTCTCGGGCGCTGCAGCGAGGCGTCGCTACCTTAAGTAAGAAACAGCAGAATATTTAGAGAAGTGGAAGTGTCTCTGAGCAAATTATAAACATGTGTCAGCGGAACATTTTGACTGGCGACACGAAGAAACCTCGTGAAATATGTTCTTTACTGTACTAACGCTCAGCTAGCCAGCTTGCTAACTTCAACAATCTAAGTGCATAATATGTGCAGGTATGTTTAAACGTCACATACTATACAGAATCAACTTCACCATGTTTCTCTAACACTAACACGTGTCTCTAGTCTGTCTACAAACCCCCCAATGATGAGAAAAGTCCATCCTCTCTGTCTTCTGCCTGCTCCACTTTTCAGAAAATGTGTGCTCAAACAGGCCGTTTGGAGATTTTCCCTTCATGACATCACAAAGGGCAGTAAGCCCTCCCCCAGGTGGGTGACACTCCCACAGCTAGGTGTTTGTTCTGCCCTCTGAGTCTGCCTTCTCACCGTAAACAATAGGGCATGGAGCGAGAAAGCCCGAGCCACCCAAGCCCTTCCAGAGAGGGGCGTGGTCAGACACAGCTCATTTACATTTAAAGCTACAGACACAGAAACAGCCTGTTCTGAGCAGGGCTGAAATAGAGGGGTTTATATGAATGATTTTGCACTTAATCAAAACAGAAGTTTTAGTGTCATACTTTGTGTTACAACCAAATCAGATCATTTTGTGTCTCTCTCACCTTGACTGTGTTCCCAAACTTGGAGTAATCCACGGAGTACACCCCCTCCTCTTCTGTCACTATGGGAACGAAGCGGTGACCCCACTGGATCTCCTCCGAGATGTAGGAGGTGCGGGCTTGTGTTGTGATCCCCGTCGTCTCCACGACTCCCTCCAGAATGACGATCACCTCCAGGTCGCTGCACTGCATTTCCATGGCCGACAGGTCGTACAGCGGACTGATGGCAGGAAGGACACAGTCAAAATGATGACGTTTTATAATGTTGGTGTATGTCAGTCTGTTCTTTTAACACAGCCTGGAATATACAGCGTAATTGTGTTGTATACATTTTGAACAAATGTGATACTCACCAGTTCCTTGTTATTGTAGGCACAAAGGACAAAAAGACATGCTAACGTGATAGGTTTGGTTATCAACATTTTCCAGTTTCCCTGAAAGTTACTAATATTTACAAACAAGACTTAGCGTGATAATTATCTTTCCTGCTTAACAAGAGCGGCAGCGAGTGACCCTGCGGGCTCCCAAGTCTTTTAACAATCTGAGTCAGTGACTAAAAACTCTGTGAGGTGCTGACATACTGTCTTCACATGTGAGAGGGCGTCAGGTGTTATAAACAATGTGTATGAAAGGCATCAATCTCAGTTTTAAAGGAAGAAGATATCACAGATATCCTGGTTGTTCCTGAGACATTGTACCTGTGTTTGTCGATGATGTGACAGATGATGAGCGGGGCGAGGAGGAACAGACTGTTACTGGCCGCGGCGCTCTCCGTCTGGACATCGATCTGATGGATGGGGATGACCTCCCCCTCGGGAGTGGTCGTCTTCCTCACCACCTGCAGATAAAGTGAGTTTCTATTTAATCACCACTTTATTTCAATCTTATTTGTGCACTTTTTTGGAGAGAGGACAAGATGACTGCAGGAGAAAAATAAGACATTTTACACAGAGAAGGAATACCAAATGATCAGGAGAAGAGAATCTGGAGTCCAATAAACTGCACGCTTGATTTATGGACCACTGATCCCTCTTTCCTCTTTTAAACTACAGCTCAGACCATAAATAGAGAGAGAGCATTCAAGTTGTATAACCACCTGTAGTCGGACAGTCGCTCCTATAATCATGCTCTTCCTGAGATCCCCGATACGAATCATGAAACACAGACGGTTGTTTCTGACGGCGATCACAGCGTGACGGCTGAAGATCAGCGTCTCTGCTCGGCGGTTCGACTGAGCCGTCTTCATGAAGATACAACCTGAGGAGAGGAGAAGACACAAAGGTTTGTCAACCCAAAAGGGGCTCCACCTACAACCTGCTGGAAAATCTGATTATTGAACACATTAATGCGACAAATATCCTTCCACTGTGAAATACTTCTTCCACTGTGTCGTTAGTCTGGGTCTCTTGGTTTATTTCCTCCCAGTTGGGAAACAGTTTAAAGCCTCACCCAGCATGACAGCGTTGATGATGAGCCCCGCGATGTTCTGCATGATGAGGACGGTGATGGCGGTCGGACACTGCTCCGTTATCATCCGTCCTCCGAAGCCGATGGTCACCTGAACCTCGATGGAGAACAGGAAGGCCGAAGTGAACGACCTGAAGAGAGAGAGAGAGATTAGAGACTGGACATTAGCCATGGCTTGTGCAAATATTTTGTGCGCCCTCCACTCCTGCTCCGAACAGATGTGCACAAACACGCACGGATACACACATCATGAAAGACAATTCCACGACAGGCATTTTAAGTCACCATGCAGAAAAACTTCATGAAACTGTCATCCAAATCGGCCTCGGATCGACTGACTGTTCGACCATGTAAAGCACATGGGCCCCAGTGCTATGCACCAGTTGTACCGTGAGAAGTTACGCCATTGCTTGTACACACAAAAATCATATCCAACTTCTTATTGTTGCTTTTACATTTTAGTCAAATATGTAATCATCTTTTATTCTACAACAGGTCTTTCAACAGATCTCCCTGTGTCTCTGGGAAGGAAGGAAGGAAGGAAGGAAGGAAGGAAGGAAGGAAAGAAGGAAGGAGCAAAAGGGAGGTGCCAAACTCTCCCTTCTGCCCCTGAAAACTTTACTTTATTTCCCCTGATACTGTGTGGGCAAAACTTCACTTACTTCCTGTCATAAATCATTTCTGTCTCTCCCTCTCCTCCTCTTCCTCTATGGAATTAAAAAATGGAGGAAATGCAGAAAAACAGAAGAAGAAGAGAAAGAGAAAGAGAAGGGAGTTTCGATGGATAAAAAGAAGTTAAACTAGAAAAAAAGTTTGATAAAAACATGTAAAAAGCTAAACTGCACTCTTCAGTTTCCTTCGTAATAACTTTGCTGTGAGAGTTTCTTACTTGACGAAGGTGACGCAGTGGACTTTGGTCTGCCCATTCGGGTCCAGGTCTCCGTGCGCAAACGCCACGAGCCACCAGCTCATGCCGAAGAGCAGCCAGCTGCTGATGAAGGTGGTGGTGAAGATGACCAGCGTGAAGCGCCATTTCATGTCCACGAGCGTGGTGAACACGTCCTGCAGGAATCGGCCCTGCTCGCGGATGTTCTTGTGCGCCAGGTTGCACGAGCCGTTCTTGGCGATGAAGCGCGCTTTGTTCACGCGGTCTCTGAACACCGGTTTGCGGGGCATCCGGGAGGCCAGCCCCAGCAGACCGAACTCCTCCGGGATGATGCTTTTCCTCGCCAACATTTTCTGCCGCTCAAGACTGCGAAGATATAAGAAATAAAAGCGGTAGAGGTTTTCATCCGCGTTCAGTGCGTCTTTACGCGCGGATCCAACATGTCCACCTGCAGGAAACTCTTCTCCTTCTGAGGATTTCTGCTGCTCCGCTCAGCTGCTCCTCTGAGGGCAGGGACGGGCTCCTCTCTCCTCTCTGCTTGTTGACGTAGTCCAGCTTCCAGAGTCCAGACCCGCTCAGACCAGGGTGCTGCTGTTTTCACGGACACCTCAGGGAGCGCAGGAAAGCACAACTTTTCGACTTTAACACACATTGGAAACAATTTAAATCCCTCAAATACTTCACTAACTTTAAGTTTAGTCTCAAATGAAAACTTCCAAGTTCAATCTTTGATTAATCCCCTCGATGATTTACCTCAGACGACCAAATTTAGATTTCTATTTCCTACAAAGTTCCACATTTATCTGACTTCAAATGAGTTTGAAGGTGCACACATTTGGAGATCTTTTTCTTAAATGTGCCACAGGTGAACAATGGGCGGTGATAAAAGTCTGACACAGATTATATCACATTAGTTCAGCATCATGTGTTACAAAAACAATGGTGCCATTTCTATGATACTTTATAGCAGTGGTTCTCAGCCGCTCCAGCCAACGTGAAATCATGACCCAAATATCTGAAAAAGTTCAACCACTCAGATCAATTTCATGAAAAAGAGAGAAGTTTGAACCTCACATGGAACAAAATGAGACGGAAAGACGAAGACAGAACAAAACAAACATGTTTTAAAAGCACATAATAGACTTTTTGCAACATTTCCATTTTCAGGCGACCCTCTGAAAATGGCTCCACGACCCACTTTTGGGTCCTGACCCACCAGTTGTGAACCGCTGCTTTGTAGGCTGTTTGGTTGAATAATGTGTTAAACTGCAAACTATGACCTGTACTGTGAGACAGCACACACTTACCTGTTTCCATTGTGGAGCAAAATGACAAACAACTGAAAACTGAATTCATGTTTCAAATACAACATCGCTCTTTTTCATCTTTAATCTTTTTTCCACCAAAATAAATGTGTTTTAAGTCAGTGGTTTCCAAAGTGGGGGTTATGAGACACTGAGGCCCCCTCTCAGTCACAAGACTCCTTCCAAAAACATAGACAAATGTAAAGTGGTTTAAAATGCATATTTTACCCATTATTGAGAATATATATATATTAAAAAAAAGTAGTTGAAGAGATGACTTGTGTTCTGCTTCTAGCGTTTCTTACAATAAATCACATAAATAATATGACAGTGTTTGGGCTGTTGTGTGTTGTTCTAATGCCAGCGTTTAGACAGTGTGCGTGGCTGTGCACCATGTTAAATGTTAAAAACACCTCCAGAGACAATGGGGGGTCCCCAGTCTCTTGCATCATTATATTGGGGGTCACAAGCTGAAATGTTCCTCTGCCTTACGTGATTCACTGTGCTCCAGTACTTTCTTTGGATCCTGTCTGAGAGACTCCACTGAGTTATACTTTGAAGGTCTCAGGTCCTTCTCTGAGAACACCGAGCTCCATTTGTGGAGCGGCTGAAGCGCACGAGTTTCCCTCTACATCGCTCTTTTTCATTGGAGGCTGCAGTGAAGCAACACTTTCCTGCAGCTCACCAAATCACAAGCCTGCAGTCGACGAGAAAGGGAGTGAAATGATTGAAATTTAAAGTCTCCACCTTGATTTAAATATTGGTCCACTTCAGTGAGAATGGTTTGACTCAAAGTTAAGCATCTATACATGTTGGACTTTACCACCAGAGGGCGCCATTTAGTAATATATAGTTGCTTAGCCAAACCTGCAAAAAGAAAAAAACCTCACATCACTCAAAAGCATTTTATTATCATTTCAAGTGTAGAAAAAACGAGGCACACATAATATGACTCTGATATAGATGCTTAAAAAGTCTTGGATATACAGAATGTACATTACATACATTTAAAATGTTGAAATCACCTTAATGAGCCGGTACTCGTACAAAGGATGTCTGGTGTATCATTATTAACAGTCAGACGGGCTTTCGTCACAGCGGAGGAAAATGTCAGTGAAGCTTTTTTAACATGCAAAATAATATGAATATGAACGATCAGGTCAATAAGTTAACGAGTGAGACACGAGGGGGAAAAAAGTCTGTTTTCATTCGTTTGTTAATCAAATCTGAAGACAGAGAAGAAATATATCAGATTATTTTTTTCATCAATGTAGTCAAATAAAGAAATTTAAGGGCGGAGTCAGCAGCATTTTTTCACTGCAGCTTGTAAACACAAAATTCAAACATGGCCCCTCCTCCTGGGCTCATCGCCCCACAAGCTCACCCTCACTGCAGGACGTAGTGTGTACATTTACTGCTTGTACCTACACTGCAAGCTAACACACGCTAGCACAAGCTAACCACTGGTGTTTGGCACCTGTCTGTCCAACAGAGACGCAAAATCCAGTCAGAGGCCAGGGTCTCTCTGCAGACACAGGCACCACCACCTCACATGTATGGAGGCCCTGAAGTGAGGATTGAGCAGCTTTACGAGCTTTAGCCATTTTATTTTTGGGGGGAAAAAGGCTGCTGACTCGACCTTCTGAATATTTTTGACACAGACGCTGTTTTGAATTATGAAGCTCGTATTTTGCACAGCAGCAGTCTGCAAACAGAAGCTGCATGGAAACATACGAGTCCAGACACAAGCATGCAGTGAACTCTACACAAAGGTTTATGACACATACTTGTTAGCTAGGTAGAAAAATAAAAGAAAAGGCAACTGAATGAGGTCCAAAGATCAGGAGGAAGGACTACAAACAGTGAAAAGGGAGAGAGACATCTGACTGTGAAAAAAACAGAATCTATTTGGCATTCAGTCTGTACAGTACAAAGTCATTTAAAAAAGAGTAGAAATAAGGATATCTGACGACGATAATACAAAAAGGGACAAAAGCACCGCTTCCACAGAGACGAGAGGTTTCAGAAAGGTCAAGTCTTAACTTGTTTGGCGTGTCGAGTTGAGTCAAGAGTAAAAACGAGGATAAAACATTAGCGTGCTCATATTGTTGTTAAGTGAAGCTCACTGACTGGTGAGTGATCTTCACCACTGAAACGACCGCTTTGGCAGAGATCAACGTCTGGCGTTTTTCACGTGGAAGTCAGAAGCCCTTTTTAGACTGTTTTCTTAAAGCTCAGCCGTTATCACGTCGTCGTTCATTCGTACTGATTCTGTGACGGTGTGATATCGGTGTCCCAGTCTGTGAGTTCACATTGCATTGTGTTGTGGAAGCACGGCACAGCGGGAGCTCCACCTATCTGCTTGTGTTTGTTTGTTGTTATTCTTGTTTTTGCTCTTGTGAAGCTCGCTGTGTTGCTTTCTGTATGAAATGTGCTCTGTAGATAAATTCATCTTCTTCTTCTTCTAACTCGTCTCTTGGGTTAGATTCAACACACACGATTCAAACTTTGTCTGCTCCGTAATTTAAAGACTTTGAAACCACTCGGAGTCCTCTTGAAACGTCTCTGGAGGTAACGTGAGCTCATTTCTGTGCTTATTGTCCCGTGGATTATAAGTTCAGCAAAGCATGACCGCAGACAGACAGCGGGTTCAGCGGCTTCAGCCCGACACCCTACAGTGTTTGCACTAGTGGAGGATAGAAATACAACTGATAGAACAGACAGCGCTGGAGGAACACCAGAAATAAAACATCAGACTTCAGCAAAGTCACATTAAACTGATGAACCTATGTCTTTGAATGTGTTTGTTTTTCCAATCATGTTTCCCATTGGTTTACCTTTAAACGACCACTTGTCTTCATTTATAATTCACAAGTTAAGTTTGGGGTTGCTAAGTTTGCAAAGTGTTTCAGTCCAGATGTCAGAATGTAGACGATGTTGATATCCTTCGTCAGGCCGGTTCAGGAGTAGAATCGTCAATTTAAAATTTAGGATAAGAGCGTCTTCTGACATCATGTGACTGCAGCCTCACACAGTTTCAAATCAGCGAGGACAGTTTGGTTTGACGAACATGAAAATATAGGTTCCAAGAATCCACATCAGCGCTGTTGGTTCTACCAGTAAAACTTCTAGTTCAGAACTTAACATAGTTACACGCTACACCAAAAAACAAACAAATAAAAAAGCAGTTGCATCAACTCGACGTGTCCCTGGTCTTTTTCTAAGTGGGTCTTAATTCAGCCTCATGTTTAAACTGATTGCCCCCTCTTGCCTTCTTCTCTCAACAAGTGGACGTTAAGTCTCAGGCTGTTTTGGAATCCGCCTACTACACTAGTGGTACGAACTGATTCGGCAAAATGCAGTATGCAGTATGTGAACAAATGCAAGATCCACAGTTTGACAAAGATACCCGGATGTTGTACTGATTCAGGAAAACTCTACAGTACGCATGGTCTTGAGCGGTCTTGATTTAAAATCCAGAGTCTGCCCAGTCTGAGACCGAGACAAGACAGAGTACTGAGACTGAGAGTCACAGACTGGTCTTGAGAGCAAGACCAATTTTGAGTCCTACAGCTCTAACAATGTCCGTGAAATTCCCTTTTGTTCTCTCTGAACCTTTAAAACATTGTTAAAAATGTTAAGCTACAAGAAGCGAGGCAGCAGGAGAGTGTTCACATATTCTATCAGCTCAAGCAGCTGGCTTTGGCTTTAAATGCTTTGACCCTGCTTGGATTAGACCGGGCTTCACTTCGGTTGATGCAACTGGTGTCTGAGTCTCTGAAGCCTGGTCTTTACAAATACAGACTTTGCAGAGCAGACCAGGTTTAGCAAAGACCAGCTGGAGCAACCCAAAGCCAACACTGAGTTACTTCAACAGTACTTCAAACACAAGCGTTTCCCTTCTTCCCTTCTATTATTGCCTGATACAAGTGCTTCAAAGTGATAATACTCATACAGTTTGTGCATAGGTTTAAAATGTGAAATATAAGAAACATTTTTAACAAAATAATTAAAGATTTTTTACATTTCTATTGATGTAAAAGGTTCCCAATACTGGACGTATCGAGGTCAGGGATCTGATACTTATTGAAAAATTCCATATATGTATTATTTCCAATATGTAAAAATTTGATTAAATGTTAGTGTAAGGAATTAAATCATGTGTACAGGAAATTACTTTAAAAAAAAGAGGCAGCATTCAATTGCCCGACTGAAAGATTCAAGTACAACTCTTCAGAAATGTCAACAGATGATTGACGGAGGTTCTGGATCAGATTTCTCTTCAACTGAAGACAAAGAGAAGCTTCTCTGTGTATTATTGGCTTCCCCGGAGTGCTGCAAAGTCACAGAGCTCTTCTCCCGTCATTATGAAAAAACAGAAACAATAAAAGAAACAACTGATCAGTCTGTCAGTTGTTGTCGGCGTGCTGTCTGACTGACCGAGTCGTCTACATGTCGGCCTTTACGAACGAAGCGAACATCCCGCCTTCCTGTTCCAAAAGAGTCTCGGGTTTGTCGTACTCCAAAATGTTCCCTCGCTTCATCACAATGACCAGATCAGCTGTGAGGATGGTGTGGACACGGTGCTGCACAAACAGAAATAATGACAGTTAGATTCTTTTAAACTGAATGAACGCACACATTAATGATTGTATGACCCCGCCTTCAAAGTTCGTCGTTATGCAGACGATGCTGTGCTCTCTGTTTGAGGCTTCATTTGAACCCAGTCGGATCAGAATCACGAGCTCAGAATGTGGTTCAATTCAACAGAGACTACCAAAACATTCATCCTGAGTTAAGGATTCAGATACATCAAGATTTTGAATGAGGTACAACTTATTGATCTGGGACGATGGTGTTTCCAAAGCGACTGACAAACTGTGTTTTGTCGTCTTTAAATGTACATTCTATCCCATTGACCAAATTGGAGAATACCATACATTTGGTCCCAGTATAAATGTGACCACCAAGATACCACTAAGAAATAAGAAGAGAAGCCACTAATGGATCAGCTGGCAATATCACATGCAACATTTTCTCATGCAGATTTAGATTCTTTATATCAAAATTACTTTAGTATATCTCACTCTTCGCTTCTGGTTAGAAAGAATATGCCAAACACTTCACAAAAACCCTGTTCAAAGGACCTTTACCTCATGGGCACGCTATTTATAAAGGTCTGTGTTAGATGCTGAAACCTGAATGAAGCACTACAACTGAATTAAAGTCATTTGAGGACTAGCTGCTGTCCAGATCAAGGACTTTAGAATTGTCGATTCGCCTCTTTGCAGATGATGTTGTCCTTTCCCTTTCTGGTAACCTGTGACTTGAGGCTAAGTCTGACGCTGCTGTGATGAAAAAACAGCTAAAAGGTCGGTTCCATTCGTCAGAAAATGGGTGTTGGAGGGTAATAAAATGAATTGGATGTAAGGGTAATTTTGCATGCTCTAACTAAATACAAAGTACGCTTAAGGTCTTAATAACCCACAAATAAGGCGTGATTTGTATCAAACTGCCCTGCATGGTACAAATTATATCTTCTAAACGGCATGCAGTAGTTTTTATTTGATACCAACCGGGCTGTCAGAGGCAGTAAGTCTTCAGCAGACCCAGACTCAGCCAGGAAAAGTAAGATGAAGTAGAGAGAGGTGGGAAAAGAAATGAGGGAAGTCAGGAAAAGGGAAAGACAGAAGGTAGATGGGCAAAATGGTCTGTGCTGGTCCGGGTCTACTTGTGAGTCCTCACTAACACATGGAAGAGGCTCTCCTCCTGTGCTAGCAGGTTCGGACCCGAGTCACTTTCCACCAAGATCCCAGAGGAGAAGACCAGCACTTGCTCAGCGTCCAAGATAGAGGACACACGATGCTGGCGACAAGACGTAAGAACAAGGAGGAATACGAAGGGAAGGAAAGTGTGAACAGGAGACGATAGAAGATGAAAACACCAGGACAGAAAGAAGAGAGTAAAGAGAGGACAAGACAGTATCACAGAGAGACAAAGTCAGAAAAGTGAAAGAAACAGCTAGGAGGACTGATTTTACATTAAAGACACGCAAACTATTTGGAATACTACGTTCATAAGTATGGGAGAGCAGTCGGTTTGAAAAGGGGGACATTTGAAGGAAAGGATGCACGATATCTGCACAAGAGCCAGATATCTGCATCTATTAGTGGACAAACCCTGACCTTCAGCTACCTGCAGGACTGGATTTAGTTCCTCATCTGATGCTTGCTTCTTTTTTTAAAACAGCTAAATCAACAGACAGAAGGAGAAGACTTACCGCGATTGTGACGACTGTTCTGTCCGCAAACGCAGTCATCACAACTTTTTGTAAGATGTTTTCCTGCAAGGACAAAAAGATAAATAAATGAAAAGCGTCATCCGTGGAGCTGCATCGTTCAGGAGGTCAGTACTGTACTAGAATGAGTCAAATTAAATCATGTCAAGTATAAGTTTATTTATAAAGCGTTTCTGAAGTTTTGTAGGAAGTAGACTTAAAGGAGCAACATGTAACTCTGACACCTAGTGTTTAAAACTCCTAAATATCGTCATCGTCAATATCATACAATCTTAAAGAGACATCAGGACCTGTTCAGTAAGAATCTTTTCTTGGTTTTTTTCTATCATCATCTGTCATAATTTGATAAACCCACCGTGGCCATGTCTATGGACGCCGTGGCCTCGTCCATGATGAGGATGCTGCTTTTTCTGACGAAGGCTCGAGCCAGACAGAAGAGCTGCCTCTGACCCACGCTGAAGTTTTCTCCTCCTTCTGTCACCACCGCGTCTGAGCGGACACACATCAACCAGAGACATTAGAATAAAAACATGTATCCTTTATTGGAAAAACAAACGTATCTTTAAGCTGAAAACATGGTGAGTACCGAGTCCTCCAGGCAGAGCTTTCACCATGTTCTTCAACTGAGCGATCTCTAGCGCCTCCCAGAGTCGATCATCGGTGCACGTCCTCTCTGGATCCAGATTGAACCTGAAACAAGAGGACTCAGTTCACACTGAGATCAAACTTCACACAGCTTCTCACCTACTGGAACTCATGTTACATCTAGGACTGTCATGATACTAGGATATCAAACTTCCATATGACACAAGTAATAATGGTACTCATACCTGTTTTGTTACCACGGCAACAAAAATAGAAGTCCAAGGCAAACGATACTGGGTAGTTTATTGTTTTAATTACCCTTAACTGCAAACAAACCTGTACACAGCACACACACGCTTTAATGGCTTCATTCCCTCTCCTGATGAGATGTAGTCTTCTTTTGAAGCGTTGGTACTTTTTCATACTTTCAATCTTTAAATCAACGAAGACTGAATCGTTCTAAAGCGTGATATTGAAAGGTATTGCGGTTTCAGAAAATTCGACAACCTTAGTAACACCTGCAAACTGAAAGAGGTGCCTTTACGGCCTGTGTCCACAGAAGGCGTTTTTTTGCGTTTTCAATACAAAACCAAAATGTAGTTCAGCGCTCACAGTCCTGACCGCTAAAACGTCCTCGGCATCGGTTGTTTTTTTTTAAATCGCTGCGCTCACAACACTCTCAGTTGAAAATAGATCAACTTCTCATTGCTGCTCATTCATGTCACTTCTCCCTCACGGACCAATCAGAATCAAGAAGGGGTGGGAGTTCTGATGTCAGATTTGTCAACAAAAATGGCGGGGCAGACGCTAAGCTAACATTTCAAGGTCTAGAGCTGCTGCTAATGCTAGGACAGGACTCCTCGTCATTGTTTTCTGGAAATAAAGCACATTTTAAACACAGCTAACGGACGTTACCGAGGGAAACAGAAGTTAACTTTAGGAGTACTTCAACCTTACAAAGTTAAAGTAAGAAAAAGATCATAATTAATGTTCAACATCTTCTTAACTTACTATCAATGAGAAGTAATTAGACAAACTCGGAGTTAATGACCTACTAGCTATAGACTAGGGTCATGAAGAATCAGTCAGTATGCTACTGATTAACATGCTAATTAGCATGCTAATTAGTAGCTAGTTAATGGTGCATATTGTGACCTTTATTTGAAGTGTTACCAGAGTAGATGAATCACAATAAAATGATTGTTTATCTACAACACTGAGCTCCTCAGTCTTTGCCTCCCTCTGTGAGATTTTGAGGAATAATGGCCGGTTGTGACACATTAGCTTGACAGCGTTACTGAAACTGTGTGTGTGTGTGTGTGTGTGTGTGTGTGTGTGTGTGTGTGTGTGTGTGTGTGTGTGTGTGTGTGTGTGTGTGTGTGTGTGTGTGTGTGTGTGTGTGTGAGTGTGGGGAGTGTTTGTGAGTCAAACTGTGCTATAATAGAAGAGAAACATCTAAGATAACAGAGTGAAACAGTTACTGTCGACCATTCGCCTCAGGCTGACGTTCACATAAACAAGAGCCGGTGTAAAATGCCAAGACACACACACACTCTTCGTTTTTCTCTCTCTCTCTCTCTCTCTCTCTCTCTCTCTCACACACATTATCTGGAGCGGCGTATCTGTCCAAACAAATAGCACATGCTCTTTGTCTTTTATAACAAACACCGAGTCACTGTCTCTTCTTGTAACACAAACACACAGAGGTTGTGTGAGTGAGTGTGTGACAAAGACAGAAAACGACCTCCACACTTTGTGACGTCTGTGACCGAAGTCAGTTTAGGTCCCAGCCAGAGTTCCCACTGAGTTTTCAACCACTAACCCCACAGCTGGGACTCTGTGTGAGTGTCGTCATGTGATGAGTGTGTCTCAGGACAGATTCAGTTGGACTTATTTATTCTCTTGTTGCTGCAGTTCTTTACGGCGTGTTGTTTCAGAGCTGTGTGCCCAAATACCAGTCCAATTCTACTCTGTTCATTTGCAGCTTGCAGACATAAAAAATACTGTCAATACAATCTGTGACAAAGCTAGTTTAATGTCTACGAATCAGATGAAAGAAACCCGTTTTTGTTTCTACAAGGTGAGAGGCAGTTAAATGGAAACATGACTCCTAGGCCGAGTCCACATGTAGGCGGGTATTTCCTCCTCCGTTTGAAAAAATAATCCCGTCCACTCATGCTAAGTTCTCAGAAACATCTGTTGTTGTATGATAATGGTCATCTTCAGAACGCCACCTACAGGACTGACAGTGTAGTGCAGTTAATGTGCTTCTCCACACGTTGATTTGCGTAACCTTCCCGGGACAACAAAAAGCTTTTTCGGACCGCAGGAACTTCCTCATAGTTCTAGGAACCCTTGGAACCCTCCTTTCTTATTCATTCCTCAGCGCAGGAACTATGAACTATTTTAGTTCCTAGAACCCGTTAAGAGGAACCTCCTGCTTCAGAGTAGGTACCATGGTGGGGCGAACGCAGACAGAAAAAAGTTCCCTCTGTGTTTAGTTCCGAGTGGATAGTTCCTCTTCAAAAAGTCCCCAGAACTGTTTGGTCCGAAAACACCGAATGACCCACAGGGACCATTAAGTTCCTTTGAGAGAAACCTTTAGTCAAAAAGGGTGATTTGATTTCACGTGTGTTTCTGTACCTGATAGATCCACTAAATAACACGGGATCCTGGAGGATGATGGAGAGTCTGGACCTGAGCGTCTGCAGAGGAAGCTTGCAGATGTCGATCCCATCGATGATGATCTTTCCTGCAAATAAAAAAACACAGAGTAAAATCACCAATTTAAATCACACACACATAGAAAGAGAGAGAGAGGAAAGAACAGTCAGCTGTCCAAGATCCCTCTGATGCAGAATACGAGGATCAGGGCCTTTTTTCTGAATATGTTAATCCTGAAATGAGCCAAACTCTGGTTTCAGGAAGGGAGCTCACTCAAACCTGGGAAAGATGGTTAACTCAAGCCTGTTCCAGAGAGAGAGAGATAAATTAAGCTTTCAGTCAGTTACTATGGTAACCGAGTCTTTGAACCTAACCTGGTTGGGAGCAGAGTTTTCTTCAATGAACCCCGAGTTTCCCTCCCATAAATATTGTCTGTGGTAATGAAATAAAGAAAGTCCCGTTCAGCTCTGCACGGCTCTGGTTTTATTTCACTGCTTTATAAGGAAACGCTGCTGACACACTTCTTAATTTACTGTTAAAAGAAGTGTCTGCACAGCTGTGTGTACGCTTGGTTGTGTGTGTGTGTGTGTGTGTGCGTGCGTATGGAAAAAGTGACTGTGTAATCTCATCTCTGTCCCACTAATCTGTCTGGGAGCCGTCCGACTGAAAACAGAATGATACCATTACGCTTTTAAACTCCGATAAATAAAGAAAGGCAGGTTTAAAGACTCTGCTGTCTTTGAAGGAAGAAGAGCCACAGACTTGAACTACGTCTCTCTGAATGTCCTTATTCTAATCGTCCGGTACAAGAGTACACTTCAGATCCTCCTGTGGGGAATTTAAACGTCAACTAAACACACACGAGGAGGAAGAGCTTCAGCTTCTCACTCAGAGACCTGCACGAGTGTTTAAAATGTAAAGGCTCGCAGTAGAATAAATATCTCCCTCACATAAATATACAGAGCTTTCAAAGAGAGAGGAGGGTGGACGTGTGAGGTCACACAGGAGTTCTCCTAAAGGTAATCAAAGTGACTGATTCACTGCTTTAGTTTCAGCAGAGCCCACCACGATCCCCGTTTATTCTGTCTTTAGCCTCGTTCGTCTGAAAGCGGGTTGAAATGTTTTGTTTTCCAAACTTTTTTTGGTGTCTGATCCTTTAAAGTCGAGGCTACTGCTTTTTAATATGCAAACATGTTTTCTGCACATTTTACGCTTGAAAACTTCCAGACTTTTTGGGTTTATTTCATTCACCACATTTGATCTTTGAGCACAAAAAGCAAAATATGTTAATCAGATCAAATTAGCCGATGTTGATAGTCAGGTGATATAATCGGCTGGCTGATTCATCGGTCGAGCTCTAGTGTGAATTATTAAGGGAGTCACTGAATGTTTCTTCATCTTTAAGGTGAGACTAAACATCTCCTCAGGCGAACAGAAGAACGAGCAGCATTAGTCCCGTGTCACAGTGAGACTTAGACTGAATTTACAGTTTGGTTTATCAGCTCAGAGCTTTAGGATCTCCACTTTGCAGAGCGACTGTAAACCGAGAGGGGGATTAAGCTTTAAATTAAACTTCATGTACCCGACATGAAGAGTGTGAGCATCGTTATACCCAACATCAAACTAAGAGGAACAACGTATAGTTACGTTTTATCCAACTGGTTCATCTTTCACTCTTTATAGCGTCGTGCAAATAGAACTGTGACAAACGTTTAATGGTGGACTTTTGACGGACTCATCTATGTTGATGGGGTCGGTTTGAACCTGAAGCTTCAGTGTTTATCCAGCTCTGCATCGGTCTGTAAACCTTTCTGCGTTCTAACCTCTCTCCATTTTTCAAAAGCATCTCCAATATTGATCCTAGTTTGAGCACGTTTCTGCTCGTGGAGCTTATTAGAAACATGCAGAGGCTTTTTAGGTCGGGTACAATCACTTCTATCTGAACCAGTTCTCTTGCCCGCTTCCATCGCTGCAACACCTGTTGGTTTGACCTGATAACTGGTCTCATATCTGGCAAACCGAGGGGCGTCCAAAACGGCCGTGTGGGGGTGCCTTAAAACCGCCTACCTTCTCTGGTCCAAACAAATCCAGACCATTCAGGACCAGAATCTGAAGTTAGAAGGAGGACATACTGGCTGCTGCATTGTTGTCAGAGAAGCCAGCACTTCAACATAGCATGTTTCCTTAATGTCTGATCATATAGTAAGCTCACTTTATCATTTCAGTCAGAAGAATTTACCTTAAAATAACACAATTTTACTTTAAATGACATCTTTTTTTATCCTGCAATAGATCAGAGAGAGAGAGAGATAGAGGGAGAGAGAGAGAGAGCAGGGACAGAAACCCAAAGGTGAAAGCAGCGGAAAGTCTCCATGTGACAGGAAACAGACCCACCTTCAAACATATCCACCATGTTGAAGAAAGCCAACGACAGAGAAGACTTCCCGCTGCCCGTCCGGCCGCAGATTCCCACCTTAGAAGAGAGCGGAGAGAGAAAAGCTTCAGAGTGACACCACAGCGAGATTTCAGACACCCGAGTGATAACTGAGTGACAGGTCCATGCCGAGTGTGGAGGGCGCTCGGTCAACAGGTGTCACTTCAAGGTTTTATGCAGACACCTGGATGTGATTTCAAAGTAAAAGCCCACATTTCAACAGAACCCACAGTCTCCTTTTAGCCTGTACTCAGATTTTAACAACTTTAAAGACTTCGTTGGATAAACTTCCTCAGAGTCAAGAACCATTTCTCCAGAAAAAACAGAAACACCTTCATGATATATTTGATAAGGGGAACTCTTGCGCTCCTATCTGAACCTTTGATTCTGTCTGAAACAACGTCTGGTGATTTGGCAGAACGGTTAGATTCTAACCTAACGCAAGAAATCATTTTGAGATCAAACAGACACACGAGGAGTCGAGTGAAAAATCCCGATCATTGCATCTTTTAATTCAGGAATTACAAAACAAAAGTCGTGAATTTCAGAAGACATACGAGGACAGACTTTATCGGAGGAGGTAGAGAGATAGTTAAGGGGCGCCAGTGGCGTAGCGGTTGTCCATTTGTGATGCTCTTGATGTTCGGAGAATCTCAACACTCAAAGTCTTTCTCAATTTAGCGTCACGCCAAATTATTCATAAATTGAAACTTTCACGTCACGCAGCCTCTTCTGCATCACCCTGCTTCAAAAACGAATATTTAATTTTCCGCAGACTTTGAGTGCTTGTTGTCTCACCATTTGAAAAAAAAATCCCTGATTGTGTTTGGTCTGTTAACCTCTTTAACAACGAGGATGTTTTCAAACCTGTTACCATGGAGATGTCTCATAACCCCTAAATCCTGCTGTTTGAATAGCTGAGATGTTTCAGCGCGTGACTCAATCAGCTCCGATTGAGTTCGGGGATCAAACTTTTTTTAAATGTGTATGAAACGTTTCCTTCTTGTCCTCCTGCGAGTCCTTCCTCATGACATTACGTGTGTGTACCTCTTCCTCCCTCTCTGTACGACATTCCCGTCTGCCTATAGATGTGTCACCTCTCTGTGATTTCAGTGTGTCGTGAGGCCCTTGTGTCCCGACAACAGTGTGTGAATTACGTGCTAATGTATAGTTGCATCATTACATGGATTGATACCATAAACGAACGCCCCCCCCCCCCTCCTGTCTGACAGGGATAGTGTACCGCTGTGACGTGCATGTGTCAACAACCAGGTCAGGAGAATCTCCGGAGCAGTCCTCCAGATATCTGTATACGTTTAGCAATTCTACCACTTTGCTCCTCACTGATGGTCGTAACTCCGCCCAGTTGTCCTCACAGCTCGGTGTAAATTACCTTCTGTCCCGGTTCGATGTACGCGTTGACGTGTTTGAGCACAGGTTTGAGCATGGGGTCGTAGCGCACACACAGGTCCTGGATCTTTATCTCACCGTCCTGAGGCCAGTTCTCAGGGACCTGAGAGGGGTCTGCAGAGAGAGGAACACGACACGGTTAATTTCACACATGAGAGTGGAGGACGCAGTCTGTAGTCTCACACAGATTACTGAGCGTCTGCCAGTTGTGTATGTTCGAGTCCTGCTTTGTGTAAACAGGAACATACAGACCACATGGAGCCGAGTCATAACAAAGCAGACATATAGTGGGAGTGGTAGTTTCCCATTAAAGTGCAGCTCAGATTCACAACCAAACAGCTTCTACTTTATTACACTGAAGTGAGACAATGAAGTGCACTTACATTTGGAGAAAATGATCGAATAAATATTTCAGATTTTAAAGTTTAAGCTTTTAAATCCAGACCACTTTCAGGATTTTACCTTTGTTGTCTTTCTGCAGCTTTTTTAATACCAGCATGCTAACACGCTAACATGCTAACACAGATAATGCTTGTGCAAACAGCATGTTGCTTAGTCTCTCTGAAGATGATTTGTTGTTCATTTGGATGTAATGTTGATAAAGTGGTGAAAAATATGATCGGGAGTCGGTATGTTGTGTTTTATTTTGAAATTGACCGGACGCTCTGTGCGTTTCCTCGTCTGACTTCCTGTCTGGCTCGATCTATTCAGTCCCGCTTCACGAGTGATTGCAGCGAGCTCCGCTGAAAAGTAGACTTGCAGCATATTTGTAGTGGCGCTGCTGGCTCGCTCTGGAGACGGACCGCAGCGCTCGCTGTGGAATCGAATGATTGGCTAGAGTGGCAGCGAACAGCGCCGCAGTGTGCCTGATGGACCGCGCACAGACTAGGTTTAAATTGGCAGGGACTCCTCCTATAAGAGACGTCTGAACCATATTCTACGTTAATGCATGAATTTTTTGTTTTACAAAACGATACAGTACTCTTGATCCTATTCCTACACTTCCCATAATGCACTTGGTTACAAACTTTTCTCCAGGAATATTGGTTTTTCAAACTTCTCACTCGCAGTTTTTAATCTGCTGTTCTGCTCTCCGCTGCTGACTAGGCTAGGTGGAAATACATTTATTCAACATTGTTGTCTCCGCTCATGATGTCAAGTTTAAGTTTGTGAGTTTTTAAAATCAGGTTTTTGAATTCATGTCGAGTGGAGGTCTTTTTAACCTCCGTGAGAGCTGCTGCACTTCACTCACTGATATCTCTGCTCTGAAGAAACCACATTCTTACTACTTAAACAAGATAAGGGCTTCGTCCTTCTGCTGCTGTCTTGGTTTAGCTTTTTTTAAATCAGTGCTCGGGAAGCTTCCATGATGTCAGAGAGGAGGAATCTGTCTGTTCTCCGTCACTCTGGACGATTTGGGTTTGTTTTCTGGTTTCATTGGTTACTGTAAATCACAAAAGTTAAAAGGTCAAGTCACACACATTAACCTCATATTAGACACAAGATTAACTCAGCTGCTCTTTTTTATTCATATGATTCTTTCCGCTCGTTCTTCTTCTTTCTGGACATCCATCAGACTCAGGCTTTGGTATGTTTCCAGAAATGGCTGCTGACGGATTCTTGGGCAGAAAGAGCTTCACTTTTTTTGTGCACAGATCGCGTTCGCTTAGATTGGTTTGTCCTAATTAAATACAAGTTATGTCATTGTCGTTAAAAGTGATTAAATAAAGTTAAAAACAAAATGCAGATATCTGTAGGACGGGAATCCAGCAGCGTTTGTGTTTCAGCATAGCAACAGCACATCCCATAAACCCAAAACACAGCTTCACGCTTCACACACAAACCCACTCACCTCTAACACACACACTCACAGTACAGATCTTAAGATCACAGCGGGTCATTCTGTTCTCTCAAATAAATCATCAGCCGTTAACTCATCTTTATCTCTTTGAACCTTTAAGTCTAAATCGTACATCATTCGATTCTATCCGTGGCGGTTTGTTCATGAGGGGTGCTGGAGCGCCGCCCGCCCTCCAAACAGAGAGAAGAAAGTCGACAAAAACACGTTAAAGATAAATGAATTTGTTAATGTGCACAATGCAGCTGGTAGTCTGTTAGCACCTGTCGGCACTCGTTAAAAAAAGGGTTCCAAATCGTACTGGTTCATTTTTTCTGTGAATACATTTACTTCCTGATTACGAGGGCGCAGGGCAAAAAGAAGTGAAGGTAAGTCCTTAAAGGTCACATATTCTCCTCCTCTTCAACCAGTTTAAATAAGTCTCAGAGCTCCTCAAAACATGTGTGTGAAGTTTCTTGTTCTAAATCCACTCTGATCCTGTATTTGATCATGCCTATAAACCCCTCTATTTCAGCCCTGCTCAGAACAGGCTGTTTCTGTGTCTGTAGCTTTAAATGTAAATGAGCTGTGTCTGACCACGCCCCTCTCTGGAAGGGCTTGGGTGGCTCGGGCTTTCTCGCTCCATGTCCTATTGTTTACGGTGAGAAGGCAGACTCAGAGGGCAGAACAAACACCTAGCTGTGGGGGTGTCACCCACCTGTGGGAGGGGTTACTGCCCTTTGTGATGTCATGAAGGGAAAATCTCCAAACGGCCTGTTTGAGCACACATTTTCTGAAAAGTGGAGCAGGACCTTTAAACTTTCCCACATTTCCTGTCATTCTTTATCTCCCTTATCCAATAAAGGGCGAAAAAAGAGCGGTTTCATGTGTACAGCATGCTATCCAGGCTAGCGCTTCTGTTAGCTGATATGTTAGCATTTGCTAGCCTCTCGCTTCCAATTCTTTAATTCTCGCTCCAAAAAAGAAAAATAGCGACAGACAAAATGCCAGAAACTGGAGGTGTCAAAACTTTAGACACAAACACATGGGTGGCTACTGTACATCCACTTCTTTTTTTAAATCAGCTAGTCCAGTGTATTTTAAGAACTCTGTTACCTATAGTTCCCTCGTAGTCCTCCGACTCTGTGTCGAGGAAGCTGTCGACCTTCTTCACAGCCCCCATCTGGACCTCCAGGTCTGCCAGGTTCCTCACCACCCAGTTCAGGTAGTTAGTGACCTAAAGATGAACACAGAGAGAGAGACGGGGATCTGTTTATGTCGACAGTGTAAACCATGGTGGAAATAACCCACTGAGGGATCCGGAGCTGCGCAGACTGATTCAACCTTCTTTTACTTCTCTGTTCTTTCCACTGATATCGATGAAGCCCGTCTAGCAGATGTAAATATACACAAATGTAATCTAGAAAAATCCAGACTTGTATGTTTACAAAATAAAGCATGTCTAAATGTCAGCTTGTTAACTTGCAGACGGCTGAACCTCGGGGTGCTACAAACCTGCACGGCTGTGACATTCAGCTTACAATGCATCACAAACAGGTTAGATAACACAGAATAAATGCCGGAAATATAAAGATGGCTGTCGATCAACAAAATCTAGAAGAGCTACAAGTAAGTGAGATTATCCTAAAATGAAGAAAGTACTTATCGTTCCTTAAGCTTGTAAGCACTGCTGTTTAACATTTGTTGGTCACACTTTAGCTCTTCAAATCTGATCCTGAGTCAGTATAATCAACTTTTCACCTCATGTGTTTCACTAAGTAATCAGCTCAGGTCTTCTCAGATCTGTTTACCACACCTGAGACAATAAATAGGACCCCACTGAGACCTTACTGCAAGGACTAAATATGGTTCTGAAACCTGACTTCCCTGATCTCGTCTCTGGTCTTTCTAAATAAGACGGAGGAGATGGTGTTTGACCCCAGGGCGAGACGCTGACCCCTGGCCTGTGGTCATCCACAACCAAACTATCTCCTCATATACATGTCTTGGTGTTTTTATTGACAATGCACCGACCTGGATCACATATGTAGACAGTCTATGTAGCATATTACAGCAGCAGTTACATTTCTTACGTCGCCTGAGAGTTCTTGGTGTTGATCAGAGGTTTATATTTATTCAGGCAGTCTGCTGTGTAGCCTAATCCGGTCTGCTATCACAGCACGGTTTGGCAACATGTCTGTAAACATCACACCTGCCTTCAGACTGTTTTCAAACAGGCTACTGTAAGGCGAGCCAATAGGACCCGTCACATGTTCTACATCCAGAGTACGAGCTGCTCCCCTCTGGTAGGAGGTCCAGGGCTCCCCGTTGTAGACCGAACAGGTTCGTTTATGCACTGGTATTTCATGTCACATTTCTCACTTTGTGGGACAAATAAAGTTCAACTTGAATCTTAAAGAGGACCACTATCTCCAAGTGTTGTTCAGAATATGACAAAGTCCAGTAAGACAGAGGTTAAGACTCCAGAACCCCAAGAGAGTTAACTCACAGTGAGGGCGTACGTGAGTCCGAGGCCCACCAGGCCATTGAAGGCCTTTTCGTCATTGCTCCAGATGGCCGCGACGGCTGCAGTCAGCACGATCACCGCCCCGAGGTAGTCCTGCACAAAGAGAGAGGAACTGTTTCATTCATCATTTATCCTGTTTTTTTATTTTCAACTGATTACACAGTCTGTGTGCACTTCACCTTCTTGCACAGTGAATGAGCCTCCGCTGAATGTTACACTTTGTACTCGTGCATGTGACAAAGCTACGATTATGGTGAAGAGCTCTGAGTGGCCTTTTTGGGATGGAAGCTACTTTACAAATAAAGTCATGTAGTAAAATGCCTCCTCACCGTTCGGACCTCCAGCCAGCGGTTGGCAGCAGACAGAAACAGGTAGGCCGTGTTGTTGGTGTCAGTCAGCTCCAGCATGCGCTGCTTGAAACGAGCTTCATGTCTGAAAGAAAACATTCAACACGTTTTTTTTAAATCATCCCTACAGTCTTTATAAAAACACACAGCTGCACACAGCAATCATCTTTCTGAATCTCTTTTATCTTTATGTCCTCCAGCATCCTGTTTCCATGCCAACAGAGAGTCATAATGATGATAGTGGAGTAGTGTGACAGAAGGGGCGCAGTTAGCCTAGCGCTTATGTTGTGCGCCCCATGTACAGAGGCTATAGTTCTCGTTGCAGCGGCCATGGGTTCGACTCCGACCTCTGCCCTTTGCTGCATGTCGTCTGACTCTCTCCTCTAAACACTTCCTGCCTCTCTTCACCTGTCCTATCAATGAAGGCGAATAGGGCCCGAAATAACAACCTTAAAAAGAAAATAAAGTATGACAGGAAACACTCAAAGAACAAAACAGCTCCGGTGTTACTTCAGCGTTTGATTCTGAGGGTTTGATCGTCCAAACCAGATCGACTTTAGAGGGACTCTGGGGAATAATGAAAACGGGAACTAGACCATGACTGCCAAGAATCTGTCCCAACACCACCCACCAGTTTGTGTGTGTGTGTGTGTGTGTGCGTGTGTGAGAGAGGAAGTCCTGAGGGAAAAAAGCTGTTAAACGTTGGATTATAAGGACGGTGAGAGAGAGAGTGACGACAGTAAATTCAAGAAGATTCTGCTGCTTCTATCGACATCACTACAACTACTTTAAGAAGAATCCACACCTCATGTATCTCTGCTGCTGGCTTTGTGAACATTAACTAGTTAATCGTGATTAATTAAGGTCTGAAATTAATGTCACGTTTTTTTCATTGCGATTAATCTCTAATAAAATCTGTTATTTTGTCCCTTCAGGCTCCCCGTAGATAGTCGTCCTCAGTGTCTCCCTGTAGTCTCAGTGATGTAAAAGAAGGACACTGCTGCATCTTTGAATGTCTCATTTCACTTTAACAAACTCTCAGACAGCTCAGCTGACGAGTCCAAAGTCATATCCACCTGATGACATCACACATTGACCTTTGGTACCGTTCCTTTGAGCTGTTTGACGTCAGTTTGGGATCCCTAACCACGTCCTGTTTCAATGCGAAATAATGGAATTTCAAACATGCGATGAATGGCGATAACCTATTGAAATGTTGCGATTAATCGTGGTTAAAATGTGAATCGTTTGAAAGCACTTGTAGTTAAGTACTTGAGGTGGAAGAGATCAGACCCAAAGCATAGCAAATCAGTTGTTGTCACAGTTACAAACAAAAAAAACGAGATAAAAAGTTGACACTTATACGGAGTAAATAAATCAGGTGTCCCCCAAAGTAACGAAAATGCTGGTTTGTACCTGAAAGCTCTTATTGTGGTAAGACCCTCAGCCGTCTCAGAGAAGTGGCAGAGCAGAGGCAGCTGAGTGGAGTCATCGAGGTCCTGCAGGTCTCTGAACGACAGGTACAGAGAAAGTGTTGTGTAAGGCACCTTAAATTCCAGATTGACGTAAATACTAAACCAATACATTCCCCGTGGACTCACTTTGAGGCCACCCTGAAGTACTTCTGGATGAAGTAGAAGGCCACTGCGAGGGGTACCAGAGCGATGAGGAAGGTCGGAGTGATGCAGGAGATTACCCCGATGGCCGACAAACACAGCAACGTGGATCTTGTTAAAGACTCGAGCGTCGAAGGAATGTGCTGAAAGAAAAAGAGACGCAGACAGAGTGAACAAATGGTGCATTCACGTGGTGTCGGACACACCGGAAAAAATGAGTTTCCAAGTTGCAAAATGCACATGAACACCTGCTCAAGTCGGAACAACAACTCAGAAAAGAATGAGGTCAGAATCGTCATCAAATGGGGGGAAAAGTATGTTTTGTTAATGTTAAGAAACTTTTTATTAATTCACACTTTGCACATCTAGTTGCTCAAATATCACTTTTAACAGTCACATTTCACTGATCTTCTTCTTCGTAGCATCAACGCTTTTTTGTGCTGTTGTTAAAACATTCCGACTTTCCGAACTAAAATCACGTGAACACACTGAAGTCGGAAGAACGACTTCCAAACTCGGAAACTTGAACCAACCGAGCAGCACCTGAATGCAGCATCAGAGTCCTCCTTGATTCATAAATACTGAGCAGTTCAAACGTTGAACTTAAGACTGAAAACACCCAGAATGGCGTCTACACACCTGGTCGATGATGTTGGTGTCAGCTGAGAATCTGTTGAGGATCTGACCCAGAGGAGTGATGTCAAAGAACCTGAGGAGAGAGAATATAACGCTGAGTAAATGCAAAGCTTCAAGCTACTTTTACATGTACAATCCGGGCTTTTGAAAGTGTGTTGTATGTGTGTGTTTTGTGTACCTGATGGGAGCGTGGATGATCTTGTTGAGCAGGTTGTGGTGCAGGTTGGTCGCTGCAGAGAGACCCAGAAACTCCACAGTGAGGGAGGTGATGAGACATAAGGTGATTCCAGCCACACACAGGCTGATAAACACGACCAGGTAGTACGACTCGTTCTGCAGGTCACACACACACACACACACACACACAGCAGTTTTCTTAGTAGATGACAAAATAAGAGCAGGGTGATTTCAGGGGTCGAAACAAATCAACACCCGGGCTTTTACTTAAAGTTGTACAGTTTTGTCTCTACCCCTGTATGAGCACTCGTGTGGTTTTTGCCGCTCGTCGTGCTGTTGTTGGTTTTGGCTGAGGTCCATATCGCTATCCAGTAGTCGATAGCGACGATGACGGAGTGTTTGAGGAGTTTCGAGGAGATCATCAGCAACACCATGAAGAAGCCTCCAGAGGACAGGTAACGCCAGCACACCTGAGGAGAGAACGGAGCGTTTAGAGTTCATGATCTGATCCAGATGTTTGCAGCTGTGTAGACTTTATAGATTACCCTCCATGGGATCTTGGATCTTCTGTTAGTGGTGGTTGACATGTTGTCTTCCTCTTCCTCCTCCTCTTCTTCCTCTGACAGGATGAAAATCAGATATTAGATCAAACCAACGTTGAATTCTTTGTAATAAAGGCAGAGAAACATTTGCATGAAGAATTTACCAGAAATATCCAGTGTCAACATTTGATGAAATGATCAAAAAGTGCTAAATGTGTTACCTTCGTCTTCGTCGTCCGTTTGGCTCTTGGCCTCTCTGGAGTAAAAAGCTCTTCTCAGTGTTTTCCTCTCCAGCGTTGTTTGACTGTCCTGCTGGATGTCCTACAGATGGACACACAGCAGATTGTACAAAAATAAATACTCAAGAAGCACATCAAAATATTTCACCATGAGGGTGTGTTCTATAGAAGATCTAAGAGGGGGATATTAATGGACGAAGCCTGAGTGACAGGCTCACAGTGATCAGTAACCAGAGCTGGAGGAGTTGTTGATATGTGCTTTGGTAAGTTGAAAACAGGTCACAGTACCTTCTCAAGCTCCTGGTCTTGTCTGTTCATCAGAGTCTTCCAGTGATCGTAAAGCTCCACGTCATGAGTCTGGATGTCCTTCAGAGTCCCCTCTCTCAGAACGGAGCCGTCCTTCATCGCTATGATCTGGACAAACAAACAGGAAACACACCAAAAGTTAGTAAAGTAAAATATGTTGAAGTTGTGTATGTGTTTAAAGTCTTGGGGTTGGACTCTCACCCAGTCTGCATGTATGAGGTACTGCAGTTTGTGCGTGACCAGGACTACAGTCCGTTTATCATCCTGCAGGAACTTGAGGATTCCCTCCTGCATCAGGTGATCACTGAGATGGATGTCCAGAGCGGAGAACGGATCGTCCTGTGAGACATCGGGCAGAGAAGTTATCACACAATTTGGAAATGTATCATTTATTTTAGAATTTGATGAACAATAAGCTTCTATCGTCCATGTTTTTAAAGGTCACATATTCTGCAAAATCCACTTCACCATGTTTCTCTAAAACTAATATGTGTCTCTAGTCTGTCTACAAACCCCCCCAATGAGGAGAAAAGTCCATCCTCTCCGTCTTTTGCCTGCTCCACTTTTCAGAAAATGTGTGCTCAAACAGGCCGTTTGGAGATTTTCCCTTCATGACATCACTAAGGGCAGTAACCCCTCCCCCAGGTGGGTGACACTCCCACAGCTAGGTGTTTGTTCTGCCCTCTGAGTCTGCCTTCTCACCGTAAACAATAGGGCATGGAGCGAGAAAGCCCGAGCCCTTCCAGAGAGGGGCGTGGTCAGACACAGCTCATTTACATTTAAAGCTACAGACACAGAAACAGCCTGTTCTGAGCAGGGCTGAAATAGAGGGGTTTATAGGCATGATCAAATACAAAATCTCTTCGGGGGATTGAGAATCATGTGGAGATTCTTTTCAGGGGGAAATACTGCATACATGCAAAATTTGTATATACGGTACCTATTGTTCTTCCCTGTGGGGATATTCTGGTTTACACTCTGTTATTGAGTGACATGCTCCTTACACACATAGGCCCGAATCACACACATGCACAAACAGGACCCGTGGACATGCACTAATGGAGAGACGTCAGAGTGAGGCTGCTACACAGTGAACACGCCAGAGCTGTTGGGGGTTCAGTGCCTTGCTCAAGGGCGCCTCGGCAGTACTCAGGAAGTGACCTGGCACCTCTACAGCTACCAGACCAACTTCCATACATTGGTTCGCACCGGGACAGGAACCGGTTCCCGACCCAAGTCCCGACAGACTGAGATACTGCCGCCCCTAAAAAAGTATTATATCATCAGAATTGATACACCATTGGTCATCTGAATAAGACATGATCGTTTTAAATTGCGTCTCTTCCATTTGTTTTTGTGTTGTTTGATTGTGTGAAAACAGCTCACTACGTTTGAGAAGGTCTTTCCTTCCAGCACAGCGTGTAGGGGGATGGGATAGGTTGGACCATGTGTCTGCGAGGTTTCCTATGTTGCTTACGTGTTTTGGATGATTTTGAATGTATCACCTGTTACGCCTCTCCTTTTCGTCACATTTTCTCTGGACACATTTTGTTGTCTTCAACATCTGGATATGAAATGGATCCTCTGATAACGAACTCCACGTAAACACTTAAACCTCTGCTCGTCTCCGTTATCGTCTCTCCGGCTGGGTGTGCCGCTGCTTCAGAGTGTGTGCTAAAGTTCTGCTAATGGAGCTCTGCTTATGATTAATTGATGTCTTTAAAGATTATGCATAATTCAATCTTGAGATTGGATAGAACAGCCTGAGTGGAGAAATCATGTTAATGAAAGAAAAACATTCCCTCCTGATTAAACGCTACACTCTCACACATTACACATTTCTGTTTTCACCGCTCCAGACATTACAAGGAGTGATGAGCGAGTAAAAGAATGCCTCTGATAGCTTTTTAAAGTGGAGGAATTCTGAATAATCAATTAAAGATCGCAGTGGCAACAGGAAATGAGGCGTCTACTGAGACATACAAACACATGATGGCAGGGCGGCGAGAGAAACGGACCTCCTGATCCCAAAGGTTTAACGTGCACTATCTGTTGTATCATACAGAAATGTGGAGGATGTATGTGTAAACTGATCCAGTGAAGAGAGGGCGTGACTTAATCTAATTCAGCTTTACATGACAAACTATATTGTATATACACTCCAATTATCAATGAAGACATCACAGAAGAAGCCTTTAAAGGTCACATATCCTCCTCCTCTTCAACCAGTGTAAATAAGTCTCAGAGCTCCCCAAGACATGTGTGTGAAGTGTCTTGTTCTAAATCCACTCTGATCCTGTATTTGATCATGCCTATAAACCCCTCTATTTCAGCCCTGCTCAGAACAGGCTGTTTCTGTGTCTGTAGCTTTAAATGTAAATGAGCTGTGTCTGACCACGCCCCTCTCTGGAAGGGCTTGGGTGGCTCGGGCTTTCTCGCTCCATGCCCTATTGTTTACGGTGAGAAGGCAGACTCAGAGGGCAGAACAAACACCTAGCTGTGGGAGTGTCACCCACTTGGGGGAGGGGTTACTGCCCTTTGTGATGTCATGAAGGGAAAATCTCCAAACGGCCTGTTTGAGCACACATTTTCTGAAAAGTGGAGCAGGCAAAAGACGGAGAGGATGGACTTTAGTCATCATTGGGGGGTTTGTAGACGGACTAGGGACACATATAAAACATGGTAAAGTGTATTTTGCATATGTGACCTTTCATTTGGGTTTAAGAGCTCACCAGGAAGACGATGTTGGTGTTTTGGTAGAGAGCTCTGGCCACACAGATTCTCTGTCTCTGACCTCCGCTCAGGTTGATGCCCTGAATCACAAAAACACAAGAAGAGAAAAGAGAAACATATCAGTGTTGTATTGAAATTAAAATAGGACCACCCTGGTTAAATAAAGGTTAAAATAACAGTCATAATCAAGACTTCTCCTACATATCTCTTTAGAAGTATTTTACGTGTGTCTACACCTACCCTCTCCCCAATCTCTGTCTGGTCTCCAAAAGGCAGCAGGTCGATGTCTGGCTGCAGAGAGCAGGCATCGATCACAGCTTTGTACCTGAAAAACACATCGCAATCACCATGGTAACAGGTAAACTTCTGATGAGAATAAAATCCAAGTCCTACCAACTCCAGAGCATCCGTGAGTGGAGGCACAGACTGATGTTTAGGGCGTTAACATGAACAAAAAAAACAATATTCCTACAAAGACGTTTAAATTAGAAATGAAAATAGAAATATTTCATGTTCATATACTGAGTATATAATGTCGTATGTCCATGAGTTACCATGATTTCTTTTTATATACTGAATTTCACCATGTAAACAAAAACAAGACAAACAGCAGATGCATTTGACTTTGTACCTCTGTTTGTTAAAAGGGCTGCCGAAGGTGATGTTTTCCTCCACTGTGGCGTTGAGCAGCCAGGACTTCTGGGCAGCGTAGGCCACAGAGTTTCTGTTCTTGCTGGGTGCATCATGGGAAACGAAGGCAAACAGAGAGGTAGAGTGAGAACTACAAGTTCTGTTTTCATAAAGCTTCAAAGAGCAGGAGGACTGATCTGTGTCGGGACCATTGCAGTGAAGCAGAATGTAGCTGTATCTGTGCGCTCAACACAAGTGAACACTCTTACATAAAGTGACGCCGTCACAATATTTCCTTAACGTTTCCTTCTTTGCTGAAATTTGAGCCTTAAGCCCCGTTTCAACCAAGCGGTTTGGGTCAGTTCGGGTCGGTTCGGTATAAATAAATTGGCGTTTCCACTTTCAACTTTGGGAATGGCACCAGAAAAAACGATCCGTACTGTCCTACTTTTTTGTTACTCTTCTGGGGGGTTGCCAAGCGTACTGATTCAACCTTAAAGGGTGGAGCCAGAAACCCTGCAGTCCATTGATTGGTCAAAAGAATTGTCACTTCCTGTGCAACAGCGGTAATAAAGGACAAACACTAAAAGCGCCATGGTCAAATATCCCGTGGATTTCGAGAGAGTCATTTCAAGGATTCTCTCAGACAAAGCTCGTCTTCTTCTTCGTGAGATAAACACGCCAAGAAGAAAGAAGACAAAATGCAGGACGTCTTCCATTGTTGCCCTTTATTTACTGAGTCACGTTCTTCTTCTTTGTTGAATTTATTGGCAGGCTTCACTGTGTCACGCTGCTATGATTTCACACTATTTTGTAGCTAACGTCGCTATCAACATCTAGCTCACAACCGGCTTACCAAGTAAGGGTACGGCTGGCTGTGGTAATGAAAGCAAGATCAACCGTATCAACCGGACCGCTTGGTGAAAACGTGGCTTTAATCTAATATCAGATCAGTTCTCCTGTCCTAACCAGCTTTATAAATGGGACACCCAATCCTGAGAAAAAAAAGAAAATGATGAGGATGGGGATTATGGTTCACCGCAACATGAACGTATAATTTGTCAGGCATGAGAGAGAAATATGGAGAATGAATTGGGGTTAATTGTAAGCTGCAAAACATCAACATGAGCAGCAACAACAACAACATCCACGATTGCACCGGCTACAGCAACACAAATAAAAACATGAACAAGGGCACCAACCACAGCAGGAGCACTTTGCTGGGAGTCTTTGAGATAATCATTTAAAAAAGTTCCCTTTTAACAACTATATCGACTCAAACATAAGCTTAAAGGAAGAATGTGCAACATTTTACACATAAATATGCAGAAATCCAGTCTCTCCTGTGTAAATGTCTCTCTGAATCCTGACTGTCTACAATGAGTGAGAAGCTCGAGTCCCGCTGGCTGTGTTGTTGTCTGAGCCGTGTTTACATGGACGGGACGGCCGGCTCCTCCCCTTGTGTATAAAAGCTGTTTTAGTCAAGGACTAGAGAGAAGAAGAAGAACATACTCACTGATTATTTGGATGTCACGTAAGTGTTTTTGATTACAGTGCGTTCCAATTTGATAACTCCTTTGTGTGAACGTGAGTGGAGAGGGGTTGGAGGTGTGCCGCTGGAGGAGAGCGGAGGATTTAATGTGGTGGAGGTGTGGCCAAACAGCAGTTTGTTTTGGTTTCATGCTGGTGATTAAGGGCGACATCTACTGGATCAAAAAGTCTTTCTTTAAAGAGACATGTATGTACCTAACTTACAGACCAAATGTGTTTAAGATCTAAAGAATGAAAACAACAACTTCAACTTGTGAATGTGAAAAGATTTGCACAAATAAAACCGGCTGCTAAACATCTGCACTACCAGGAACTATCTGAACAATGTCTGAGTCGGGCAATGACTCCCAGCATTTAAACACAAACCACTCGGGGGTCAGAACGCACCAAACCAACAATGATGAACTCAATGGCAGAAAAAGAGGCGGAGCAACACAATGAGGAGGAGGCGGCACACGGTAAAGGCTGATGAAGTTCCTGAACACACACACACACACACACACACACACACACAAAGACGCTGCTGTAGCAGAAAGATTACAGAAGCAGGACTTCTAATGAGGGGTGGCATTAAATATCGATGTGGCGATTAATCGTGCTTCTGACTCTTGTGATGTAATTATCGAATCTCTGGCGACATGAATTGATATTTAATCAAATCAAAACTATGGAACTCTAAAATGATTCCCCTAGCAATTTGATCGTTTCGTACCCCACCATACTGTAAGGTACTGCATTGTATCTTATAATGGACCATATCGTACTGCATCGTACAGTTTCGTATCGTTCCGTATCTTACCGTACCGTATCCTTTTGTATCGTAACGTAACCCTACCATACTGTATTGTATCCTCTCGTACTGTACCATAACGTACCGTATCATATCCTACCTGATCATACCATACCGCACGGTATCGTATCACATTGTAACCTATCCTCTCGTAACGTCTCGAATTGTCTCGTAATGTCTTGTTGTGTGTCGTATCGTGTCGTATCGTACAGTATCTCATTGTACCGTACCCTACCATACCGTAACGTACTGTACTGTATCGTCTTGTAATGGACAATATCATACCGTAACGTGTTATAGCTTATCGTATCCTGTCTTATCATACGATATACGATACAATATGATACGACCGTACGATACGTTGTGTCGTGTCTTATCGTATCTTATCGTTCTGTGTCTTATCATGTCATACCATGCCGTAACGTACCCTACCATACCGTACGTTATTGTATCGTATCTTATCATACCAGCAAATCCAACCCTTACTTTAATTAGCGGAGTTTGACAACTGTCCTGTTTCACTACGGCCCTATAGAAAAATGTATTCTCTACTTAACTCTTTAATCTAAGTTTTTATTTCTTGTTTGTCCTTTTTGCGTTTTATTTTCAGCTTGGTAGCAACTACTCTTCTATTTTTTTTAAAACTGTTGTTTTCTCGTCTTTTTTGTTTCTGCATCAAAACGGTTAAATTACTTTCAAAAACTACTTTGTATTCTGTATGTAAATAAATACTATGTGCAGCAAGGAACCACCTAAACTCCTAAATGAAAACTTCAATAAATTAAGGTGTCTGTATATTTGTATGTGTCCATGAACAACACAGCCTGAAATACTCGGGGAAATAACTTAGATGCAGTAAAACATAACGTTTGTCCTGAGAAGAGGTAGAAATGAATATTAAAGTTAGTTCAAATGAGAGTAAAAAGGAGGAGAAATGAATGAAGGGTCATTTGGGATCACTTCACATCGGTACGGTAGAAAGGACACAGGAAGAAGAAACATATACCTCCGTAAGTCTTCGTCAGTCTCCTCCGACTCTGACCAACTGTCAAAGTCACGTCAGCGTGTTAGAATAATCCGACAATCAACCGTGTGTAAATGTGTGAGTGCGAGTGGGAAGAAAAGACACAAATGCACGAGGAGAAAAACAGATAGAAGAGAGACAGCTACTTGCTTTAAGCGTATTTCTGCCGACAGAGACGGGACAGAAAGGAAGACGAAGAAAAGACAGAAAACATGGAGGAGACGGACGGGAAAGTATTTTCATGCCCTGGTAATGAAGACACGATGCTAGCCTGCTAACTGCTAATCGAATTAGCCTTTCCCACCCAGAAAATAAGAGCTGTGTTACAGATGCAGTCACTGTCTCTCTGTTATAATTAAGTTTCTCGAGCATTAGGGCGTGAATGTGTGATGGAAACATCTTGGGCTCAAAGATTAAGCACATTCACGAGGCCTTTAGAGAGTAAGAATATGTAGAAATTAGGGCTGTCGGCATTAACGCGTTGATCGCAATAAGATTAAGGTCAGAAATAAATGCATTCATTTTAAATAATCGCATTGATCGCGTGGTATTTTGTCCTTTAAGGCTCACCGTAGATAGTCGTCCTCAGTGTCTCCCTGTAGTCTCAGTGATGTAAAAGAAGGACACTGCTGCATCTTTGAATGTCTCATTTCACTTTAACAAACTCTCAGACAGCTCAGCTGACGAGTCCAAAGTCATATTCACCTGATGACATCACACATTGACCTTTGTTACCGTTCCTTTGAGCTGTTTGACTTTACTTTTTGATCCCTAACCACTTCCTGTTTCTGTGCTCAACTTCCTGTCCTAACCTTCCATCTATCAGAAGCTCCTTACTTTATTTCAAAATAAAAGCACGGTTGAATTCAAACAGCAAGTGAAGTACTCTCAGCTTACGACAGTACAAAATTTCAAAATAAAAGCCTAACAATTTTTATTTTTTAATGCCAAATAATGGAATTTCAAACATGCGATTGATGGCGATTCAAGTTAATGTTGTAACCTTTTTTCTACCAGAGAGTCCTTACTATATTTCAAAATAAAGGCATGGTTGAATTCAGCTCCTGTTTTTCTCCGGTTACGTTAATGTTGTAACCTTTACAATTTTTTTCAGAATGAAAACAAATTTCTATCCAAACAGGAAGTAAGAAGTACCCTTAGGTCAAAAGAGTACAAAAATAAAAGCATAAAAAAACTTTCGTTTCTGAAATGCAGAATTTTTTTTATTAAAATTTTGATTGATTGCGATAAAGTGCTGAATTTCAGCGATTAATCCCGAATTAAATGTTTTAGTGTTTGACATATATTGAAATATTGAAGATATCCTGTAATTATTTAGTAAAATAACAAAAATATATGTCACACTACTCTCGTCTTGTGGAAGATAAACTTTTTTCTGTTGTTTTTTCCGTTCTTTGCTGAGTTTCCCTGCTCCAATAAGTGTGGTTTTAGCTCGTTAAACTTAATACATAAGAGATAAATGGATGGGGCACAGATGGACTAATGGTTAGGTCACGCCCCATGTACGGAGGCTGTAGCCCTCTAAGCGACAGCCTGGGTTCAAGTCCGACGTGGCTAATTTCCCTCATGTCATTCCTCACTCTTTAGTTAATCCACCGTCCAATCAAATAAAGGCTTAAAGCTCAAAGAATACATCTTTTAAAAAATGAAGAAAGAGAAGACAGATGGATCAAATGTAAATGTAATGGTTTGTTGTCCATGAAAATAAAGATGTTTTAGAAAGACGAGACCAGAGAGAAAGTACCTGATGTTCCCCTCGTTGACCATCTCACAATCAGGCAGCCTGATGTGGCAAGAAGGCAGGAGGTGAAGAGATAGAAACCAAACATACCATCACCATCACACACACACAATGAGCTAAAGTCACATGTAGAGGGACACGTGTAAACACACACTCACTGCAAAGGTTAGTGTGCAGCCCTGCATGATACACATGTGCATCTATAATCGACAGGTATTGTGATTTCAGACTTTTTTTTTTTAAGCACGAAAAGAAAGCTGCAAATAAAGCCACGTACATGATGACAGAACATTCAAACGTGGAAAATTGAAAAGTGGAACTCCACAAAGAAAGTTGTCCTTCCTGCTAAAAGGCTGGCAGGTGTGATCGTGTGTAAAGTATTAGCTTGGCTGTAAGAGCTTATATTTGAATGCAAATTGACAAAAAAGGCCTTAAACACATGATTTCTCTTCCTTTGATCTGAAAAACTAAATCCTGTGAATTTCCATGTAGACTGTCTTACAGTGTTGCGTGCTAAACACCGTGGTAGTAGCTCAGTCTGTGGGGACTTGGGTTGGGAGCCGGCAGGTCACCGGTTCAAGTCGCGGTGCTATATAAAGTAAGTTATTATTATTATTAAACTCTGAGATACTTAAGAGTTGAAATCTTGCGTGCAAAACATCAAAATCTGGTTAAGCTCACGAGCAGCACAACATGACAACGAGCTGCATCTCTAAATAAAACACTGTGTTCCAGTAAGTGATGTCGTTCTGTCTTACTTGCTCCAGTGGACTCTTCCATCGATGGTCTGCATCTCGCCGAGCATGGCCAGCAACAGGGACGATTTCCCACAACCCACCTGGCCAACAATCATCGTCAGCTGACCTGAAGAGACACACACGAGATTTAGGTTTTTTATTTCTAGAGAAAACGGAGTTAGAACTTTTTTTTTTTGGATCATTTTGCTCTACAGATTCGAGACATTTCACAGCGAGGTTTCAAAACCTGAGACATCAAAACTTATTGTACCGTATACAATATGAGTTCCTTGAAATATAGTATAAAAATGTATTCAAAGTTATTGTGGTTTGTCATATTGGCTGCATGTAGAACCTGCTGAAGCACTTTGGGGTCATGAGAGTTTCAAGACTTCAAAGTGGAGGTCAGAGGTCAGAGTTGGTTTTAGTTACACAGCTGTAAACACATACGTTTCAACTACTGAAAAACTATCAGATCAAAAAATGACATTCTGAACTTGTGAAGTCGTTCTTCCACTTCAGACGCAAACTGAGCCTTTATATTCGCTCTCTAAAGCCACACACATCCTTTAAATCGTCTCCTCCTCTGACTTCACTCCCCCCCTAAAGCCCTAAATTTAACCATCAGCACCGCATTCCTCCAATCAACCCTCAACTTAGCCGTTCTCTGAGTTGACCCACTAGTAAAGGTCACCAGTGTAAATAAGTCTCAGAGCTCCTCAAAACATGTGTGTGAAGTGTCTAGTTCTAAATCCACTCTGATCCTGTATTTGATCATGCCTATAAACCCCTCTATTTCAGCCCTGCTCAGAACAGGCTGTTTCTGTGTCTGTAGCTTTAAATGTAAATGAGCTGTGTCTGACCACGCCCCTCTCTGGAAGGGCTTGGGTGGCTCGGGCTTTCTCGCTCCATGTCCTATTGTTTACGGTGAGAAGGCAGACTCAGAGGGCAGAACAAACACCTAGCTGTGGGAGTGTCACCCACCTGGTAGGAGGGGTTACTGCCCTTTGTGATGTCATGAAGGGAAAATCTCCAAACGGCCTGTTTGAGCACACATTTTCTGAAAAGTGGAGCAGGCAAAAGACCAGCAACACTCGGCTCAACAAGAACTTCTGATGTTCTTAGTAGTAGCATAACTGGCATAGCAACAAGTCACTTCCCGGGGGATGATACGTGTGTGTGTGTGTGTGTGTGTGTGTGCGTGCGTGTGTGTGTGTGTGTGTGTGTGTGTGTGTGTGTGTGTGTGTGTGAAATACTACACTGTCCATCTGTTGGCAGCCTGCTCAACATGACATGGTCTCCTGACACTTGATATTTCAGCGATGTTACTGCAGCATTAGGGGTCGACAGACAGCAGCGCCCACATCCTCTTTTCCAGAGCGATCCTCACAAGCACTCATTGTTGCTAGGTTACCAAAGTTAACTTCTGCCTCCCTCTGTGATGTCCGTTAGGTGTGTTTAAGCTCTGTGTGTTTAATATTTACTTCAAGCAGCTGGCGTCTTGGAGCTTAAGCATGAATATTCCCCTTTGAGTCCCACCGACAGAGTAGAAATTAAACAAACGGCTCCGTCTAAACGTTTCTATAAACGATGTGGAGTTAATGTGGAGTCATTCCTCCTACCTGTAGGGATGCGGATGTTGATGTCTGACAGCGTGGACAGGTTGCTTCCCCAGGTGAAGAATCCATTGCTCACCTGAACAAAAACAAAGAGACAGAAGTTTTCAAACTCAAGTCATGTAGTCTCTGAAGCAGAGGTTCTCTCAGTAAATTCACATTTTGCAACTCCTGACCGAGACTTTAAGAAGCCCTCACTTTGTCATATCGGTCGGGCCCTAGATTTGACTTCCTTCGATCCACTCTGAGTCAGTTCACTCACGACTATAAATTGACAACATGAATGGAACCCTGATACTAGGATTCACCATGGCAACAGAGGCCCTCTTTAACCCTCTTGGACTAGAAGTCCTCATGTGGACAGACAGCGAGTATGAACATAACTGACCACAGTTCTGCGTTGTCATGTGAATGCTCGGGCTCCATTCCTGCTTGTTTTTGTGGTATTCTTTTACTAGATTGTTGTTGAGTAAGAATTTCCTCATGTACCCACGATGTTAGACGAATGTGGTCAACTAGCCTTAATCGTCTGAGGGAACGAGATCTCTGCCGAACAGCAGAGACACATGTACCCAGGCTTCTTATCTGACCTCTGCTCAGTGATCTATAACCCTGCTTCCTGCTAAACTCTGTTTACATTCCTCCCATCTGCTGAATTTATTTGTTTATTTCATGATTATTTTTAAGACCAGCCCCCCCCCCACCCAAACCGAGACCCCCGTTTTTAAGCAGACCAGAGTCCGTTTGAGCTTTCAGACCACCCCAAACCAAACAAACTATCCGACAAAGCGCACCAGAGGTCGTTTCAAACGGACCAAACAGCTTAGGTGTGAATGCAGCCTTAAAGTCCACACGATGACGTCGACGTGTTGTTGTGTGGTGTATACTAAGAAGTGCGCACAGGACGTTTTGTTTGAGGAATGTATTGCTAGACTGAACAGACACCACTCTTCTGGGTCGTCTCTCCCGTTGCAAACTGCACATTAACATCCATTATTTAGGACTCACGTGTTCAGCTATCACATAGGGGTTCGAACACTGGACATGTACGTACTTTTACCCATGCGTTGAGTAAGAAAAGGAATTTCTTGGATTAAATGATTGCACTGATAAACTGAGAAGTCCTGTACAGCCTACGTGTAGCCCCCCTCCTCTCTATCTCTCCTCCTAATTAGCAGACTACAGTCTGGTCATAGGAGTCGCTCCACAGGGATGAGGCAGGAAGAGCGGCCTTCACAGAGGGGCCACGAGGCCCTTCAAGGGGCAACAAATTCTCGTGTGAATGATACACTCTCCTAAAAGACAGAGACTACACATACACAGAAAAACCACGTCACATGTACGGCTCCCCGCACACACCGATGACCCCGGGATCATTTTGGATGTACAAACAGTGAAGATATGAAACAGCTGTGGACGGAGTTAAACAAATGATGGTATTAGGGAGCAGCTCCTACGTGACGATGTGTGAGTGCACATGACCTGCTTCTATTAGTGATGTACGACATGGATAATGATGACTTCTCTGCGCAGTCAAATCACTACGGAAACGTTTGACTCAATGACTTCATATTTCTTTATAACTGACTGGCCGGCAAAGTGCTGAGAAGCTGAGTTCATCACTCCTTCATACGCTGCCTCTAACCACCACTCTCAGCATTTCAAGTCTCCTGGACTTCCGTGAGTGTGACATCACGACAAAGTTGTCGACAGAAACACGTCTTCAATCTGCCAACTGATTTATTACCATTATCTTTTGAAATCAAGACCTTCTTTTTGTAGGAACTTTCCATCGCTGCTCACAAGAAAACACAAGTTTCTCTACAACTTCTGACCTGTTAACCTTGGACACATCTTTGAGATCTCTACTCCTTTTCTGCGCTCTATTAATCCCCCTACACGTGACCTTTGACCCTGACCTTTACAGCCACATCCTCCGTCTCCGTGGGTCTCATCTGTCGCCGTGTCGGCTGCTCGTACATGTAGTTGTCCATCTGGTAACGCATCGGCTTCTTCCTGTTGATGGCTTTGGTCTGCAGAGGGATATGAAGAGACAGATTTGATAACCTTAAGTCTTTCCTGTTTCCGCTTCAGTTCCCGGGGGTGGGTGGGGGGGGGGGGATCCCCTCTGAGACTGGAGAATGTTCTTCCAAAGGGGACAATCCGTTGATAACACAATTTTCTTTCTATCTAGACAAATAAACTGAACATTATTCAAGCTAAGCTCTGCAATCTCATGCAACTGACTCCAGAGGACCTGCTCTCTCTCCTCGATTCTCCCTCCTCCTTCACCGGCTGCCCTCCAAATACCAGATTAAAGTCTGAGTTTTTTATCTTTTATTATCTAGAAGTATTTCAATATGACCTTCTTAAACTGCCTGTTTAGCACCCGTGAACAAATCAGTCACTGTTTGTAAATTCTCCATTGCACACGTACTTGTCATTTTCTAGAGTATTCTGCCATTTTTTTCCAAACCTAATGAACGTCTCGACTTACGTTTACTCTCTTAAAACTTGAACTTTCTCTACGTTGAGCTGCAGCAGACAGTATCTGCTCAATGTGTGCCAGATTTTCCAAAATATAACATCGTTTTCTTCGACACTCACCCCCCCAGGGTGTTTTTTTCCATCTTCCATAGAAACACACATGTCTCCGTTTCTCCAGCTGTCGTCTCCGATTTCGTCGCTCTGAAGAAACTCGCCTAGCTTCTGGACACTGTGAGGACACACACACACACATACACACACACAGTCCACAGATAAGTGTGATTGTGATGATACCAATAGCAGTAATCTCTCAGGAGTTTAGAGTTTCTCTTCACTGCTGTCAGGTTTCCTCCATGTTACTTTAATTAGATTTACCATCAGAAACACGTCCACGTTGTTTTCCTCGTTTAGACACGTCCACATCCCCTTTTTCTGTCTCAGCACTACTACAGTGTCAGACAGAAACACACTCAATTCACTCACCTGACCAGAGCCTTGACAGCGAATCTGACGACAGTGGAGAGCAGAAAGAGAGGAGTGACCAGGATGTGGAACAAGGCCAAAGCTGCGAAGGCCTCATGAGATTTTGGAGGCGTGTCCCCGATGAAATGATTCATCACAAACGTCTAAAACGACAAGATTTGAAATGTTAACATCCCTTTTATGTACTGTATATAGAAAAACCCTATAAAGGCTGAGAGGAGCTAAAAAAACAGGTTGTAAAAACAGTATTTTTTTAGTGGGTGTGTATGTGACCTATGGTGCTTCTGCAGCTTGCCCCTAGTGGACACTTGAAGAACTGCATGGTGTTGCACTTCTGCATCGGCTTCATTTTCCAACACCGGAGGTAGCTGCTTGATCCAGCTTTATTAAATTTAGCAGAAGAAATGCAGCGAAGAGACACAAGGCATTCTGGTAAATGTAGGCACTGCTGGGCCGGAGAAATCATCTCTAATGTTTAGTGCAGAAAGACTGAGGAAGTTCTTGTTTAAAACATAAACGTTAACTACTGTTTGGGTCAGAGTAGAACATGCATGTTTAACTTTTCTTACCGCAAGAACAGCAGCGATGGGAATCGCAGCGTTCATGAAAACTGCACAGAAAGAAAGGACCGGTTTCATTATACTGTGATTAATCCTTAATGACTCAAATGTTCAGAGTCGAGTTTTGATCTCACTGGACAAAGACGTGTAGAAAGCGAAGGTCTTGAGACTGGTGAGCTCTTTGCCTCTCGTGTCCTCCACGCTGTCACTGAAGATATTCTCCCAGGCGTACAGCTTCAGCACCTTGATGCCCTTTAAGATCTCCGTGGTCTTTTTCAGGCGGTCTGTGGAGTGTTCCTGCAAAACAACAATGAACCATTAAAGTGATGCAACAAATGTGAGAAAGTAAAAAACTAGCCAAATGCTGTCATACTGCTTACTAGTGAGCTTTTTTGAGTGTCCGCCAGCTTTGTGGCGATGAGATACTGGACTGGAGCCAGCAGAACTATGACAGACGCTCCGACCAACGCGCTCCAGCCCAACAAATAGTAGAGCAGGATAACTCCCATCACAATCTGCAAAGAAAAAACAATTCGACAAATTAAAAAAAAACTCATCACTACATGAGAGTCAGATAAGTAAGGCTGGAAATGTGCGGAGGTGCAGGTTCTTCAGATTACCTGCACAGGCATGGCCCACAGGTTGGGGCACAGGAAGAGGAACCACATCAGCTGATTGGTCTCTATGGCAACCAGGTTGTTGATCTGGCCCAGTGTCATCTCCCCCATTGACATGTTGGAAGTGGACAGGCGTAGGATTTTGTTGTAAATCATGGCCTGGTTATCGAGACGGACGTAAAAACATGCATAATGAAACGTCAGGTTGAAGCCAAATGTGCCGCTTTTATACGATATTGCACTTTCCGTTTGGCGTGGGGTAGAGCGCAGAGCTGGATATACCAACAAATCCTGTCCATCATCCGGGCAATTTGCTATGCGACAGAAACCATCACTAAAGCACCCTAGAAATTGCGTCTTTGTTTTTATCGACTTCTCTTTTCTGTAACCAGTCAAGTTGCTCTCAGATTGGAAAGACTTGTTTTTGAGCACTTATGCTTCACTTTACAAACTCAGAGTCTTCGTTTACTTCTTATAAACAGTCTGTGGTATAACATGTGACATAATAAAACATCTCTCCAGCTGTAAATCAGTTGTTTCCTCTTTGTTTTAAACCATCCGTTGTTAAATCAGGTGAATAATCTTCGTAAGAGGATCAAATATCTTACAGGAAATCACTCATTGCAGAACTTTTCAAAGCAACACCTCAGGCAGGAAGCAAAACGTCTGTACTCAACTTTCTGTCATGTTTCACTCACCAGCAGCGCTCCCCGCAGGTTGATTCCCGTTTCTATGGTGACGTAGTACGAGGCCTGCAGGAAGGTCCTCTGCAGGACCAAAGCCAGGAAGAGAAGCACGGCCAGGACCGAAGTGTTCTGGAGCAGCTCAAAGGAGGACATGAAGTACACGCCAAAATATCTAATCTATAACAAAGCACACACACACACAGAGACACTTTAAGAAGATGTACGACTTCTTAATGTTGCTCACTGTAAAAGTCAAACTGATTGTTCATGGCCTTGAAGTTAGAGCGTGTATAAGAAGTGTTTCATCCATGAAACAACAACTGATGAGTGCCTCAATAAGAGCTTATCTTTGTTTTAGATACGTAACGAATGCTCAAATTATGGCAAATAAGGGCGCCGGTAGCGTAGCGGGTAGACCGCACACCCAATATACGGAGGCTATTCCCCTCTAAGCGGGTGGACCGGGTTTGAATCCGACTTGTGGCTCCTTTCTCGCATGTCATTCCCCACTCTCTCTCTCTTTCTTTCTGATTTCCAACTCTATCCACCGACCTGTCTCCCAATAAAGGCACAAAAATAAACCTTAAAAAATAAATATGCCAAATAATTTCTCCTTCTCGGTTTAAAGGAAATGTTGGAATAAGCTGGAAGTTTTTATAAAGTTTAGTGTACTCTGAAATGAGTTTCCTTGATTGACAGGACGAGCCAAAAAGAGACTTCCTGTTTTAGTAAGAGATTCAACAACAATCAACATCCTTCACATTAAACATAAAAACAATAAACATGATTAAATTATGTCCAGAAATGCATCATGCTGGCGGACGAGCACCCTGTCATGAAAATGAAAACAAACCAGTCACTAAATAGACGTAGGCAGCAGCACGAGGCAGCCCGGGATCAACAGAGCAGCGCCACCGGAAATCACTGTTTTTTTTTCCATAAACAGTTTCCAAAGCAAATTTCCAGAAAATGACAAATCAGTAGTGCAACATGAGATGGATTGACTCCACATAGACCAATCTTATAATTAATATGAATGAACTTTAATAGACATGGATACCATATGTATTAATAAATAGAGCCCGACCGATTTATCGGCCAGCCGATATTATCAAGTGACGATCAGTATCGGCTAATTATATCACAGACAAGCGCCGATATTACGAGATTTATTCACCAGTCAAATAGCATTTTGTTGGATTACACTAGCAGTTCTCTTTCACCAGCAGAGGGCGCTGTATGGATTACAACAAGCATCATCACTCTCCAAAGTGTCGAGCGGTGATGCTCGTACATGCTCAGTTACTTTCTAGTGGAGTGACCGTCTTGTCTTCATTGTCTCTACAGATTGAACATAGATCTAAGAAAGATATCGGCCGATATATCTGTATCGGATTTTTTTCCCCTCGCCGATAACGATATCTGTATCGGCCCCCAAAATCCTATATCGGTCAGGTCCTATTAATAAGACAGGATGAAATCATGCAAACACACACACACTGTAGAACTGAAAACTCAGCTTGATGCTCAGCAGACCTTCCCCTCTGTATTAAACTCAGAGTGTGAGGTGAGTGGGACATTTTCCATGTCAGTCAGAAATGCAGCGCTGCTCTGCTCTCTATCTCTACTGCCCATTACACCCACTTTAACAAGCAGGCACGGACCCGTCAGCAGCTCACATCCTACATGAACCATAACAACATCCAGCCAAATGGACTCGATGAAAACACACGCACGTCATCTCTGCAAAGCAACCAGCTCTGTGAACTGTTAGACCTTCAGAGGATGTTGGCATGGACTTATGAGAAGCTGATCAGACTGCTTTTCTTCTTCGGCCAAACACACCATCTGCTTTTTCTCTGTCTGCCACAGCGGCGTTATTAACTATCAAGGGTAGATACTTTGATTTGTGTTATTGTCGAGTGAAAGTTAAAAGGTTCATGAGACGTTGAGTTTAAAAGTAGATCAAAAGATTTCTGGGATAAAAGAAGAGAGCTGTAAACTTGTGCAGATAAACCACGTAGTGTCAAACCAACAGAAACTTGAGCCCGACTATCGGCTGACCGATAATATCGGCCGATATTAGCATATAAAGTGACTTTCAATATCGTCTAATTTTCAAAATGAACTTTTCTTAAAAATCTTTTTCCCAAGTCTTTGAAATCGGCATTTGAGGGCTCAACGAAGAAAAATGTGTGAATATCTCTATCGATCTACCTCTTAAGATCGAAGACCGATCGAAGAAAGACTTGTGAACTTGGGCAAGACACCTAACCCCAAGTTGCTCTCACTGCTTCGCCGGAGTTGTATGGAAGTGTGTGAATGGTATTATCGAACACTGTTGGACACTTTACATATCAGCCTCATTCGTCTTACGTCACGTCTCGCCTCAGGAGACTCCCCCGCCCCCCTTCCTGTCCGACAGGAATAGTCTACCGCTGTGAGGTGCATGTGTGAACAACCAGATCAAGACGATTTCAGGGGCAGTCCTCCTGAAGTATCTAGAAATGTTCAGGAGTGCGGACGTGTTTTTATCTTTTCTGTCGCAGTTTGAGATTTCCACCTGGACACCTTGTATTTGGAAATACAGAAAACTCTTTAAAAGAGAGGATATGTTTGCGGGATGTTGGAATATTTTGGGTTGTGCATGCTGTAGTCGCTCTTCTAATGGGCTTTACTATGACATCACAGAGTTATCATGTTTGACATCACTTAACATCACACTCTCACAGCGATGTGGTTTCACACAGACATATTGTCTGGCACACGCCTATTGTTGGCAACTCATCGACTGTAACCAATGCCCTGGTGACATCACACTGGGAGTGAGTCATTCATTCAGTGGTTGGCTGGACCACCCAACACCCAAACAGAAAGTGACAAATGCTGCTCTAATTTAGACCTTTGAATGTGACGGTGTGTAAACACTTAAACCAGCCTTTGTTCCCATTGCTGTAGTGACGTAAGAGACAGTTTGCTTTTCACACAGTCGTCTCAGTCACAGCCTCTCTTATCAGTCCTTTCAAAGAAGAGTTTTCAACAGTCTTCTTCAGTACAAAACAGTACACGAAGAGGTGATTTGGTGTCGTTCCTTTAAACCTATCTGAACTAAAAACACGAAACGACTCTTCAAACATACAAAAAATAAACACAAAAGTGATTTAAGGTCATCCACGCTTTCTTAGTTTCCATTTAGGGTTTTCCAAAACATTTTTAAAGATGAGGATCCCATATTCATATCTCGCAGCGCTCGTCAATAGGTGTCCGACAGTAACTGCTGTGACACACAGGGCGAGTATACACGTAAACCCACCTCACTTGGTGACGTACTGTTTCCTTTCTCCATGTGCTGTACGATGCCAGAGATGCAGAGCGGTCCGGCGAAGCCCAGCAGGTCGGCGAGGTAACGGAGGGTGCTGCTAAGCAGGATGGGGCGACCGAACGCTCGGTACATGGAGCGCCACATCGAAGGGCTGCGATCCGGATCCTCGGCAGTCTGCGCGGAGAGAGAAGGAGAAATAAAACAACCAGGGCTACAGTCAAAACATCTCATCCATGTTCAATCAGGTTAGCCACGTCTCCATCTGCTCACCCTCTGATCCTCATAGGCGTCTTTGAGCCGGAGGTAGTTGGTGAGAGCTCTCATGGCGATGGGCAGCTTGCCGATCTTCTTCAGCTCGATGGGTCTCTTATGGGCTCCGATGATGAGAGGATTCATCCACCAGTATGTCGCCTAAAAACAAGCCAACAATTAGTCGTGTTTTCTGCACTCTGCACCGCAGTAACAATTGATTATGAGACCCAGACAATAACAGTCTTCTTAAACCCAGACCCTATCTTTGCATACTCTGGGGTCTAAATAACTTATAGTTTCAAATGTTTGGGAGCTGCTCTAGTAGACAGGCTGCAACAAAACATTTCAGACAAAATACTAAAAGTTCTTGCTTTTGTTACAGGCAGGCTCCACGAGCAGAAACGTGCTCAAACTAGGATCAATATTGGAGATGCTTTTGAAAAATGGAGAGAGGTTAGAACACAGAAAGGTTTACAGAGCGATGCAGAGCTGGATAAACACTGAAGCTTCAGTGTCCACCACATGGTTATTTAAACACTAGTGGTCAGAGCTACATATTGCTCCTTTAATCACACTTTTAAACCAGCAACACCCTCGGTCTAAAAGGTGAAATAGCTGAAATGGAGTCTGGTGCCTGTGAAGAGGGACGACTAACAGTCTAAATACGAAAAGATCTACTTCTGTAGGGATGCTTTTTTTTTATTCGTTGGGCACTTTGAAAACTGTCTGAACTTGTATGTGGAAAATCAAACACTTTTAGTGAACTTACTTTGGCAGATTTGCTTCACTAATGTTGACTTTGCTAAGAATAATCCCAGATGCTCATTATGGCCTGAATATAAAAGACGATTCATTTGTCCTGATGCTCCAGACTTATTGGTGGTTCTAATGGTTAAAGATCGGACTGTATTTGTATCTACCTTGGACAGCAGGTTGACAAACGGCTGCAGAAAACGAACCCCCAAATCCTGTAAATCTTCCGGTGGTTTCACCTTCTGGGGGTTTGCAAAGAATACGTACCTCTACAGGGAGAGAAAAGGACAAAATTAGGTACCTTTGAGATTTAAGAAGGACATGGATGTTACTTTAAAGGAACATAAATACCATGTTTAATGCCAAACACATGTCGAACAAAGACCGATAACATAACAGGAAATGCGACATATTGCCAATAAGGGTTAATTATTCATTTATGTTGGATTAAACTAGACTTGGATTAACTCACCCTGATTCGGATGACGTTGATCTCCACAGCCATCAGCATCCCGTACAGGAGGACTAACAAGGCTGTGAGGCAGAACCGGAGGTGCTGCAGTCCGACGTGGTACTCTGCAAACTTCCAGAGCTTAATGGACTTTGTGATGAACGCCAACACCCAGTAGATGAACAGGACTGTGCAGAAAAGAAGATCGTGATCGTGTCATATTCAAGATTTAAAGCCTGTTTCACTGCTTCTTGTTGGTCTTGTGTTTTAACATTACTGAAGAGAAAACATTTTCAATGGAGCCTCATTGGGATGTTCAAATACAGACTGCATGATCCCACACAGGTTTCAGTGGTTCAAGTTTTCTTCTTAACCACAAATACGAACAATTGATAAAAATCCATTTTGGTTCCTTTCCTTTGGAGTGTCAGAAAATGTTACGGGAGCCCCTGTTTTCCCAGCCTGTTGCCCCCCAAAGTGTCAGGTCTTACCGAGCAGCAGTTTGGGGAAGTTGGACGTCTCTATGTTGTGGTAGTAAACCACTGATGTTGTAGCTGCTATGAAACCCATGAAGGCTGGCATGAAGAGATGGAGGTGAGTGGTTTTCATCTCCCTACATCGAGAGGCAAACAGGAAATATATTTACCATTGAATATTAAAGATGACATTGTTGGGCTAAGTTTGGATGACTTCCTGAGGGCTCACTTGTTGGAGACGATGCCCTCTGCGAACTCGCAGACGTGGACGAACAGCAGCGAGAAGGTGAGGATCCATCTCAGGTTGTGGCCGGGGAAGTGAAGCCATGTGTTGTGATGGATCTGGACCTTCGAGCTCTGGCTGCCCCAACCTGAGAAGAAGAAAGGAAGACGGACACAGAGAGCGACAGGAAGACGATCAGCTTTAAATTCTAGAGAACTAGGACACAGGAGGAGCTCATTTCAGGTTTCATCCATCAATTATTTGGCAATGTTTTGCTTGAAATTAAACCTAAACGATCAGTTTATTACTGGATCGTTTTACAGTACTTTACTGTAGCTTTGAATACAATCTTAAATCAAACTCTCTTTCAGTCTGACATCGCTTCCTGATGGTGTCACTTTAATCTAGCTTGATTAAAGAAAACTGGGTATCACTGTGAGAGGTCATCACCACGGTGGTTTCATTTGTGCTCACGGTGCGTGCATTAGTTTTGTTTCTGCTCTTAACTAAATGGACCTCAGCCATGTCGGCGGCTCCAGGGACAGAGAGCATAAAGAAGTAGAACCAGGAAGCATCAATTAGTGAGTCCTGAGGGAGCGGACTGAGGGCTTCTGGTCAGAACTATTCCCATACACTATAGTACACACACACACACACACACACACACACACACACACACACACACACAGTTCACGTGATTCTCTGCAGTCCAATGACAGCAGAGGTGCAACAATACCACACTCAACCAATAACAATCGCTTTATATAAAACATAAAAGGAGACACGTGTTTGAAACAATACAAAATATTTAAGTGCTCCAAAAATGAATGGATGAAAAAATAAGTTCTCAAAACAAAACACGAGTTTGAATTTTTGCACTTCCAGAAAGAGAAGAAGGAAAACTTGAACTGAAGCCGTTTTCACACACGCATTCCTGAAAATATCTAGATGATTTCAGGAGGACTGGTTCGGAGATTCTCCTGACCTGGCTGTTCACACATGCTCCTCACAGCGGGAGACTATCCATTGTTGACGAGAGAGGGAGCGGCGGTTCTCCTGAGGTAAGACGTAATGTAAAAATAGATGCGGAAGTAGCGGACGAAGCAACAGAGTCCTCTACACGACGCTATAATGGGAATGTTTGTCTTTCTATCAATGCTATGTTTAGTTCAACAGAATCACAATATGAACTAAAGAGTGGAGAAGAACATACGGGAGAACAGGAAACAGAATGCAGCCGTTTAATTACGTGCACGGAGATCGTAGCGGTCGCGTGCAGACACTCTATGCACCGTGCAGCAGTCACAGGATATACAGTAAATGTCACTCCCCCTCCCATTGGCTCGAGCTGAATTCTCCTGAGAATATCCTGCTGCGTTCTCACATCAGCTCACTCTGACTTGATGTAGAATAAATACTAGGGGTCTGGCAGGAGAAACTCCGGGTGAAGTCTGAGTGAAAAGTTTGGCTGTATGCATCCACACATGCAGCTCCTCCTGGAAATATCAGGAGTTTTTCAGGAGATTTCTGCAAGTGTGAAAGAAACGCTGTTAATCATGATCCTTATTTGTTCATTTTTTCCCAAAATCCAAAGTGAAATTCTCCAGATTTCAGCTGCAGATGCCGTCGTTTTCTCAGACACTACAACACAGTGAAAATAAAGCAGATGTTACGTAACTCCCTCCAGGCACGGAGAGGTCTCCTTCACAGGGTGGACATGTGGTCACTGTGACATCGACTTCTGACCACTGACATCAAATCAGTTCATCTTTGAGCCCAAGAGGACGAGCTAATCGTTTTAGGCATTACTGAGATATTGAAGAATGATGTTGACCTTTGACCTTTGGGTCAGATATAGTCATCACTTCATTATTTTATCCTGTTGAGACATTTTATGTGAAACTGTGTCATGGAGATTACAGTACGGATTCTTGAGTTGCCAAAAGTGTTGTTGGAGAGTCGCAGTGACAAAAGAAATGATTGCTAATCTTACAAACTAAATATTCCATCATGATTTCAGTTTTGTTTCCTCTTTGTTTTTTAGTATTTCCTGTGGAAACAGCTCAGTCACCGCCGGATCACTGAACTAATCCCGTCTTAACTGCTCTTCAAAGCTGCTTAATGTTCACACTGCTGAGGAGAGAGTGTCTTAAAGTGTGTGTGTGTGTGTGTGTGTGTGTGTGTGTGTGTGTGTGTGTGTGTGTGTGTGTGTGTGTGTGTGTGTGTGTGTGTGCTGAATATCTCAAACACATCTGCTCTGGCCTCCAGGCGACATGAAGTGACTCTGAGTAACAGATGATCGTAACACAGCTCAGCGGGAAACAACAGAAAGTTTTCTCCCTTCACTCCTCATTATCATCAGAGCTGTTTCTGCTCTTTATCTGTGACCTTTGACCCCAGACACACGAGAAAATTCAAAGGGAATGTCATAACTCTCCGCAGAGATACACGACATCCTTCGTCCAAGACTTCTTATTTTGATCCAAAAGTAACCCTCTGCAGGACAAAGGGTCCTGCAGAGGCCGGCTTGAGCGTGCAGAGAAAAACAAGAAAGTCAAAAAGTCAGTAGGTCAATTTTTGAACCAAAGTTGTTTTTTCGTGTTCACTAGAAAACATGTCAGCAAAGACTAACTGCTAAAAACCACCAGATGCGTGTTCGGTCCGTCTGCGCTCCGTCACGGCAGCGGAGCTGAAAGGCTCCACTGCGCCAGCTCCAGCACTCCAGAGCGCTCTGCAGCAGATATGCAAGGCTTCTGTTTTTGCCGGGTGCCGGAGCGAGACGCATCAATTTACCACAGAGCAGATCCAGCAGGGCACCGAAACAACATTAAAACATCCAGACAAAGAAGCACAGAGCCGTAATGGTAAGTCAGAGTTATCGACCGATGAACATCCTGAGGACGAGTTTCTTCCTCATCAAATCATTAAACCGATTAAAAATTAATTAGAGAGCGTGCACTTATTGTCCGTGTTTATCCTGCACCTACCGATGAAGAGGATGGGGAAGGTGATGAAGAGCAGGAAGACATGAGGAACCAGGTTGATCGCGTCCACGAAGCAGCCGTTGTCCAGCACGCCCTTCTCCACGTTGTATGCATTGGTTCCGTTTTCTTGGCCGCAAAATGCCAAGTCCATGCCACCGCTCGGCGCCAAGTCCATGCCACCGCCCGGCTGCTGCACACAAGCCTCCGGTCAATCTGAGACAACAGAGAACGACATTAAAGATCAAAACGGCGATGAATGTGACGCTTTAAAATTGTTTTAAAATGATACAATCAGTATACACGTGCTGTTTTGTGTGTTATTAAATCTGATGGTTGTCACTCGCTGCGCCTGGGCTTGAACTTTGGAGACTCGGTCAGACATTCATGTGGCATGTCACACGTTCAAGTGTGCAAACCTGCTCACGCAGAAACACAAACGCAGGCCGGTGTCAGGCACGAGAGCTATTTTCAGGGACACAGCCCGGCTGGCTCATGGTGCATAACTGTTCATTTAATCTGAGACGTCATTAAAGTTCAGGGAGGCTGTGACTTATGCTATAGGAGACTCCGGTTTAGGGCTGGGAAATCAGGAAATCAATACAATGGGATTTTTGGGGCCGATGCCGATATCGATATTGGGGAAAACAAAATCCAATCCCGATACATCGGCCGATATCTTTCTTAGATCTATTTTTCGATCTGTAGAGCTCGATATAGATAAACACATTTGTTGCGTTGATCCCTCAGATGCAGTCTTCAAACACTTGTTGAAAAGATTTATAACGAAGACGAGATGGTCACTCAACTGGAAAGCAATTACGCATCTATGTGCATCACCGCCTGACACTCTGGAGTGATGATGCTTGTTGTAATCCATATAGCGCCCTCTGCTGGTCTATTTTCAAACAAGAAATCGGATAAGAAAATATCGTGTACATCGATAAAGTGAGAACTCACTTTGTTTTTGTTATTTCTTCACAGCTAAAGAATATGAGATGTGATGTTTGGTCCACCCTGCTCAGGTTGGTAACTTCTTTTAAAAAGCCCTTTTCATGTTGCAATTGAGCAACAGCGCCGCAAAAAAGCTCCGCTGTCCTTACGCCTAAAGACATGCACATTTATTCTGCAGCAGCTTAATATTGGTGTCTCAGTCTGTGAATTCACATTGCCTTACTGGGAGCGTGAGAGAGCACAGTACAGCTGGAGCTCCACATACACGCCCAATCAGGCATGCACACACACACAGCACTGTTCACCCCCACTGGCTCCACTGATCCCTTTTCACCCCTGTAACGCCTCTGTTACTACCTCTGAAGGCGGCACAGAGGCGGAATCACTTCGTCCCCCCTTTCTATTTCACTCACCAGTAACCTGCACCCGCGTCTTTAATAAAACATGCAACTTTTATTCGTTTGCATGCGCATTTTATTGTTGGATTTTGCGCACTCGTTATCTAAATTTGGCGCAATTTAGTGACTTTCACGCAGGAAAACAGGTGTGCGAAATACCAATGAAATGCGCGAAATAGCCAACATGCATGCATAAAAAAAAAAAAGATATACATGTCGCCTCCCGGGCAATGTAAAAACAGACAGATGGTTGCCAAAGGTGAGTCTGGCAGCCATCTTTGTTAAGGTCAAAAGAGAATAAAATGGTATTTTTGAGCCTCATTGTGGAGACATTTGAACCGATGGTGACATAATCTAAATAAAAACACACAGCAGAGGAATAAAGATGTTTATAGTCATAGTTCTTGTAGGCTCATTCTTTCAAAATAAAGGTTATTAATTTAAACTTTGCAAAGTAAGGGCCAGAAAGCTTCACATCTTTGCATTGCTTTATGACATGTGGCTCAGGAACACCGCACAGAGCACTGTGAAGGGGTCACTACTTTATGGAAACAGAGAATTTGTAGGTCTGAAATGAGAGTTTCTGCTTGCAGGATTACGCAGGTGACACCTTATACAGTGCTATCATATTATATCCATATTATATAAAGTAATAAGTAAGTTAACATCCAGTCTTATGAAAAACAACACCTGCCTCAGACCACCACACAATCACTGAATACTTTAAATATCAGCTGAAGCAAACACAGCGTCCATGTGACGTCAGATGATGAGAAACTAACGTAAAACTTTAAAGTGTTTTACTCACCTGAGAAAAGAAACACTCCTCACTGGCTCCGTGTCATTCCTGACGACTGGATTAAAGAGAATAAGAGAAGAAGAAATAAAGTTAACAGACAGAGACGAGAAGGAAGAGAAGGAAGAGAAGAAGAAGAAGAAGAATACGGTGAGAGTTGGAGCGAGAAAAGTTGATTATTTTTAGCACCGCAAGAGCATCAGCTGCTCCGCACACTGCTCTCTGCCAGAAGGTGTCAAGTTACACTGAGGACGCCGCGTGGCTTCCGGTTACTTCCTTCAAAATAAAACGACTGGACTAAAGACTGATGAGCACAAGGACGTAAAAATGAATATAAAACTCAATAATGTTGCTTTGTAGACGTAAATAAAGGACACAAGGTAAGGTAAGGTAACTTTCTGTGTACCTGTAGGTAGGGCTGGGCGATATGACCTCAAATCAAAATCACGATTAATGAACGATTATTTCGTGTTTGTTTTTTGCCCTCGTAGTTCACTGACATGGTCTCTACTGTAAATATGCTCAACTATTAAACAGGGATATTGTTTCTAATGAAAGAGTGAATATCTGATGAACTTTGTGGTTATTTATTAAATATTTCGAACTGAACTCAAAGCATCGCCTGAAATGAAAACGACACATTTTAGTTTTAAAGTAGAAATGAAATTCTCTAAAATAGTAGAAAATAAATAACTAAAGTTTTTCCGCAGTGTTTACATTTGACTTCTTTGTGTTCGGTGTCGTCTTCCCTAAAGACAAAATGTGGTCCAAACGACGGACATCGCTTCCTTGTCGCGGATTGGACGTGTCATCACGTGACTCTGCCCTGAAAATAATCAAAATAATCGACATGGGCAAGATTACGTTGGTTAGAGGTTCTGAATTAAGTTCAATGAATTTCCCAGCCCTACCTGTAGGTTGATTTGGTTTACAGTAAGTGAGAAGGTGTAAGAGTTGTGCTTCTGATCACATAGAATGAGCTGTTCCATCTCTTCTGAACGTCGTCATGGAGACGATTCGTGAGCACTTCTTACAGTTCAGTCTGAATGTCTTTATAGTGAGGCTGTACGAGATGAGAATGTTTAAAGTGCCCAATGATCTTGATCTGTGACGTGGATTGGCGCCATCAGTCCGATATCCGATGCGACACTATCGGACCCGATTGTGTCCTTGTAATCTACTGCTTGGTTACAGGATGAACCATATTCACACTAACAAGGAGTTAGCCTACCTCCCTCAAGTCATTCACTCTGAATTATATTACATAACTTCTACTTATATGGTCACACATTTCCTCAAAGAGAACACAGGAAGTCGCTGTATTATTTTGAAGGAGCAAACGACGTGAGCTCCGCTGTAGTCGTTCGTGACTTCAGCAAACTTGACAGTGAGTTCCTCCTATCGGATTTCCAAACTTGAACCAGTTCAGTGGTGAGAAGGGGGTTTATTATGGGCTTCTTCCTCAGCCAGCTGACATGCCAGTAACACACAGAAACATGCACTGACGTATATTATCTCATCTGGTTGAAGTTTGGTCAAATATTGCTTTTTATGAAGAAATAATGGAGCATTTGCAAAACTAAGAGCTGTATTTAAACGTGTAGAGAGAGTTTATTATCCATGTCGTACATGTAGTGTCAATAATACCCTCAAATATATATTTTAATGAATTTAATAACAGATTTCAGGAGGAACTCAAGTCCTCTGTCAGATCATCAATATTTAATCAAACATAACTCAGAGAAAAGCTTGTAAATGTTTCAAAGAAAAGGCCCCAAGTCTGCAAGAGGACACACATTTTGTCATGAAATGGTTTCACAAATCCACATGCATATTAGAATAAACATCGCTACGTTTCTTTCCATGAATGCAGAGCAGCTCCTCAGCCTTACTGAGAGAGGATGCAGGATCCAAACACGTGAAATCAGGCTGCAGAAGAGAGAAGACCTTGGATCAGGTCACTGGAGCGACAACAATCCCTCTCTGTCGCCTGAGCTGCTGACAGTCACAGACATGTAGTCTATAAACTGCTCAATGCAAAACAGTAAGATCACAAATCCTGCACGATGCAAACATGAAAACACGAAGAAGCAATAATAATCCGACCTGGTGTCTTTTATCTATCGCGCACAGCAGGATACCCCAGAAAGATTCAGGGACAGATTCAGTCACCTGTTTTTATGAGAGGACCAAACCTCTGTTTAGATATCAAACAAGTTAAAGAGTTTACGCGCACAGACATCCACACATACATGACATGTGACTTTATTGTATATTTTCAAAAAGTCAAATTCCCTCTTTTATTCGGCATTCATTTAGAACTGTTACCATGCATGACATTAACAAAACATCTAACTTTTGCACTGTCCCGCAACAGCAGCCTCTCGCTTAAAGTACCCAAATCCGCCGATAGCAGCAGCACGATTTTGGCTCATATTTGGCTATTTGTGTGTCTAATTTGGATAATGTTAATGCCGAAGTAAAGATAAACCTAAAAAGGATTCTTAAGATATTTTTTCTTTGAATTTTGGAGGTACAGTTATTAGCTCAGACAGTGATTACCTTAAGTTGTAAGATTTTTAAACGAAGTCTGGTGCAGGCTCGTTTCACACGTTTCTCTTTTCACAACCAGGCTACAGATGCTGTCGCCTGGTTGTGAATGCCAGAAGGATTAAAAAAAGGAAAACCATCGCCAACACTTACCCGGCCTCTGACGCAGGTTTGTGGGCTCCCAGTTCGGTGTCAGTGTCCCTTTCCCGGATCTTAAATCCAGCACGCGACGTCTTGTGATATTGTGGGTTTACACTGAAGGCTCGAGGGACAGGAAATGCCTATGTATCGTTTACTGTAGGGTCCGCTTAGACACGGTATTATGGCGCTCAGGCACACACACTCAGATATGCTGGCTGTATTTTCCCCCTGACATTTCTCATAATGCATCGTGGGCGAATGTAGGTCAAATTAAAGCCGAACAAGCACAACGGAGCTGAGTGAGCTTTGTGATATCAAAGATACTATTTTTACAATGCTGTTTTATTGTGAAGCGACAACAACCGGTGCACCTTCACTTGAGGTCAGGTGAGGTACCTGAACTCTGCAGCAGAGAAGCGCTTTGTTAACTACGGAAGACGATTAGGGCCAGACCTGAGAAATAAACAATGAGAGGAGGAAGATTTTTTTTTCACTTCTTGAAAAATCAGAATGTCGAGAATCAAATTGAAACACATTTCCGAAATTTTACCAAATTGTATTTCAACTTCATTCTCTACATGCGACTTCATTTCGACTTTATTCTCAAAATTGTATTTTAAATGTTTTCTCGACATTTTAACTTTTTTTCTTTACGTGCATAATGGGAAAAAAATCTTCCTCTTCCTCCTCTCATTATTTTTTTTTCTGAATCCTCTTTCATACCTAACAAATACAAAGACTTTCACGTCACTTTTTTAAAGTCTTTTTTTTTCACGCCACATTGTAAGCCTACGTCTCCTTCTTCACATTTCATTGGGGGGTTAATGTGAACGATTCTCTGAGTTGGTTGTCCGTAAGAAAAACTTGCCACTTTCAGGTTGAAGTGAACGTTGTACTATAATTTCCAGGACTGTAAGATTGCCCCGAAGGTTAACTGCAAAAACATTTTATATGCAAGGGGAGATTCTTAATGCTTGAACTTTGATGACCTTTCGATCAATCCCTAGAAAAAGCTCACAAAACACTTTTGGGAACCATATTTTTTGCTAGATAGGAACTTGTGACCCCATGAGAAGGGGCCCCAAAACCTTGTGTCGTTGACTTTATCACATGGGACTTCTTGAATAAGGGGTATGGATCCAGGTTTTGGAGCCTGGGATTCTGTGTGCTTCCGTCTCCCAGCTGAGAGGCCCCATCTTGAAGCAGCAGAACCAAAGCGGGGGTGGAGGGATTCATAAGAGTGTGTGTGGGTGTGTGTTTGTGGAAAAGGGAGTGTGTGTGTGTGTGTGTCAGGAAATGAGGAGACATCAGCCTCCGTGACTGTTTGTGTGTGTGTGTGTGTGTGTGTGTTCATATCACAGCCAGGGACAGTGTGAGGAGATTCCCATCAAGTAGTGTTTCCCAAGGAACTGAGAGGGAAGAAGTCGACCTTTGACCCCCTAAAACACACACAAACACTCATACATACACACTCACACACACACAAACACACAAACCAATCTCCGTACCCCCACAGCCTTTAGAATCCCCCAGAGTCTTCTACAAACTCCCACTCACCCTCTCTTCCTCTGATTTTTCATGTACACACAGACACACACACATACAGTAGGAAAACCAGACAGCTGTTCAACTTTGACCTCTGACCCTCATGTCACCATGAAGAGGAAATGGTGCTTGTGACCCACCGTCACAGGAAGACCCACAGTGACACCCAGGGAGAGGAACAGTGGAGGGGCAAACGTAGAGTTAAACATTTTTATGGATAAATAAACCAGAAGAAGTCGTGGTTCAAAGATGGCGGGGGAAAGCATCATGAACTGTAGCGGTACAACAGATACATCAATTCATTGGATATTAAAAATGTTTTTACACCTCGGTGTCCATTAATTACGTTTATTTAGTTTCATTACGTGTTGTGTCCGGCTTGATGTTTCAATTTGTGTGTGTGTGTGTGAATATGTGTGTGTGTCGTGTTTTCCTCTACAGCGTGAGAAAACTCTCTCTCTCCTGAGGGAAGTGTTTGACCGGCGTGTCGCCCCAGAGCAGGAAGTGAGGACCGTTCCACTTTACATAACACATGCACGTTTGTATTTGCAGCCTTTTGAAGACCAAGCAGCAACATCTGGAGTAGAAAAATGAACAAATGCAGGAGTAAGAAGAAACTGCAGTTCCTCAGATGTCCACTTGAGGCTCCTCATCAGGTTAGATTGACAGCCCTAATTTTAATAATATTTTATCTTGTGACCTGCCGAGGGACCGCAGATGTAAACTAGCTCTAAGCTAACTCTGGTACATTTATGTTTAATATTGTACATGGTGCCTTTACAAATAAAAACAATTAAATATTCAGGTAAGAAAGCATGGGAGAGGACCAGCATGCACCTGGGTAGGCCTATGTTTACCAGCGAAGAGATGCAGCAGGAGCCATGATTTTTATGGGGTTTTTTTGCTTATTGCAAAATAAACCATCAGAAATGATTCCCAAATCAAAAATGTCCTCATTCTTCATTTTCTAGAAATGTCCTCACAAGTGTCAAACCTGTGTCCCCACAAAGATGGCAAAACAGGTGTACACACACACACACACACACACACTTTAGTCTTGTACTGCCACCTTTTGGGGACTTTGAGTCCAAAGAGTTTGTTTCTTGTTGCAGCTTAAGATCAATAAATCAACATTGAAATTTTCATGAACTCAAAAGTCAAATTTAATCATCATCCAAAAAAGTAAAAAAGTTTTCATTAATTCCTCCTTCCCGCCGAAAGATGACACAGCATTATTCTGTCTGACAATCGAAGGTCGTTAGAAAGACAGCAGCAAAAGCAGAAGGCTGGAAACATTATCAAACTTTTTTTATTGGATTGATGTGCTCGGCGAAGCTTGTTATTCGACAGCAGCGAGCGGTTAATGAAAGGACTCCGATCTGAGCGGCGTGATTCCTGTGGATTAAAGGAAATTAGTTCCATTTTTAATCATTATCTCAAACAGATGAGACACAAGCAGAGAGGAGGACAGAAGGGAAACAAAGCGTCAGTGCTGCTCAGGTTACAGCCCACAGATCCCGTCCAAACTGTTACCCACCCAAAGACTTATTCAAAGTTTACCAGCTTTCTACGACATCAGATCAGAAAAGAATTACTCACAGACGGAGCAGTGACATTTTGATCCTTTCACAAACACAAATTAATGCTTTTCCTTGCCTTGTTCTAAGACGACACTCAGTTTAAGGTCTATTTGTGCTGTCATTTGTTGCTGCTAAACATAATTACACAGTTAAATGCACCGAGAGTCGCACATCTGATACGCTTCGATCATAACTAATTCGGTTGTCAGAACTTGTTGACATCAAACCATGCTAGTTTTCTCTCTTGGACACAAAACTTCCATAATTTCTGTCTGCATTTGAAGCTCCTTTAGGCTGACCTTCCCCCCTTTACACTTCCATATTTGTTTGGCGGTGTGAACAAAAAGATGTGGGCGCCATTAATATTGAATTTTTCTACATCTTCTGTGTTTTCTGATAGCCTCGATCTGACCTGTTTTTTCGTCTTTTGACCAAGCCTTAGCCTTTTGATTTGGACTCCTCCGCCTTGAGTATTCAGACTTTTTGTGAACCAAGCTTTTTTTTCCCCATTAAACAAACTTTGAATGTGTTTTTGTAACTCATGTGTCTAATTTGTATTTCTTCTGGATCTTTTTATTGTCTGTCGTCTGTATTTTAAGTGTTTCTATTTTCTCATGTTGTAATTTTGATTGTTTTTCTGTTTCTGTGTCTGAATGTTAAAAAGCTGACACAAATATTAAATAAAATGTCAGTTTACTTGCCTAACTTTTATCTTCTCCATCCTAATATTGCTTTTCATAAGAGGTTCCCATACAACACTTTGACCACTAGAGGGCGGCCTTGTCTTAATTCAGCTTGAAGGACCTGCAGCAAAGCAGTGCACAGTTTTTCACTTCACCAACTTTGCCTTACTTCCTTGCCTTTTTTTTAAATTAACCCTTGAAGGAAATTCTGGTTTTACACTCAGTTATTGAGAGACATGCTTCTCACACACATAGGTCTGAATCACACACATGCACCAACAGGACCTGTGGACATGCATTAGGGGAGATTCCCAAAACAAGTCCCTGACTGAGCCACATGCACCTGATTCCAACATATGAAATAGTTTTTGTTTGTTTATTTGGATCCCCATAAACTTCAGCTTAGCGAGAAGCTATTCTTCCTGGGATCCGCAGTTTACATTACCCCCGTTTCCACCAAGCAGTCCGGTTTGGTTCAGTACAGTTTGGTTCAGTTCGGTACGGTAAACCCTGAACTAGCTTGCGTTTCCTCAGCCAAGTAAGCGGAGTGTAAGCCAGATGGAGATAGCCTCATCAGCTACGAAATAGTGTGACATCCTAGCAGCCCAACACAGTGTAGCCCGTTATTAATTACGTTAAACGTTCAAGAAGAAGGACGGGACACAGTAAACAAAGGGACCCTTTAGGATTGGATCGGTACCCTTGGCACTGCAACAGAAGGGTACCAAAAAAGTAGGACGGTACGGATCCCTTATTTTGGAACTTTTTACGGTGGAAACGCCAATAAATGGGTACCGTACCGTCTGAAATGACAGCATCTAAAAGATAAACATAGTTACACAAAAAAGGCCCATAGTCCCATAAGTACGGACTAAAGTTTCTTTTTTTAAACTGCTTACAGTGTTTTGTTGTTTAACATAACTTGTGCATGCACGGAGCGCATCACAGCGACTTTAATCACGATTTGAGTGAGCAGTGTATCGATACACATTCTAATGAAACATCTGCAACATCATCCAAACACGCCACGTATCACTGTGACACAATCACATGCTTATCAGGCTTACAAAATGCATTCTTATTTTCCATTCTCACTATCTGTATGCTCAAATGTTTTGTTCTTTTTCAGCTCCAGAGGCCAGAGAAATTGTTCGCTTTAGTTTCACACTAACCAGGAATCAAACTCTGTTTTGTGTTTTCCGTTTATTTTCTGCATGAAGCGCCCCCTTTCAACGCCTTCCTTATTGATTTATTGCTTCACCGTGTTTGTTTTGCATAGCCCAGAGGACAGGTCACAGACGAAAGCAGCATCCACATACAAAGTAATATCATACGTGTGGTTGTTTTTTTCTGCGGGAAGCGTGGCTTCTCGTCTTGCAGCAAAACTTGCGATGAGGCAAAAAAGGCCAAATAGGACGATTAGGCACACGGTGTTCAGGTCGGTGTTCATCAAGGACGGAGGAGCATCTGGAGCAGGGATTAAAGAGGTTTGACGTCATATCCAAACTTTAGTTTGAGTCAGAGGGATGAATGGAGAATCAAATTCAGGAAAGCACATTTATTCCCTGGATTGATGATCTTCTTAGCCTGGTGTCATGACTTAAAAGGTAACAGCACGATGTCTTAAAGATGAGTAAAACATGGCGTACTCTCTGGCATTGGTGTGCAATAGAAATAGTGAAAACAATACATTTATCTTCAGGTTTTGAAACTCTGGTTTGCTTTGGGAATATTGGATCATTTGTACATACGTTTTCTTGGCAGAGACTATTCAAAACCCTGAGGAGGCGTTATTTGTGACTTCATTTCTTTTAAATATGGTCCCATTCAGAGCAAAATAGACGATAAAGCAGGGAATGCTTTTAGTCTTATTTTGTGTTTTGCAAAGAAACGAGATTTTCATTTAACAGTTGTTTAGAAAAAGTCCCAGCTCCCTTGCACCCTTCTCAAATGTTTGCAGATTTTCTTAAAATGTTTGATTGCTTTGCTTCAGGTCTTCTTTTGGAGGAGGCAGAACTCTCTTTGGGTTATATAACTCTCGATTGAAAGCTTTCAGCCGTTCCAGTTGATTTGAACAAATCTCCAGAAGACCAGCAGTGAGTCAAATCAATTTCAGGACAGCCACCGCCGGTGAAAGGGACGAGTGAATAAAGCAGCAGAGGTATCGTTGTTGTCAACACATTTGAAGTTGGAGCCAATAAATGAACTTTTTCTTTTATTTCAACCTTTGTTTTAAGAAGGAAAGAACAAGAACAGCCATGATCCATTCATGTTGGCTTCTCCTTATCGGTCCAATCTGTACGATATCTACTGAATGAAATGATAAAGTGACCTTACTCTATGATCAGACATTAAGGAAACATGCTATATTGAAGTGCTGGCTTCTCTGACAACAATGCAGCAGCCAGTATGTCCTCCTTCTAACTTTAGATTCTGGTCCTGAATGGTCTGGATTTGTTTGGACCAGAGAAGGTAGGCGGTTTTAAGGCACCCCCACACGGCCGTTTTGGACGCCCCTCGGTTTGCCGAATTTCCCCCCGGGGATTAATAAAGTATTTCTGATTCTGATTCTGATTCTGATGAGAGCAGTTATCAGGTCAAACCAACAGGTGTTGCAGCGATGGAAGCGGGCAAGAGAACTGGTTCAGATAGAAGTGATTGTACCCGACCTAAAAAGCCTCTGCATGTTTCTAATAAGCTCCACGAGCAGAAACGTGCTCAAACTAGGATCAATATTGGAGATGCTTTTGAAAAATGGAGAGAGGTTAGAACGCAGAAAGGTTTACAGACCGATGCAGAGCTGGATAAACACTGAAGCTTCAGTGTCCACCACATGGCAACCTGCGTGAGCATCCACTCTAGAGAGGAGGGGGGGGGGGGACGGACAGCTCTGTAATGTTTTGAATTTGGCATGCAGTACCCATTTTAAACACTAGGTGTCAGAGTTACGTATTGCTCCTTTAAGTCTTTGTGAAGAACGGGGTACAATATGAAGGTCAAACTTTAAAAATATGAGCAACGTCAGCCCCAGTCTGTTTTCTGTCACTTTCTTGCTTGAAAGATGTGCACATTTAGAAATACTTTTGGCTCCAAATGTCCCCACTCAGCAGCTCCAACCATCCCACATTAACACCAGCCTTCAAACACTGATGTAGGTCCAACTGTGTTGTCGGCTCCCGAAATGTTTTATTAAACAAAATCACCTGTAACTTTAATTCTTCATTCAGATCTTGCTCTTTGTCGGATCAAAAAGACACAGCGTGGTCTTTATCCGTGTGAATTATTCAGAGCTTCCTGTTACTGCTGGAGCTGAGAATACCTGTCATACTGCTAGTTAAATATGAACAAATCGCCTCCTGTATACGGGTGGTGTAGGACCTTGGGCCAGACTTGTGGGGATGGGCTTCGTCCTCAGGCTGAATACTAAACAAGGATTTTTGGGGTGTGTAAACGTGGAGGCACAGGAGGCAGATTAGCATGGAAACAACACCGGCAGCATCCGCTAAAAAAACAATCCCTGCAGAGCAATCCAAAGCCATGCCGGGACGCACACACACACACACACACACACACACACACACACGTGAGCATTCATACAAAAATGCCCTTACAGAGGCTATAAACAGGACATCAACCTCACACACACACACACACACTCTTTTGCTGGCAGTAATCAGAGTGCAGTGTGTTTTTTCTCAGCGGTGTAATTCATCAAAGTGACAGCTGCCAATGAGTCTCAGTCAGCCAGACAGCCACAGCTAATCAATCATCAATCTACCTGCTCTTTGTTTCACGGCCCTCTGCAGTCGCCTCCGTCATTTTTTTCAAGATACCTTCAAACGCTCTCCCTGCGTGGTCAACTTTTTGTGGTTCCTCCTCCTCCTCCCTGTGAGGGTCAGTGAGTAGAGTGAGGCTCTAACATGGCCTGAGTGAGGGGTTCATTTCCCTGATTAGGACGTCAACATCAAGCAGCAGATTTCTAGTTTGTTAAACACAAAAGACTCGATGTAGGTCGCCTCTATTCAGTTTATTTTAACAGCCATAGATCAATATTTATTGTAACATCTACACAGTATATAGATAGATATGTGTTTCAAAAATCACAAGGTAGCCCCGCCCCAAAGCAAACCCAGCTTTATCTTCTTTTTCTTCCAAGAGAAACAATAATGTAAATGTTTCTGAAGCCATAAGTAACAATATTTGTATATTTGGGTTCCCAACATGGTTGATTCGACTGTAAAGTCGGCACTAGCTCTATGGGGACTGACTCTTCTTTGGAGCCAGCCTCCTGTGGCCATTTGAGGAATTGCAATTTTTTGGCACTAGTGTGTTGGATTCATATTAAGCCCTGAGAGATTCCTTTTATAAAACAACCCTCTTCGCCAAAATTTTAGACAACGACTTAGGTCCCGTGTCCACCTAGTGTTTTTTCCGGGCATGCATAAAGTGTTTGTGTGCTGCACGCCCGTTCTGTCTCTATGACAACAGTCTGTTGACAACGACCGCTGTGTGACAGACACTCCTCTGTTACCTTTTACTGCATGTTTGGAGCAAAGAGGGTACAAGACACGATCTGTAGGTGGTAAAACCACGGGGAATATCATACATTTGGAAAAGAGCGCCGTGACATCAACAGCGCCTTTTCTAAAAAGTTGAAAGATTTTCAACTTGAACGCTCGGAGCGGCCGCACAAGAAAGGCAGAGCACTCGGAAGAAAAGACGCTGCCCTCTGCGCTTTTTCTCCAGGCAGCCGACTGCTCCTGCGAACGCTCTCTGCTCATTAACAACAACTGAAAGAAGACGCTGAGACTGTTTCATCCATTTCTGTCATTTTGTCCCCTGAAAGAGGAACCTGGGATACTAACCCCTGGGCTGATACACAAATCCTTGATACTACTCTGACACATTTAAACACCAGTACACCCCCATCGATACCAGTCAACATATCACCATATTTTGTCACTTTATTTATTTAGCAGTAAAAGGGATTCAAACAGCAGGGTCATGAATCTCTCTCAGGTTATCGGTCGACTTCTTAACAAGTCTCGTATCGACGTAAGATGGACAGTCTACCCGTTCCTTTATGGACTTCAGGAATCGCTCAATTTGTTGTGTGAATAAGGTTCTGTATGAATCCCTCCAATCAATACTCACTTACCAATCCTGCTCTCCTTTAACGGACAGGAAGATGGATTGGTGCATCAGCGAGTACAATTTGTGGAGGCTTTATCTAACATCCATGGTTACATCCTACTTTTAAATCTTTCCAATCTAAATTTCAGCTCGACTCTGCCTAAGTAATGCTATTTTTGGATGTTACAGATACAATTTTCTATCTATTCACATATTTGAAGAGTAGTTGAAGGTTTTTTTTTATCAATCGCTGCATAGTCAGATCATAGCCTCCCCCATTCTTCTTCTATGAAACCCAGCACACTGTTATTCTGTCTCTTCAAAGGCTTCATTACGTTGACATGAAGAGAAAAGGTTTTTTACACAGGAAGAAATGAAGTGGGTGTAAAGCAGACAAACACAACAGGAGTGAACCTACAGTAAACGTACGGTGGCTCATTACATTGTGCCACCATCACACGCTTTACGATTTGCATCCCACCGCCTTTATTGTGTCACCGTATTCCTTTTTTCATTTTCTCTCATGACACCTAGCAGGGTTAGATTGATGGCCTCTGTGTCGGTCTGATGATATATGGGGGCAATATTTGGCCTTTAAAAACAGGCAGGCAGTGTCAGGATGGAGCTCTGTTCTTGTTTTTCACTCTTCACGTGTCGTGACGCCGGACTGTACACGCCTGAAAGGAGTTTTTTAAATCTGTGCCCTATTTATTCATGTAGTCTTCAAATGCGTAAATCACAGGTATCTAAATGGAGCTCAGCGTAAGTTCAAGCAGGAAGGCTGGTTATATTCTCTCACATATTTATTCTGTTTCTTCATTCAATTTAGCCCCTGCAGGTATAGGACCAGGACCAGATGACAACCAGTCCAGAGCAGGTCCAGGACCCAGAGGCGCTGCTTGTCAACAGGCAAGGCACGCAACTGCTTGGGGCCTCAGACCAGTAGGGGGCCCCTGAGGGCTGACAAACTTAAACCAAAGCAGTGGCCCAAAATGTGCAAATTTTTCTACGACAGTAGGAAACCTCCCTAAGGGGGCTCCATCTGACAGCACTCATTCTCGTTGCCCTGCTGAGCGTTATATACATTATTGCTGTAAAAAAACAAAGTTTGTCTATGAATGTCAGCAAACAAAAAGAAGAGGAAAAAAGAGGAAGAGGAGTAAGCGACGAGACACTGGCAGACATGATGGTGATGAACGCTGGTTGGAGGGCCCCTCAATTGATTTTTGCCTAGGGCCCCAACAGACTCTAGAATCGCCACTGCCAGGACCAGATGACCACCAGTTCACCCCAGGTATAGGACCATGACCAGACGACAACTAGTCTAGACCAGGACCAAGACAAAAACCAGGACCAGATGACAGCCTGTCCAGGACCAGAGGACAAACAGTCTAGATCAGGATTCATGCCCATAAAGCTTTCTAAATTGAAAGTGGGCGTTGTTTTCTGGGGGTCAGAGGTTGTGTGTCTACTGGACCAATCAAAAAACAGTTTGAACCTGAAGTCCTTTACTCACCAAACTTTCCAATTTTAGAGCCCAGGCTCAAAACGACCCAAAAGTCCTCTTTAACCAGGATGTAAAAACTTGAAATGTATGTATCAATGTGTTTTTTATTGGAGTGCATTAGAGCGCGTCAATAATTCTGCAGGTGTACTTGAAAAATAATCAATTTCTTAACGATTTGGTCTTTTGTGATCACTTTCAACCTGAAATTATTTACATTCTGAGGTCGCCTTCGCCCACATTTCAGTCTGACACGGAGTCCGTCAGAGCTCTATTGAATGTTCGAGTTCTTCATGGCACATAATCGCCCTTCAAGCTCTTTTGTGATTCTGCTCTTATAACACACTGTATTTCTATGTTTCCTTTGAGAGACGGGCGCGCAAGTAACAAATAGTGATTTAATAAAGGGGTCAATGCTGCAGCCCTGGAATTACAGTGAGCCGCGGCTGACAGGCAGCATTTATGACTCTCAATCATTATCATCATTATTTTCAACCTCATGCAGTCGTCGCTCTACAGAAACAGAAAAAACATGTCAATAAAAGACGGCACCTCACTGTTGAGAGTCGGAGAATGGAGCTTTATCTCGCTGTGAGTGTCAACCCATGTTTTTCTACACTCTGAAATTAAAGTAATGCACCATTTTGTTGATGCAGAAGAGATTTTTTTTTCTTCTTTTTTTACAGTTTTTTGGGTATTTCAAGGCTCCACGGTGGTGCAGTGGTTACAGTTGTTGCCTCACAGCGAGGAGGTTCCTGGTTCAAATCCCCGTCTGACAGGAGCCTCTCTGTGTGGAGTTTGCATGTTCTCCCCGTGCATGCCTGGGTTCTTGGTTCTTTCCGGATGCTCCAGCTTCCTCCCACAGTCCAAACACATGCTGGTTAGGTTAACTGGTGACTTTAAATTGACTGTGAGTGTGGCTCGTTGTCTGTCTCTTTATGTCAGCTCTTCTTCTTCTTCAGTTTTTTATGGCATTTCTTGCAGCTGTGTTGTGGTATTGTGCAATAAGATACAGGCTTGGAAACTTGCAACTGAAATCCCATACACCACAAACTGATGACCTTGTGGTTATACTGAACATCATGTGTCTTAAATTTGTCCCGTGGCTATAAATGTTTTCTTTACTATGAATACACTTTGATACGGTGATCATTGAATGTTTCTGCACAAGTTATTTGAGTATGAATAAAGTCTCTGAGGAGGTTGATACGTACTTATCTTATTTCAAATCATGCAGTCGCAACGATAAAGCCTATTCAACTTACAATATAAAACTGTATGTGAGTGTACACTGCCTTCGTTTCTTTAACAATGGGAACATTTACACACTGAAAAGTTTTTACGACATCTTTAAAGTTTGAAACTCCATATTCCCTGTTTCGAATTCCTGAGTGTAGTTATATTTGTGATTATACTCCAGTATTCTCAGAGGTTTCTAGAAATAACCCCATTTAAATTCAGCTTCTGTCGGGTTTGTCGGTCTGCAATGTAAACATATCATTTAGTTTATGGTAATTTTTATTGCCTGAGAAACAGCTGATGTTTATTGTGAATTTGAAAAGGAGAATAAACTGAGTCTAAGATTGGCAGCTTTGACAGAGCAGAATATAATGTGTGTATGTGTGTGTGTGTGTGTGTGTGTGTGTGTGTGTGTGTGTGTGTGTGTGTGTGTGTGTGTGTGTGTGTGTGTGTGTTTGTGTGTGTGTGTGTGTGTGTGTGTGTGTTGCTCTTCTCTGTCCTTCAACAGTTCGGCTATCTCATTTACATACTCATAAATCATTCACATCTGACATCTCTCTCTCTCTCTCTCTCTTAGATTTGCAGACACGCACTCTCGGGCCAACACACACACACACACACACACACACACACACACACACACACACACACACACACACACACACACCTGTAGGCATTGTAATAATGAGCTGTTTGAATGCCTCTTTCACCTCAGAAATAGCCAACTAACCCATGGATGGATGGATGAATGAATGAAGGATGGATGGATGGATGGATGATGGATTGATGGATGGATGGATGATGGATGATGGATGGATGATGGATGGATGGATGAAGGATAGATTGATGGACAGATGGATGGATGATGGATGGATGGATGGATGGATGGATGGATGGATGAAGGATGGATGGATGGATGAAGGATAGATTGTTGGATGGATGGATGGATGAAGGATAGATTGTTGGATGGATGGATGGATGAAGGATAGATTGTTGGATGGATGGATGGATGGATGAAGGATAGATTGTTGGATGGATGGATGGATGAAGGATAGATTGTTGGATGGATGGATGGATGGATGAAGGATAGATTGTTGGATGGATGGATGGATGAAGGATAGATTGTTGGATGGATGAAGGATGGATTGTTGGATGGATGGATGGATGGATGGCTGAATGATAGATTGTTGGATGGATGGATGGATGGATGGATGAAGGATGGATGATGGATGGATGAAGGATAGATTGATGGACAGATGGATGGATGATGGATAGATGGATGGATGGATGGATGAAGGATGGATGGATGGATGGATGGATGGATAGATGGATGGATGGATGGATGGATGGATGAAGGATGGATGGATGGATGGATGGATGGATGGATGAAGGATGGATGGATGGATGGATGAAGGATGGATGGATGGATGGATGGATGGATGGATGAAGGATAGATTGTTGGATGGATGGATGGATAAAGGATAGATTGTTGGATGGATGGATGGATGGATGAAGGATAGATTGTTGGATGGATGGATGGATGAAGGATAGATTGTTGGATGGATGAAGGATGGATTGTTGGATGGATGGATGGATGGATGGCTGAATGATAGATTGTTGGATGGATGGATGGATGGATGGATGAAGGATGGATGATGGATGGATGAAGGATAGATTGATGGACAGATGGATGGATGATGGATAGATGGATGGATGGATGGATGAAGGATGGATGGATGGATGGATGGATGGATAGATGGATGGATGGATGGATGGATGGATGAAGGATGGATGGATGGATGGATGGATGGATGGATGAAGGATGGATGGATGGATGGATGAAGGATGGATGGATGGATGGATGGATGGATGGATGGATGAAGGATAGATTGTTGGATGGATGGATGGATGAAGGATAGATTGTTGGATGGATGGATGGATGGATGAAGGATAGATTGTTGGATGGATGGATGGATGAAGGATAGATTGTTGGATGGATGAAGGATGGATTGTTGGATGGATGGATGAATGATAGATTGTTGGATGGATGGATGGATGGATGAAGGATGGATGATGGATGGATGGATGAAGGATAGATTGATGGACAGATGGATGGATGATGGATAGATGGATGGATGGATGGATGAAGGATGGATGGATGGATGGATGGAGGATGGATGGATGGATGGATGGATGAAGGATGGATGGATGGATGGATGGATGAAGGATGGATGGATGGATAGATGGATGGATGGATGGATGGATGGATGAAGGATGGATGGATGGATGGATGGATGGATGGATGGATGGATGGATGGATGGATGAAGGATGGATAGATGGATGGATGGATGGATGAATGAAGGATGGATGGATGGATGGATGGATGAAGGATAGATGGATGGATGGATGAAGGATAGATGGATGGATGGATTGATTTGTGATTGGATGTAAAGATGGATTGTTGGAGGAATGGACGATTCATTGAATGGATGGATAAAGTGATTAAGAATGTAATGAGGGATGGTTGGATGGTTGGAGTTAAGAGAGATGAAAGAAAGGTTTTTGAAGCTCACTATGATATCTAATCAATATCAGCTGCCAGGATGACCCAGTGATCTAAGGCGCCACACTGAAGGATTGACTCCTTCCTGAGCAACGGGATATCTGGTTTCCATATGGAGCTGTGGGTTCAAATCCCACTCCTGACAAAGATTTATCCACAAGTTTGTTTGCTGCTCATACCAGACCTAGTGATAGTGTAGCAACGAAACCTCAAAACTTACACTATATTGCAAGGGTGCTTTTTGGTCTTGTGAGTTTTACTATAATTTGTAGGAGGAAGCGTTTGTATATCTTTTCTTCAAACGGTAGAAAGTCTCACTTTAAACTTTGACTTCCAACTCAAAGAAACCTCATTCAATACTTCTGCATTGTGTGCCACGGCACTCTCAATATTGAATTAAACATTCAAGTAAAGACACACTGTAGCAGCAGTGCACAGAATGCAATATTGTAAATGCCCTGGGTATTGTTTCTTACACATACATCCAGTTAGACATGCCATCTGTGGTGTTGTTGTTGCAAACTTTGCCGTCTCTGCTAGAATTTCAAATAAAGGTCTGTGGGTTTGAATAATGGCCAGCTGCATAAAATACATTTGTTACGATGAATCAGCTGAAGGGTCAGCTGAAGTAAGAAATACTTTCTTGGCAATTGTTCTGCAATACATTTTACAAGGAAAGTTCAAATAATCACCTAGAGTGACTTCTGGAGACGGATTTTGTTTTTATTGGGGGAAACTTGATGTCTGTTAGGTGTTTGTGGTTGATCTGAAATCTCTTGGTACTTAGATAAAAATAGTGAGAGAAGAGAGATGAGCAATTAGCAGGAACGTGTTGGCAATAGATGGCTGACGAGACATTTTGGTATGTGGAAAGGTCACCAGGCACACAGGGTCTAAGGTCATCGGTTAACATCAGGCTTTGAGTGAATGCAGATGTGATGAGTCCTGAATGTGGGAGGGGAGGGAGAAGAACACATCAGAAGAAACAACAGAAGAAGAAAACCCTCTTCAGAAAGAAATAGTCACATTTTTCTCCATGAAAACAGACGAATGCCCTTGAAATTAGACTTGAATTCTCTCTTCTTCTAGTAGAGGCGTTAAAGTGAAAGTTTTAAAGGAAAATACTGATTGAAGCTTTCAATACTTCATTTCAGATTCCAAAGACAGAAATGTATTTTGGTATCATCTGCACAGTTTGATGTCCTTGAAGGGACTAGTGGGAAAAAATGTGTGAGAAATATAATTAGTTATTGTCTTGTAGCGTTTTTTAAAGTGTAGCATCGTCCTTTGGCCAAGGCGTAAGTTGAGAATAGTTAAGAATATTTAACAGAAGGTACAGCACAGAAAAACACTTTGTACAGGGAAAGCAAACTTTCTAGTGTCAGGATGGCCGAGCGGTCTAAGGCGCCACACTCAAGGGTTCATCCTTCCTGAACAAAGGGACTTCTGGTCTCCAAGTGGAGGCGTGGGTTCAAATCCCACTCCTGACAAATCCTTTTCTTACTTGGTTGAATCTAAGGTCATAGTTTGCGGCAATGGGACAAATACTCTTACTACTCAAAGCACATTGCTTTGATTTTTAGACTCATCTGTCACCTTCTAAGACTTGGTCATGGAAGCACACTCTTTCAGAGAAAACATTTCTTGGAGAATTTAAGTGAAATCTAATTGTCCATCCAAAATGGTTGTTCTAACTCGTGTATTTACCAGAAACTGTTTGTGAAGTTTGACAGAAGTAACAGGACAGAAAAACACTTTGTATAGGGAAGTTTACTAGCCAAGTGTCAGGATGGCCGAGCGGTCTAAGGCGCCAGACTCAAGGGTTCATCCTTCCTGAGCAACGGGACTTCTGGTCTCCAAATGGAGGCGTGGGTTCAAATCCCACTCCTGACAAAGCTCTTACTTACGTGTTCCGATCTAAAATTGAAGTTTACAGCCATGGGACAAAAATATTGGAAAACCAATGCTATGAGTTTTATAGACATCTCTGTCATCTTCTTTATCTTGGTCATAAACACACACTCTATCAGAGAAAGTATTTGTTGGAGAATTTAAGTGCAATCTGATTGTCCATCCAAAATAGTTGTTCTAACTCAAGCATTCACCAGACATTTTGAGGGATATTTAACAGAAGTAACAGCACAGAAATACACTTTGTAAAGGGAAAGCACACATTCAATTGTCAGGATGGCCGAGCGGTCTAAGGCGCCAGACTCAAGGGTTCATCCTTCCTGATTGAAGGGACTTCTGGTCTCCAAATGGAGGCGTGGGTTCAAATCCCACTCCTGACAAATCTTTTTCTTACTTTTGCAGCAATGGGACAAATACTCTTACAATAAAATTGCTTTGATTTTTAGACTCATCTGTCACCTTCTTAGACTTGGTCATGGAAGCACACTCTTTCAGAGAAAACATTTCTTGGAGAATTTAAGTGAAATCTCAATGTCATTCCAAAATGGTTCTAACTCACACATTCACCAGACATTATGAGGGATATTTGACGGAAGGTACAGCACAGAAATACACTTTGTATAGGGATACTTACCAGTCAGTTGTCAGGATGGCCGAGCGGTCTAAGGCGCCAGACTCAAGGGTTCATCCTTCCTGATTGAAGGGACTTCTGGTCTCCAAATGGAGGCGTGGGTTCAAATCCCACTCCTGACAACTCTTAGTTGAATCATATTTTGCAGCCAAGGGACATATATTCTTACAATAACATTGCTTTTATTTTCATAGACTTATGTCACCTTCTATATTGTTCATGAAAACCCACTCTATCAGAGAAATCAATACTTGGAGAACATAAGTGAAATCTGATTATCAATTGAAAATCGTTGTTCTAACTCGTGTATTCACCAGACATTAAGAGGGATATTTGACAGAAGGTACAGCACAGAAATACACCTTGTAAAGGGAAGCATACTAAACAAGCGTCAGGATGGCCGAGCGGTCTAAGGCGCCAGACTCAAGGGTTCATCCTTCCTCGGCAAAGGGACTTCTGGTCTCCAAATGGAGGCGTGGGTTCAAATCCCACTCCTGACAAGAATTTTACTTACTTGGTTGAATCTAACATTGATTCTTACAGCAGTGAGACTAATAGTCTCACGATGACAATGCTATGAGATTTATAAACATCTTGGTCACCTTCTAAGTTTTGGTCATGAAAAGCTGAGAATGCCATCAGAGAAAACATTTCTCTGAGAATCTAAGTGAAAGCTGATTGTGCGATGAAAATGGTTGTTCAGATACTGTTTGTGATGTTTGACACAAGGTACGGCTGAAATACACTTTGTATAGGGAAGGCTCCCAGCCAAGTTTTAGGAAGGCCGAGTGGTCTGAGGCGCCAGACTCCAATGCACTGACTTGTGCGTTTGTGTGTTTCAAGGTCTAAATGATGTGTATTGACAGGCAGAGTCAACGAAACACATCAAAGAGTGTACGTGAGCATGTAGACTGTATTTGCATGTGCTCTGTTTGACGAGACAGTGTAAACACAAACACACACACACACACACACACACACACACACACACAGTCTGCTCATTCCATCGCTGTGTTTTACAGCTCATTTAGCCGACCAGTGAACCCTGAAAACCGTCCAGACATTCATATAAGCGGTAAGTCAAACACACAGGCAGCCAGACTCACACACACACACACCATACACACAGGCACAGGACAAATAATTAACCAATCAGACGAACAGAAAGACAGTTTGTCAGCCGACCAGGAAGTAATCTGACAGGCAGATCGATCAGTCAGTTAGCCAGTTAGCCTGTCAGTGATTTAGACACGTAATGAGTCTATTAGAATAACATGACTGACACATGGTGCCACCTACACCCCAATCAAGTCCAGAACCGGGTAAATGCTAAATGTCATTATTGAGGCTTTTCATTGTAAGGCAAACTATGACATTGCATCTTTTCCTTAACTGTTACCAAAAAAAACTAGATCTGTACCAGTTGCGGCGGCTGATCCTTTCTAAAATTGGATTTCTATGGCGTTATCTTTTTGTTGTTGTTTGTCTTTATTTCCTGTTTTCTGTGCGAGTTGATTTGGTGGGAAAGGAGTTTCCCACAGGGGATTACAAATTAACAATGCTGTCTAATCCAGACTAATCAAATCTAATCTGAACTAATCTCACCTCATATAAAACAACCTCTTCCCCTTTCCATTTGCCTGAACAGATTCCAATAATGGGATAAACCTCGTGCTATTGGTCGACAACACCCATATGTTGGGACTTGGGACTGTTCTGTGTCATAATTACGTCTAATATTTGTGCATGCAAGATGGAAGTATTAGTATGAAGGTTTTCTATATATACAAATGTTTCTTATAAACGGGACCCGGCTGCATGCAGGTCTCTCTTCCACTCTGATCCATTGCAGCCTTGCATGCATGCCTTTCACACTGTCAGCGCAGAACCAGGCGGGCAGCTCTGTTCTGAGTGAGCTGGATCTTATTTAGCTCTTGTTTCGAAGCATTAGACCAAACCGTTGGACAGTAATCGAGGTGATGTATGTAGCATTTATAGGCGGAGAAAGTGCACAAAAGTAGCACGAAACACGCTCAACAGCTCAAACATTCATTCAAAAGAACACAAACACGACCAACAGAGCAAAGAAGAAACAAACTGTAAAACTATGAAACACCACGTTTAAAAGGAAAAAGTGTGTGTGCTTAAAAAGGCTTCAATCTCATTCTCCACCCCTGACCTTTGACCTTTCTACACCTAAATTCCCCCAGTCACGACACACAGTCCCAACATAAACCAGCGCTGCCATATACCCGGAAACTTGCACTACTGGAAGTCGTCCTGTAGCTCAGCGATGCCTACTGTAACACGCAGGAGTCTTATGAAACAAAAGGTTAGGCCCCTGAATGGCCCAGTGTCAAGGATTACTTCTCAGACAAATTCTCCACCAACAAAGCCTCCATTGTGCCGCGCCAAGCCCTCGAATTAGCAGCGGGGGCGACTGCACGCTTAACTGGGCTTGACAGCGCGACCACTCTCCCAGACCTCTGTGCACATGTACACCGAGTGCTTCAACTTAAAACGTCGGGGGAAATGACAAAATAACATGAGGCACAAAATGAAGAGATGAAATTAAAAATAAATCCTGTTAGAATCTCTGTGGGGGGTCTAAATAGATTATTATTTATGTAAATTAAACAATCTGTAATCTATGTAAAGTAGGTTTTAATCTGAAGAAGGGATTAGGCTGCTGCACGTGCAACATCTGCCCAGAAAAAAGACATCAATTTGTTTGTGTGTAGTCTCGTTTTGGATCTCTATTAAAGGTTTTTGTTTCTTATTTAACGTGTGGTAACTACAGCCTCTCTTTCCCCTCTTGTTCTTCTGTCAAGCATAGTTCATGAACAGCCTTCAATTGAAACTCATGGGACAGAGTTTAATCTGCTGCTGTCAAGCAGGAAAAGAATACACAGTATGTGTTCCTGTTGTCTCTTTCAAAATAAAACCCCTTCTTCCAAAACCTGGATTTCACAAATGCACAAAACGTCATCTTGATACTGTCTATACTGCCAAATAAACTATTTTAGAATTATTGTAGTACATAGGGCTGCATGGTGGTGCAGTGGTTAGTGCTGCTGCCTCACAGCGAGGAGGTTCCTTGTTATCATGTTCAACTTTTCCTCCTCACTTATTTGGGGCGCTTGAGCATTTGCCCATACTGCCTATGCCACAGGTCGGCCCTGCCACAAAGCATGGAACTGCTCTGGTTTGTTGCTCTGTTGCTCAACAGCAAAGAAATGTTATGATTGTACTTTTTACTGCACGAAGATGGGATGAAGATTTAACACATGTAACTCTGCGGTTGCTTTGAAAGCAATATGTGTTTACAGAGTAATTTAGTCACAAACAAAACCCCAACAAAAGCTTACAGTTTCAGCCCAGTACAAATCTGAAACATGATTGCCCCCCCTTCCCCAGTCCCCTGATGGCCTGCACTCACATTGCTCCAGGCCCAATCCGGTTACTTCTTGAACATACGTTTGAAGTCATAACATGCATGTGTTTACGTCTCAGGTTTCAGAGTGTTGCAAACATTTGGAGTAAACATTCGACCTCTGCATCGGATCAACATTAAACCTTTACCGCCATTGTTCAAAATAAATGTCGAGAGAAGTGGTTGCATCGATTATACATCATGTTCACACTGCGTACCTGTGCTTGGGCTCGCACATGAGCAACCGTACCCTGCCGAAGCCCACCTCTTCCAACCGTGCCATGTTTGAGCACAGTACGGAGCAATCACACTGAAAGCTTTGGTGTCACAAACAATATCTTAGTTGGTGTCATTCAGATAATATATACACGGACTTTGGAGGCATTTACGTCACCGTTTAAATCTGGCTTTTCTGTCTGAACACATTTGAAGACGTTTGATGATGGCCAATAGATCCACTATGTAGGCCTACTGTAGAGAAAATACATACAAAGCAACGTGAAAAGCAAGAAGGAACTATAAAATGAGTTTGAACGTCCACTTACTCAAAAAACAAACAAACTGATTTATGTAAAAGCCTTTTTTCATTTTTCAGGACACAGCTTTTATTTTGAAAAGGTTCCTCATCATACTTCTGGTGTTGATGCAGCTTTTTCCTGCCAGCTTGACGGAAGCCCTACAGGCATTGGGGGTGAGGATTGGGAGGAGGAGGAGGAGGAGGAGGAGGAGGAGGAAGAAAAAAAAAACCCTCATCCTGATTCTCCCCACTTTGGTTGCGTATCGCGCCGCTCACAGCAGCAGCGGAGCTCCGTGAAGCTGAAGATCCGGCTGGATGTGTGTGTGCGCTCCGTGGATACACAGAAAGCACACACTCCTGTCCTGTTCTAACCTGGATGTGTGTGCGTGCGTATCTGTGTGTGTGTGGTGAATTATTACACCTGAGCCGGGCATGTAGTCAGCCGGGTTCCTGGGCGTGTTTAGGACGAGTCTACTTGTTTTGTCGTTTTACTGTTGAACTAAACTTCAGCTGTGACTGCAGCGGCTGCGCACGATCATTTCACCCCAGTTTGACTCATTTCCTCACATCAGGATGTAAATTTGGGAACTTTTGTTTTGATTTTTTAAAAGGACCATTTGTGCGTGGAGGACTACTTTCATATTACAACTTTTTATTCGGAATACAGACACATTCAACTCGGCCGTGAGGTGGAAGAGGAGGATCAATCCAGAGGTAAGCAGCGTTTGAATTACTTTCATTTTTGTAGAGATTTAATTGTGAAAAGCTGAATTTCACAAACGCATGAACTGATTCCGAAAGCTAATGACAACAGGAAAAGCTTAAGGGGGATTTTTAAAGCTTTGTAAGGCACTCGTGATTTCTTATCGACGTGTTTTAGCCCCGTTTCACGTTTTTAAGAGAACGTCACACCAGACTCCCTCTTAAAAACGTCTCATTTCACAATGTATGGCTTTCTAATGAATGGATTTCGCTTAAATGTACACATGTTGCATTGTTTTAGAAATAGCAGCGATGTTCTACTTATTCGGCATACATACTGTCGGATTTATGTTGAGGAAAACTTTTAAATTGGATTAAATGTTAGTAAAGAGCGCAATCGACGTACGCGACACAGACTGGAAGACGTCACGTCCCTAGTAAGAGGGCGGGGGGATATTTTGAGAGAAACATTGCTGTAACTTTCAGAAAACTGGCGCTAAAAGTTCTGTATGTAAGCCGAAATGAAGGCTTCCCTGTGCTGGTTCGTATCAGGAGTTTGAAGCTGTTTTAGATGCATTATTCTACAGAGATAAGTGAGGTCAGATTTAATTCACATAATATTAAAGGGAGTCTGGTACATTAGGGGAAGGACAACGGAATGTGTTGGTAACTAATCAATGCACAGGAACATCTGGAGCCTCAGCAAGTGGGCTGATCCTGTTGAGTGGGTGACACTGCTTTTCTAATGTATTCCAGACTGGGCTGAGTTCTTCCACAGTTAACATCACATTCTGCCATTTTATATAACAGCTGTACAAAACCATTATCTTTTATTGATTCTCCCCATTAAATCCATACCAATCCCGAGGAGGATAATTGGAAGTTAGAGGGAGACTTGAACGCTCTGAGGTGGTGTCTCTGAGAGCTCCCTAATATTGCATAACATTAAGGGGGGGGGGGAACAGATGTTTTCTGATGGCAGTATTGATCAGGAGAGTTTGCATCATTAAAAAGCAGCCAGATAATGATTCTACTTAGTCAAATCTTTGGCTCCAAAGGTCATAAAAACACATTAACCTCCTCCTGATGCTTGGAATTATGAATCTGTGAAAAAACACACCGCTATTTGGCCATCTGCTTGCAAGCATTGCAGTACATGATGGGAAGGTAATTGCCCATGGTGTCAGTTAATGGATTAGAATAGCCTCCACGCTGCACCTTGAGCTCTGGAGCCATAAAGCCGTGATAGCTGCAGCTTCATGACTGTGCTTAAACTCAGGTTGTTTGATGTAACGGCTAAAATGCCGCTTGGCTCACTCGTGCATGCAGTTTCAAGGCTGCTTGAGCTGTTCATTGTCATGTTTGATTTACTGCAGTTTGGATAAATGCTGGAAACGCTTTCATTTTCAGGTGTACTGATGCATATGGCTCTGAAAAGTCTCACAAAACTTGCACCAGACTGCAGCTTCAAGGCTACTTGAGCAGTTTACTGTCATGTTTATTTGATTGCAGTGGAAATAGATGCTTCAAACATTTACAGTTTCAGGTGTACAGTATGCACACTCGCTTGGAGACATTCACTTAGCAGAAAGTCAGATAAAACGTGCACCAAACTGCAGCTTCAAGACAGCTTGAGCAGTTCATTGTCACGTTTATTTGATTGCAGTGGTAATAGACGGTGGCTGGGAAGTGCAAACCAAAATTAGCTTGAGACATTTTACATTTCTTTAAACAAAATAACAAAAGCAAAACACTTTTACAAAAGGACAGAACAAATGTATATTTTAGAAAAACAAATTTAGAAGATGTGAAACACTTTGACGAGCGGTGAGACAAATTTACAACCTGCAGAACACTTTTGCCCCCAAACTAATCTCCAAACCACAGAATCTTACCGGAAAGGTAACGTACCGACTTCGTAAGTGACGTGATTGAGAGAACCGTCATTTAGTTTGATTTGGCCTAAAGACTGTGTGAAATGTGTTATACTGAGTTTATGGTGGTTGAATGATGTTTTGCTGAACCCACCTGAGACAAATAACGCGCAGTCTTTCCGACAAAACAAACGACCTCTCACTCAATCCCTTCCGGGTCACTTCCAGCATTTGGTACGTTCCCTTTCCGGCAAGATTCTGTGATTTTTAAAATTCACACTTTGTAATTTGGGTTTGCACCCTCCCAGCCACCGTACTAATAGATGCTTAAATCATTTCCTCTTTCAGGTGGCGTGTATGCTTTTATGGCTTTTAGACAGACTTTATATGAAAAAGTCTGCTAAAGCTATTGAGATGTGTCCTTAAACCCACTCCAGATCTTCTTCAATTCATATTTATTTTGGTAAAATAGTCGTTCCAGTGTCTCGTTTCACTGTGTTCTTTAAATAAGCCTGCAATAAATCCTTTTTAATGTTTTAGCTTGAAGCTGGAACACGTGTCTCCGCACACAGCACAACACAAAACACTATCTCCCAAGTTAAAGGAGCTGAACTTTACCTTGAACAGCCCCGGGGATAAACCGTTCACTGTGTTTTTTAAACGTTATCTCCTGACTATGAAATGGAGCGTGCAGTTCTTGGGAAGTTGTACAAATATTTCTTGGAGGCAAAAGGAGTGAAATTGTTTTTCAAAGGGCAGATCCAATAAGCAGAGCGGAGACGGAAGTGGGTTCACAGGGGAAATACCCTCTTTATACATCATATCTTCATACGGCATTCAGGAAGGTCAGGAGTTTAACAAGGCATTAGCTCGGGAATAGCTGGAGATGTTTTATATACTTGCATTTGGTAGCACTGGATGTGAGCTGTCCTTTTCTCTGTGTGTTTATAACTGGACTTTACTCAGTCCTGAAGGCGCAGTCAGACCAGAGTCAACAGGATCTAATGTGCGTTTGCTTTGCAGTGAAGTTATGTTGGCACAAGCGGCCGGTGATAATTTAGATGTCTTCACTGTTGTTCTCTGTCTTTAAGGTGCAGTCCTTCTAACAACTAAATGCATTGTTTGACATTTGATAACGCTCTAAGGTTGATAGCTTAGCACAAAGCTGTTTTATTTGATGTGGAAACAGCTAGCTCTGCTGTTTCCATAAGTCAGAAAATCAGCTCACCAGCACATCTGACGCCACGAGCTAACCTGATGTTGAACAAACAGTGAAAAAATAAACAAGTAGGCTCGTAAGGTTGCTTACGGTAGTTGGTGTTTTTATCGTTGTACTAGGACTGTTAAACAATTTCTTAAATTTCGATTAAGCGCTGAAATTAAATAGCTACTTGCGTGTGATCACATTTTTCATAATGCAAGCTAGCTCTGTCCCCTGTTTTCAAGCGTTAAGCTAACCAAACTAGCTAAGGGCTAATAGTTTAATGTTCACTGTACATAAATTAGACAGGTTTTAATTCTGTGCTTGCTTGTTCTGTGCCAGGCTAATTTTTTGAGCTAGCCAAAAAGATAGATACATGTATAAATGTTTCTGTTAAATACTCTGAACTGATTATCCCGTAAGTAGCCAAGCTAACAAGCTTTGTAACTGACAGTTAGCAAGCTACCATAGCTAGCTAGGAGATAATTAATCCTTTCAGTGATTTATAAAAAAATAATAATAATGTGATGGGAAAATGTGTAAAAATGTAATGCTGTAGTCATTTTGTTGTAATATTTTAGGTCAGTATCTTTAAAACAGAATTAAACTCAGAAAGAAGTCGTGACGTATTAGCCCTTTGGTGTTCTGTGCTAGCTAGCCGTCTGTTGTTAGCTCACCATTTTTGCATCTAGTTTAATTGTGCTTTATTAGCAAAGGTGTACACATTGAACTCCAGAACCGTAAACCTTTTTAGTTTTCAGCTTGGACTCGTACTAGGACCACATTTATTCTTGAAGTTGTCATTAGCCTGAGGCTCGTCGCTTAGCTCGAGAGGTTGTAGCAGGCTACTGTAGCAGCTACAGTAGCCTGCTACAACCTCTCGAGCTAGCCACAAGTGTTGTAATAAACAAATCCGATCTTTCTAGCTCACAGGAATGTGTGAGTGTTGCTAAACCGCTAATATTCCTGAGAAACTCTTGTGTGCCAAACCGCTCATTAATGCAGCCTTTACAGTTCGACTATTAGAAACCTGTTTGAGAGGAATGCGGGCGGCTCAGTCACATGGATGTTTGTCTTTACACACAGAGTTATGTCGTCGAGATTAGCCTGAGGCCGCCTCGAAACTCTGAATGAAAGGAGCGAGAGCGTAAGATGATAAGAGTTGTCTTTCAAACAGTAAACAAACAGTAAAGTTAGCTGGCTGTGACAACAACAGGAAAACACGACCAAACACCAAACAGAATCAAAAATGAGGGTTTCATTTGAGTTTTAAGAAGGACTAGTTATTAATTCAGCAGAATCCTGTCATAGTGATGTTTTTAGAAACTAACAGTGGACACCACTGTGTGTCAACATGCTGCATTCTCACATAAATCCAATCAATACATCTTTATTTATAGCAGATGTTTCCTCAGGACATTTAGCTAAAAGAGCAGGTCTCGACTGAACTCTTAATCATATTATTTACTAAGATCCAACATTTGAGATCCCATATTCTCCTCATTCTCACCTTTCATGTTGTCAGTTTGTGAAACCTAAAGAGATGCGTCAGTAAAAATCCTCAATTCAGCCTCTAAATTGCTCAAATATGTTTGCGACATTTAGCTGGTCAGACATAACTGTGCAATTGAGACAGTGTTCAGGAGTTTGTTTGCACTTCCTGCTCATTAAAAACAAGAGTTTATCAAATATTGGGTGACCAGAACTTCTACTTTATTTGCTGTGGTGTTTAAAGAGGTATCGATATAACTACCGTAAATCTTCAAATCCAAATTTAAGTGCTTTAAGTAGCCTGGTGTTGCTGCATGTTTGGACAAATAAAGGCAGCTCTGGATTAGTGACCTCGATGCATTCAGTGTTGATTAGTTTGCAGATCAGAAATATATTAACGAGGGTGTCTGCCTCTCTCCCCCAGCGTGCAGCATGTGGGTATGGATGAGGGTGATTTGTAATGGAATTTGTTTATTGATATCTGTATTTTGGACACATTTAAATATTCTTTTCCATTTTTGCTGTGCACACGTTTTGTTTGAAAGGCCCGTCTCGTATTGAAGCCTCTCCCAAATAAGGTCAGGGTCATTTTATAGACTGAAGTAAATAAAAGGCTGAGCTAGTAATAGAAGTTTTACGGTAGATTTTTACTATTTACGTGCTGAAGTTTAAAACTCTGGTGTCATGACAACCTTTATCTACCGTGTCAGATGCTGACATGTCTCTCACTACCAAAACAAAAAGTTCCCATCGTCTTTATCTTTAGCACAAACATGTAAATACGTACAAGTGGAAAATAAAATCTGCTGCCAACAATCAGGGAAATAAAAACACACTTCAATCCCGTAAAGACATGAATCACACACAGAACCAAGCCGACATGGTAACAAACGTGTGCTAATGTGCGTCTGAAGTGTGTGACTCTGCATTCATGACCTCGGCCTCTCTGACCCCTGAGGACCGGCGCTCTCTTCCGGTTTTAAATCACCACAACACTGAGAGAGAGAAGCTAAAAGTTTCACGAGGTTTTTCCTTCTCTCTGGCTTCCCTTTCTGTCTCTGCCAACTTCTGGAGGCGAGTAATTTGATTTCGGGCTTCGAGGTTACGAGTGAAGATAATTATTGTGATGTTTCCACACAGGAGCTGCAGACGTTTTGGACTCAAACAAAACAACCACATGGAAGCAATAAAGACAGGGGCATAGAGTGGAGAGTTAAGTCAAAAATGCATAAAAAAACAAAACTCTATCTGCTTAACTGTGATGATATGAATTATGCAAGACATGCAGTGATCCATCAGCCAAGAATCGACACACTAATCTCTGCAAACCGAAACTTTTTTTTCCGGTTGCCAGATGAACAAAGTGTGTGAACACATGCTGCAGACATCCTGAGCCAGCTCTGCAGCAGACAGCAGACGGTCAGTGATGAGCGCATGACGTCCATCTGTTACACGCGGTTTTATCTCAAACACTGTGCTTTCAATTTGCACACAGCTTCGCAGATTAAAAACAGCTCCGAATGCCGTTACTGACACAGGAGCAGTCTGCTTGACACGAACCCTGTCGCATTAGCATTGTTTTTCATTTACAAGAAAACCCTGAACTTCTCGTTGCAATAACGGAAGGATTTAAGAGATTTATGAGAAACTTGTTGCGTAAAACAAGCAGCAACTTGTTCTAAAACTAGAGCTTGGCATTGTGGTTGATATCATCGTGATATAAATGTGGATATTTTAGTTATATATCCTCCAATTCAAAAGCTTAGTTAGTCTCATAAATGGAAACTCACACAAATAGGACTTGCAGAAAACTCCTCTGACTTCAGTTTTCGCTCTGACTTCACCTGGAGTTCCTCCTGACAGCCCCTCTAGTATTTTTTCCGCAGCAAGTCCGAGTGAGCTGATGTGAGAACGCAGCAGGATATTCTCCGGAGAATTCACCTCGAGCGAGTGGGAGAGGGCAGTGACGTTTCTATCCTGTGACTGATGCACGGTGCATAGATAGACTGTCTGCATGCCACTACAACAATCTCCGTGCACATCACTAAACGGCTGCATTATTCTACAGTTCACTTAGCAGACGCTTTTATCCAAAGCGACGTAAGAACAACACAAGCCAGGATCTAAAAAGGAGGAAATGACGTCAGGAAGTGCAAGCGAACAGCTTTAAGTCTGATCGGACACACAGGTGCTGACAGGAAGTGACCAGAGGTGCTGACAGGAAGTGAACAGAGGTGCTGACAGGAAGTGACCAGAGGCAGAGCACAACATCGACAGCTTTTCTGAAGAGTTCTAATCAGCATCACAAACCATCCTAAATGTCGTCATCGTCATTATCAAATCATCATCATCACATTTTCTGTTCGTCAGTATGTTGATTCCATTGAACTACACGTAGCATTGATATAAAGGACAATATTGTCATTACAGCGTCGTATAGAGGATCATCTTGCTGTTTGCAACACGTTAGCGTCTTTCTTATTACGTCATGTGTTGTGTCAGGAGACCCCCCCCCCCTCTGTGAGGTGCATGTGTGAACAACCAGGTCAGAAGGATTTCAGGGGCACTCAACTTTTCTGCCTTTTGAAATATAAATTGACGATCTTATACAATAAAGAATGAATAGTATTTGACTGATCCTACGTAAAAATCGTCCGGTTAAAGACGTCTCCTTGAAGTCTGTTAAAAGACTCATCCACCACTTTCTCCTTGTTTTCTTGATTTCTGCGACTCCTTTAATACTGGCGGCGTGTTTTCCTCAGAGGTCCTCTCCATTCTAATGAGGACACTCCATCACACAGACTGCAGGTAATAAACAACAAACTGTACCAGCCGTGTAGAGGCAGAGCTGCATCCTCTCAGCTCCCTTTGCTCCGTTTTATCTCTGATGTTTTTCTCAGTGTTTGTGGATAGAAAGAAAAAAAGCTTCAGCTCCCAGACAACACAGAGTGTCACTTTGTGCTGCAGAGAACTTTTGGTCCACACCGATATCTGTGTGTAGGCGTTAGCTCGGGCTAATGAAGGCGCTTTGATGAATGTCTTCTTTGCTCATTGTTGCACTTGACGAACAGACGTGTGTTCACGTAAAAAGAAAAGATGCTAATTAGCAGCTTAGCAGCTATTAGCTTTAAAACATTTTTCAAACAACATCCTTAAATAGCTCATTTCATGATGTTTGTGTTCTTTTACACCTCGTTAGATCGGCTTCAGGGTAGCATTCAGACGTTTCAAAGATGCATGACTGTCAGACGGACGTAAAAAAAACACAAATCAATCACAGAAAACTTTATTAACGGATCAATCGTTTAAGTATAGAGTCGATGTAAACCCTGAAGGGCCTGTTTAAAGTGTCTGCTCTTGCCTTGAGTGCATGCAGCAGCTGATTGAGACAGTGCGTGTGTGCTTGTTTGTGTGTGCTTGTGTGTGTTTGCAGACGAGCTTTGCCGTGTTGTGTTTGTCCAGCTGTTAATGTGTGGCTCTCATTAAGCCGCTTGTTGTCTGGGCGGCTCAGAGTGGAGAGCTGTGATTGAAGACGCCTGTCTGACTGATTGCTGACCTGCGCTCCTTTTTCCTCGTTCTCCCGGGACGCCGTTTATAAAAGTTGTCGTCTTTGGACAACACAAGCTATGAGGTGTTGGAGACACCGGTGTGCCACATTTGTTGAGACGACGTTGAAGAACGTAGTCTGCAGGACGTATATTTCTTTTCTAGTCTTCTGACTACTCAAAGCGCTTTTACCCCGCAGGTCACACCGACACATTCACACACGGATGGTAGAGGCTGCTGTGTAAGCCCCCTGCAGGAACAGTCGAGTGACGTCACTCAGGCTTTATTAATGCAACCAGAACGTACCAAACTGTGACTTCTTATCAACCACATGTTCTGTGTATCTGCAGAGGATGAACTATAGGTGATGTCATAGTGCTGCTAATGTAGGAAACACTCTGCGGGTCACATTCAAAGGTAGAAACTGATGATGTATTTAAGGCACGATGTATTGTTTTCAAATGATCAGCGATCAATCACCGAAGCTTTCTGATCGTAAAATGTCCTTTCTAAATATTCACAGACACAATCTCCACATCAGAACCCCGCTGGAGCACAAACGTAAATGGACATTTTTGCCGAGATGAGCTTTTCATGCAACACGGACATTTTACAAATTGTTCCCGTCGTTCCTCCGTTCACTCTTCCACATTATGATCCCACGGAGGGAGGAAAAAGCCCCCACATCAGATCAAGTCAGATTACATTGTCTCGCTGATGGAACAATTTGTAAGTCAGTTTTGTCAGCATCTCGCTTCTGCAGGACTCCCAGGAGAGCAATGTGCGCCGGCCTCCGAACCATCAAGCATCATTTATTTTACCCAGGATGCCCTTTAACTTTATCATCATGACTGCCGATACATATACACACCCCGTCTTTGTATCTCCTCGTCCCTCACTGACACACACGCGGTTTATGATGATGGATATTTCTCTGCTGAATGAAGTGCGGGGAGCGTGGAGGGACATTTAGCATCCTGCATATTGGCGCCTGTCTCCGTCTCTGTCTGTTAATTCAGGGTCACGTCAGTCAGCCTGTGCAGAGATGTGAGGCAGAATAATCATTTAACGCATAAAAGCCTCGGTAAAGAATAGAGACGCATGAAAAGAGACGCAAAGACAAAAAGCGACCGGAGGACGAGCGCTACAATAACACCCTGTCTAATGATTCTACAAGCTCTTTTTTCGACTTCCATTTAATTTCACACAATGCCGTTAATTACTCGCTTTTCTTGCTGCTTGAGTCTATTGTGCGGGATTATTACAGAGGAGGCTGGAGGTTCATTATACAAAGAGACGGATGCACTTCACAGTTTTTCTAACTGAGGTACAGACAAGACATGGAGAGGTGAGCGAGGTTTATAAAGGACTGAACCAGAGATCCTGCAGGTTAAAGCAAATATAGCTTTGTGTCCACAGTGTTCAGTGTGTCTGCCTCTGATGCAAAGAACACACATTTACACGGAATAAATGCCTCAAATCAGCCCCCGCTTAGAGGACTACAGCCTCCATATGTAGACTGTCACGTCGTTAGTTCCTTAACAGGAAAAAAGTTTAGCATCAAATCTGTGACTGTGGAAGCGCATGTCTTTAGATCTTGCAACCTTGAGCAGCATCCGGAAACCGTGTTGCTTCTTGAAATTGCATTTTGGATTCTGACCAGGACGTCAAATCTGCTCCACTGTAGTTCAATCAGCAGCGTCAGGGTTTGTGATTCTGTCATTTTCAGGTCTTTTTGTTTCACTCAGACCTGATCGACCGGATCGTATTTCACGGACAGTAATCTGTGTTTGGGCATCAGGTCGTTTTTTTTTGGGTGTTTGTCCATTAGCATCAGAGAGAGTGTGTGTGTGTGTGTGATCTGTGTTTGTGCTTCTGTGGAGCGTCCAAAGGTTGTGTTTGCAGTAGAAACTGTAGCTGGTGTGTGTGTGTGTGTGTGTGTGTGTGTCCTTGACCACTGTGTGTATCCAGTCAGGTGAAGCAGATGAATTCTCCACCTTTTACTTTCTCTTTTAAAGGATTAGCTTTGAGTTAGTTGAATGTTTTTTCACTTGATCTCTACACGTAAAGATCACTTAACTTCCCTTTAATGTTTACGAGGGGTCAAAGGTGAACTGACTTGATCTTGTGTAGCTCGTCTCTAGTCTTCTGATTACTGACGGACCCGCTGGTTTAATCAAACACATCTTGTTACAGTGTAGTCCTGAGTCAGTGGTCTTCTTTCTGTTGTTTATGTTCTCACAGGGGGTTTCTGAGTCGATGAAAGTCTGGAGTTCTGATGATGTGATATTTGGCCGTGGGAATTTCCAGAGTTTTATTTCCGTCTGTTTTGGTAGCGGCTGGTTGAGAGGTATCGTCACTGTAGAGAAAAGTAAGCATGCAGAACGTTTACGTAAAGGCGGCTCACTTCTATCTGAGATAAAGAACTACAAGTCTGATCAACTTTTCTTTGAGACTCTCGTTTCTTGTAACTGGTACATGGAGGTCAGCAGACTGTCAGCTGTGGAGTATTTAGATGGAGCAGCTTCTCTGTGTGGGCTCTAATTAAAACCACTTGTCTTCAACGCGCAGCAGCTCTCACACCGACAGTGTTGCGTTCACTGAGTCACAGGTTGTCAGGGGGAAACCGTCCTGGCTGTAAAGTTTGGCTTTATGGTGGTTAAGGAGTCAGAAGTGACATCTTACAGGCAGCAGCTTAACTTTCTGACACTGGGAGCGGCTGGTAGCCTAGTGGTTAGTGTGCGCGCCCCGTGTACAGAGGCTACAGTCCTCCAAGCGGGTGGCCCGGGATCCAGTCCGACCTGTGGCTCATTTCCTGCATGTCATTCCCCACTCTCTCTCTTCCAAATTTCTGACTCTATCCACTGTCCTAGCTCTAAAATAAAGGCACAAAAAGGCCAAAAATAAATCTTGTTTTTCACCTGGTACAAAGAGAACATTGTTGTTTCACTGCATCCTGCCTATCTGGGATTTTTCGGCCACTTGGGGGCAGCAGAAACAAGCTGCAAACTCAACTCATCGGACATATTATAACGTTTAAATTGACGTGTTTAACTCCTTAGCAGAGTTGCTTATTTCTCCATCCAGCAGCAGGGCAGCGTTTTATTGTTGGTGCTTGTTGCTTGTGTACTTGTCTCTCTTTTAGCTCAGTTTTTGGGCTCCACCAGCTCCTGAGGGAAATAACGGTCTTTCAAGCTGCTAAATTCTCCGCTATGTTAACTCAGCAGGACAGCATGACAACATGCATGCCACACTTATACTGTCTTATGGTCTTTGTCATCTCTAAACCCTTCCTGCTGCATCACTCCTCAGTCTCCTGTCTTTTGAAAAGCTTTCCCCCACAGTGAGAGCCTCTTGAATTTTACATGTAGTCTTCTCTGGAGCTTCATGTTCAGTTCTAAAAACATCGTCTCTCAGATGGAGGTTAAGAAACACAGACAGATATCATCTGCGTCATCGCAGACGCTGTCTCATCAGAGAGCGATCCCGGCCCTGAGCCGCCGTCTGCAGGCTGCTCCTGCGTCTCGGTGACACTGCAGGCTGTGTGCTGAGCTGTGTCATAATCTAACCTGAAACACAGAGTGTGAAATACACAAACACCTCCTGCCTGTTCGCGCATTTCAGACCTGCATGGTGGCAGTGGACGGGAACAGAGAGTGAGAATGTGTGAGTGTGTGTGGTTTAGGTGGGTGGCAGCAGGCTGCTCACATGTGGTCTGCGGGAAAAGGCTTCTTATTTTTCTTACACTTGTGAATGGAAGATGGAAGTGCACTGACGTTCTTATAAACTCTTTCTCTTACATGCAGTATGTTGACATATATTCAGATCTAAACGTCCAGTAGGAACAATACGTTCTGGAATGCTTTCACTAGATTGTTTCAGCCTGCAATGGATGCAAATCCAGTCCCCTAAATCTTGTTGAAATCACTCACTTCAAAGCTACCAGACTCCATTGACAAAAGCAGAAATTTTACCTGTCAGGTTCACAGACTGTGAATATTAATGTAAGAAGCCTGAGTGACGTCACCCGTCTGTTCCTGCAGGGGGCGCTGGAGTCCCATCGTTGGCGGTCTCCATGCTGGAAATGCTGTCTCAGCCTAACTTTCAGTCAACCTAACGACAGGCTGAGAGCTGGAGCTGAGGCGGGGTTTAGGATCTTGACGAACTGTTACATCGCGCCCACCTGTCAATCATGTGAGCTACACGCCTAAGCTTGGATAACACGTATCGTTCTTAAAATCTAAACTGATGTATTATCAAAAAAATGCACCCCCCGTACAGTGTGACCATGAGGACAATAACTAATCAGGCCTATTTAGTTTTTGCAGGCTATAAAGATGTTGATTTCTGCTGTAAAAACGACTTCCGGGGCTCGAGGAGCCAGCCCCAAGTGGACACTCGAAGAACTGCAGGATTTTGCACTTCTGCAGTGGCTTCATTTTTCAACACTGGAGGTTGCCGCTTGGTCAGAACACAGGACTTGCTGCTTTGCCTTTGCGCCATTTGGTTTGATTTAGATTTTGGGACATCTTCTGTGTCGTTTAGCACACAATAACACCAAAATGATAGAGACAAGGGTAGATCTAGAAGATCTCCTTCTGGTTAACAATAAGGATCTTAATCATCAATATATAAAGATGTTTTTCTGTAGGGCTCCTTCTGTAGATTGTCACAGTTTCATTGAACGTCCTTTGATGCGGCACGTAGCAGATTAAAACTCGAGCAATTTCTTGGAGCAATTCACAAACGTTATTTATACCAATGATCCATTTAGAGCCCAGAATACGTCAAAATAAAGTCCAGGATTAGTATACATATTGGAATAACCCTTTTTGAAGACATGAGGACGTGTGTGAGTTCTCATGATTACAGTTTGACCTCTCGTCTCCACCACAGGAAACCCAGAACCACAGAACTCTCCTCCGTTATGTTGTCCTTTCTTACTTTCGTCCTCGAACTTAAAAACGATCTCTTTGGCTCTCCACATATTTTACCACCTCATTTCTCGCTTCTTCACGCTCCTTTTCTTTCCAATGTGTTTCCATTTCTTTGCATCATAGCAGTAGTCGCCACATGCAATCACATGAAAACATGTGGGACCTTTTTTTTGTATGTAGCATTTGTTGTTCTTATCATGCAATCAACATGCCACAGTTCATGCAGTGATGGTAATTATGACCCCACGTGCACACGCCCGGCTGATTACAGATGATGCGTGCACGCTTTAAAGAGGCAATCAGCAGGTTTCTTGTTTTTTCTTCGTCCGTGCTGCTGCTGTGGAGTTTATGCAGTTTTTATTCTTCTTCAACGTGTCATCAAAAGAAACGTCGGACCTGAAGCTGCATCACGTCCCAAATTAAGAGACATTTCGAGGGAGATACAAATTTACAAAAAATCTCTTTGCATAGAACTTGTTCAGCCCTTTCACAGCCGGTGATAAAATAGGACTGCTGTGTAATTGGCCCTTTGCTTCTTATTAGGACACTTAAGGTCCCCCTCTGCTGTCGGTTTTTGATGTGCTGTCAAAGTGCGGGGGATGGGTTGTGTTGTGTTGTTTACATCAGTTAAACTGGAGACTTGACTGAAAGAGTTGGGGGTTGGTGTCCTCTGTAAACCCATTGGTCTACATTGATTTCATTTTGAGTTACGTAAGGTTCATCACATGGCTAACGTCATTACTAAAATCCAGTTCAGTCTTTCCTAAACCCACGCAGCTGTTTTTGGTCTGACTGTCCAACTAGACGTTGCATCTTTAGGGTTAGGGGTGAGGGGGGTTAGCTTGCTTGCGTAGTTTTAAGTTTCCACACTCCTTAATTTACAACTGATTCCTTGTCGCCTGATTTTTGAAGGTTTTACTGGATGTTACATTTTTAGAGATTTGAAATCTTCCTTTGTTTTATTCTTGGCAACAAGTTGGTAACACGGGGCCAAGGGTTAGACACCTGGGCTCAGTCCATTTCTCGACATTTGTGTCTGTTATTAGATTACAAATAGAAATTCATGCCCCCTCAGGATGAAGTTAGTAAAACATTTACTGAACAACATTACTTACATTTCAGTAAATGATCATTGTTACACTCTTTAGCCCGAGGACAGCTGCACAGAGATACCAAGACGGCCTTTCTGGTCTTGTTTTCCTCCAGTTGAGTTTCATGTGCAGAATTTCTGTTTGTCTTGATTTTGAGTTGTTTTGTGCGTCTCCTCCTGATAAACGGCGAGTGTCTCTCCAGTTGGAACCAGTTTAAATCAGTGTTGTTCACTGTGTTTAGAGTACAGCCAGATCATAAGGTAAATCAGGGTCAGGTTAGAACGGCTGCTTCACCGCTGAAGGCCTCAGTAATGTTTGTCAAGTGCTTCCCATTTGGTCGCTGCAGGAGGGGACAGAACACACACACACACACACACACACACACACACACACACACACACACACACACACACACACACACACACACACACACTCTAATCAGTGACAGGCAGTACTTTCCACTGACTGTGACATGGTGTTACTCATGAATAAACCAGTTTAACAGAGTTGCTGCTGTTGACACACAGCGAGGTGTGAGTCCTTGTGTGTGTGTTTTGTGTGTGTGTGTGTGTGTGTGTGGTCCTCAACCATTAACCTGCTGGGTGAGCAGCTGTTCAACTCTGAAACTGTGTGAGATTTCTTTTCAGGGCTCGAGCAAAGTGTGTTAAGTTTGTAAAATGCTAAATTTAAACCATCGTGTTTCTACAGTCGGGAAAACGCTTCAAAATCTGGGAATTTTTCCTCGAGGTTCCTGAAAGTGCTCAAAATACCACCATATACATGAACCCACCCCTAAATAGTAACACTCCAGGAGGTAAGATACAACCAACACCAACACGAGGCGTATAAACAGGCCATGAAAACGAGCATGTTTGCCGAGGTCGACACGTTCTCTGCATGAGATAAGCTCGGGGTCAATATCTCTCATCTTTTGCAATAGGTCAGTAACGTTTCAGTTCTATTCAGGTTTGAAAGAAAAGAAATGAGTTGGCCTCTGATGAAGGCTTCTGATGCCTCGCATAGCGTTCCTCTTCCTGTGTCTGGTGAGTCGTTCAGCTCTAACAAAAAGCGTAACTTGGTCGTGCAGGTCCTCTGCCAGCAATACTGAATGAACCTCCATTGTTAAAGGGTTTGATTTGAGTGTTAATTGCACGCTTAACGACCTGATTTTAAGAACCTATTCCGTAGAAAAACGTGACCTTACTGTCTTCTTGAACTCTGAGAGCTTGTCCCTCATGATTAATTCTCATTAGAGACTTCTTATAAAATGTTTCCTCGGGTTAAAGCTTTTGGTTTTGGATTGTGACCTCAGACCCGATTACTTACAAGAAGTCTCGATCGTGGTTTGTGACTCATATTGAGCTCATCAGTGTCACATGAACGCCATTAAAGCCGAGTGTGTTTATGTTCTGTTGTCTCGTGGAGGAGAGTGCTCGTACAGGTTTTTGTCTTTACTGTGCGGTGTGTGTTGTTGTGCTGTGTGTGTGTGTGTGTGTGGCCTTCTTTTCCGGCTGCTCGTTTGACCCTGCAGGATTTGGCTTCTTGCCGTCCTCTGTTTATTTCTTGCCTTCTTCGTTTTACCCTCCCTCGTCTTGTGGTTCATCAAAACATCCGGAGAGAAGTTCACTCAGAATATCATTTTTAAAGAATCTGCATCCTAAACAGTTTAAACTGAGAAGTAAACGCTTTGGCCTCTCTCTAAACACAGAAGCAGGTATTTTATTACAGTCCTTTTTCAGCCTTTGTCTCATTACTGGCTGTAATCTTTGTTGTTGTTTGCTGCTCACACAGACTCTGAGTTTCCTGCACATGTTTGAAAATGAAAAGACTTCCAGAGGTTTTGGAGGTTTAATCTTCTTCTTCCCCCAGTCGTGAAAAGAAAAAACAAGATTTAGATGCGAGCCATCGAGGGATAACTGAGATTTTGTTGTTCGGTAATCCTTCTTTAAATCAACCACGACGAGCATAAATTAAAAAAGCAGAGGGGCTTGTATTTACTGCTAATAGTCCGACAATGTAAACCAGTTTGGTGCAGGATTCTACTCATTGATGATGTGCTTTTTATTGCAGATCTACAGATCATACCCCGGATACGTTTTTCTATTCTGTTGTGCAGGAAAATAATTTTTAAAGCTGCTAAACGGTAAATGGTAAAAACTGGATGTGGTTTCCTGCTGCTCTGAACGAGACGTTACGAGAACTTCACGAGACTGGACCCAGAACATGACGTCACGTTCTGCCGACGTATCAGAGCCAAGCATGGAGCAAAGTTGTAGGACACGCCCACCCCGGCAGCTCACTCAAATGTCCCTGTGACTGCAAACACAGCTGGCCAATCGGAGGAAAGGGGGGCCTTAAAGAGACAGCAGCTGAAATGAACCGTATCAGGCCGAGGCTGAAATGAGGGATTTTACTGACGTCAGTATCTGATTGAAAGGGAGGTTTTTTGAGCTACACATCTCACAACGCTGCTCAGTAGGCGTCCCAGACATGACATCATTAATGTTGAAAGTGAGAATATTAGATCTCCGTTAATTTCTAGACAACTTGAAGCACACAAAATCTCTTCTTTAAGGTCGAAAAGTCATGTAAGACACATTCTAATAAACCCAGGAGAAGATGAATCGGATTATTTAGAAGCTGTTTCCATCACATCTGAGAAACGGAGCCAAATATCAGGACCCAACCCTGGTTCTCTCACACAATCACACACAGCAGAGGAATGAAAGATCTGCAGCCATTTACAGTCACATTGTTACGTCTAACTGAAACCAAATGTCCGATTGTTTCCCTGCACACACACACACACACACACACACACACACACACACACACACACACACACACACACACACACACACACACACACACCACAGTGCTTACCGTTGGCTCGGTCTGCACGCATGTTTGTGCAGTCTTCCAGGAAAAACCCTTTGATCTGTTGGGGTCTACATGGGCAGTTTGGATTCACATGTTTGGTGTGTGTTTGTGAGTGAGCTCATTTCAGCTTCTCAGCTGTGATTATGGTCTGTACAGAAACCGACAGGATGGCTGTGGGAAGGTCGGGACGTCGTATCTGATCCAGCTGTGTGTGTGTTTATTTTTCCTCTAATTGCTACACAGCCGTCCTGTTGTCTGTGTCCGTTCAGCTTTATTTGAAAGTTGTCAGTCGCATTTCATTAATCCGTACGGCGTTCTGCATGTGGCGTGAATAAGATGTGGGTGTTTCTGAAATGTTCACTCCACATCTGGATCTGGATTCTGACGAACCCGTGAGGACATACATGGCAGCAAACCAGAAAACTGAGGCAACAGATGAAGTGAGACTTCAGCTCGGGTTTATTGTTGGATTGTTAAGGACACATAAGGTCAACGAGTTTAATAAACCTGCAGGTTGAAACTAAATCTGGGAGTCTTTGTTAACAGTCTGAAAAGCTGATTTCAGGGGTAGAAAACATCTTTGTGCATGGAGATGTCTGTGTGACTCATTTAAATCTGCTGACGCTGAGTCCTAATCATGCACTGTGGGAAAGAACTGGAAGCTGCAGTGATGTGATGTTGGATTTATCACCTGCTGGTTTGACCTGATATCTGGTCTCATATCTGGCAAACCGAGAGGCGTCCAAAACGGCCGTGTGGGGGGGGGCTACCTTCTCTGGTCCAAACAAATCCAGACCATTCAGGACCAGAATCTAAAGTTAGAAGGAGGACATACTGGCTGCTGCATTGTTGTCAGAGAAGCCAGCACTTCAACATAGCATGTTTCCTGAACGTCTCGCTCTCCGACAAGCAAAACTCGAAACTTTGGGCTTCAAAATTGAATTGTTAGGTCACAGCAGCTACACTTTGTATTTACGGTGAACGCAGCTCTAACCCTGACCCTGAGGCTGCTGGACTGCATTTATCATCCAAGTTCAAATAGTTCCCACTTAACCCCCCCACCCTGCTCTATTTCTGGACCGTGTTTGGTTTGTTAGCGGAGGCTGATCTGCATCCAGCTGTTATTTCCTGTTGTGCGTCGTTGTGATCTCTCGGATCAGCGGGTATTTTCCTGGAGGTGTGTTCGTCTGGAATGAACGACTCCTCTCCTCCTCCTCCACCATTTCTCCTCTCTTTCACTTTCTCTGCCTCTCGTTCTTTCCCCCCTGTTTGCCGTCTCATATTTCACAGTGTGTGTTTTTGAGTGTGTGTGTTGTAGTAAATTCCTGCTGCAGTTATGAGGTGATTAGTCATATGGTATCAGTTTATTTTGCCAGTAATGGAAACTGCACGCTGCCAAAACACCCACCTCCTTCTCTTCTCCTTGTTTGCTCCTCCTCCTCCTCTTCATCCTCTCTTTTTTACCCTCATGTCCTCTCCTTCCATTTTCTTCCTCCTTTAATCTCTCGCCCCTTTTTTTGGTGTTTTCCAGAGATTTGTAAACTTTCCCTCCTTCTATCATCACTTTCTTTTTCTCCTTCCTTCCCCTCCTCCATTCCCAATAAGACCCCCCCACCCCCCATGCTCCCAAAGTGAAGTTCACTTGTTGCCTTAAATCATCAGAAAGCCCTCCGTGGATGTTTCAGCTGACTGCGGCCTCTCTGATAAATATTCTACATGCATCTCGCACTCGAACAGGCTTAATGTTGTGTCCATTAAAGAGGGAAGAGAGATAAACGCACACACAGACGGGCTGAGTGTTTACATTTTATGGCTGCAGGACTGATTGTGCAGGAATGTGAGGACGTCTCGGTCATGTCAGCGCTGGATGACACGGATTACAGGTCATCCGGAGCTAAACAGCGGAAATTAGACGCCGATATGAGGGACATGGTGGAGTCACTGAGTCGCCCTCTTACTGTAAAATGACTGAATGTGTGATGATTTGTCTCAGAAAAGGGAGAGGACTTTCTTCCCCTTTAAAGCTCACTGTTGAGCTGTTTTCACATCTGCACTCCTGAAAATGTCGAGAGCATTTCAGGAGGACTGACCCTGAAATCCTCCTGACCTGGCTGTTCACATATGCACCTCACAGCTGGAGACTATCCTTGTCGGACTCAAGGGGGGGCGGGGGGTCTCCTGAGGCAAGACGACACCCTCAACGTAAAAAAGAACGACACAGAAGTGGTGGACGAAGCAAAAGAGTCGGCTAAACGATCCTATAATGAGAATATTTGCCTTCATATCAAACGAGTAGTTCAACAGAATCACAACATCAACTAAAGAGCGGAGAAAAACATCTTGGCGAACAACAATCACATGAATACAATCTATGGCCGTGCCACGATCGCAGGATATTAATATCACCACCCCCCCTTCCCACTCGCTCAGGATGAATTCTCCTGATTATATCCTGCTCACCCCAAAACGTGCACATCACACATTCACATCACAGCAGACAAACGAATATTTTGATGAACTGGAGTCGCTAAAGGCGTTCAGGAGACGGAGCACGTTAATCCTCCTGAACCACGACCTGCTCATCCACAGAGATTGTTTCTGAAGCTCCGTCAGGTGGTCTGCCTGAGCTCTTCAACATGTTCAGCAATGATGAAGAGAGAGGGTCCACGGTGGTTGCTTCCTGGAGTTGGATCTGATTGAGGTTGGTTCATGTTCTTTCTACAAATGAACAAAAAAAGCGGACTGACACCCGACTCTTGAAGCGCTCTCTGTAAGATTGTTTGGTCCGGTTTGATTGACGAGTTTCACACCAAACAACCCGCACTAACTTGGCAAACGGACTTGAGTGTGACAAAGGTTAGGTGTGTAAACGCCCTTACTTTATGGCCGCAGCCCGGCTCCCATTACTTCCTGTTTTCTGGAATATTTAACCAACATGTACAACAGTAAAGAAGTACAGTCTCCGCTCATACAGAGTCAGAGCGGTTCTGTTCTGATGTCCTTGAAACATCGTGTGTGGAACCGAAACTTTCGTTCCCCAGGAGAAAGTTGTACTTTGCTCTGTATGCGTTCACCACCAAGGACATATTGTCGACTGTGCACTTTAAAAACGTGGATTTAGTGTAAAGTTAGTCGGGGGGTATTCAGATCTCGTCCTGTCTCTCTCTCGTCTGCCCCCCCTCATGATAAAACAAGGTGTGTAGCAGCTGGAACCTCTCATTAATCCGACAGCGTTTGGTCGTATTTGAAGGGCGATCAGCGTGAAAATAATCAGAAGAACACATTTTCAAAGCCAGTGAGGGAGTGAGAGGTCGTGTTAACGGTGAGTTCAAGGTCCTGCCAATGTTACAGGGTTTGAAATGTAAATGTGTGCGAGTGATCGGCGCCTCTGGAACGGTGTAGCTGTGGTGTGAGCATGTGTGTGACTCCACAGGAGGCGGACATGGCATACTAAAGCTGCATCTCATTAACGTGTGCGTTTGTGTGTAAGTGTGTGTGTGGCAGAGAGAGAGAGAGAGAGAGAGAGAGAGAGAGAGAGCTGCCAAATAGGAGGACACCAATGCCAAAAACACACACACACACACACACACACTTGTACACACTTGTACACACTCTCTTCAGGGGTTATTTCTCAAGGACGCAGACGCACACACACACACACACTGCTGGTTGCCGTCTGCTTGTGGGTGAATCTGTCTCCTATCAGCATGAGGTCACACAGACCTCCAACAAACAAGCTCCGCCCTCCAGGAAATGCTTGGAGAAGTCAAAGTTAGGTTTTCCTCCTTTTCCAGCTGCCTGCATCTTAAATCTCCACTTTTCACTTTTCACTGCTTCATATTCCACCTAACTTAGATGATTTATCTCTACCAGCAAAACATCAAGTAAGTGGTATGTGACAGTCTGTATTGTTTGCCATAGATGTCCAGTATGAGGTGTGTGTGTGTGTGCATGTGTGTGTGTGTGTCTGTGTTTGTCCAGTTGCTGCTCACAAAATGACGGATGAGAAGAAACGGTGAAAAAACACATTCCTGATTCTAAAAAGCAAAGAAGAAAAGGTGATTGAAAAGTAGTTTTGTTTGTGCTCAGCAGACTAGTACGTGTGTGTGTGTGTGTGTGTGTGTGTGTGTGTGTAAGTGTGTGTGTGTGTGTGTGTGTGTGTGTGTAAGTGTGTGTGTGTGTGTGTGTGTGTGTGTGCGTGTCCACTGATTTGTAGGTGTAAAGGCTTTGCTCCGTCTCTTCCATTAAACACACCGTCCTCATTTCTGTTCTCTCTTCCCCTCTCTTCTTCTTCTCACTCTCACTTTTTCCACGATGCTCATCTCTCGCTTCACTGCTGTTGCTGAGGTCTGGACTCTGGGACACACACACACACACACACACACACACACACACACACACACACACACACACACACACACACACACACCACAGACAACGCGCTTCAGTACACTGGTCAGGAAATTGGACCCTCAACAGTCTGTATATTGGAAATGAAATTCCTCTGAAAGGCCCATACCACACACACTTTCCCTCATTCTTTCTCTCTCACACTGTGACACACACACACACACACACACACACACACACACACACACACACACACACACACACACACACACACACACACACAGTTTTGGAGGCAGGAGTCTGTTGCTGCTTGCTGGTTTTAACTATAGAGTTTTATCTGCACAAGCACTATCAGTAGTTTAAAGATAGAGCTGCTGCAGCTGAGTCACGGCTCTCTCCCTCTCTCTCTCCCTCTCTCTCTCTCTCTCCTTTTGTCTTTCTGACAGTCAGTGTCTCTCGCTCGTGTGTGTGGCTGACAGATAAGGCGTTGATGGTAATTACAGGACATGTAGCCTGTCAGACACAGACAGAGTCAGGCAGAGACGGTGAGCTCTGAGCGTCAGAGGATTTTCTATATGGATACCTGTATGGATTATTCTCACTTTAACTACTGTATGACTAAAAGATGATTTCTCCCGTCCTTTCTCACTCGCTAAGTTGTCAAATGTGGCACCTTAGTCCGAGGCCACAAGCTTACAAAATTCATATGTTTAGGTACGCCTCTAAAGGATTTCTGGTCGCTGTTCTCGACCTTATAGATTTGATGATGTGTCGGCTGACGTAGTACGAAGAGGGAGGATACTGGGCTTTAATTCTGTCATTAAGAATCCATTTTAACATTGACCTAAAATGTAAGAGACGTATAGTACAAACTTCAACAGTCCTGTAGGTAGAGAAAGTTTGAAAGTTACGTAATGCACTTAACAATACGTACATTTTCCACCTTAAACAGTTTCAGTCGATCTAATAGTACGATGAAGGCGTCTCTCCCATGTCCACAGAGCGCCCCCCGTCACCTGTTTACTGCACGATGTAACTTTGACAGCATGCTGCGGTCTCCCTGCGTGAAGTGCGCACGGTCTTCTTGCGAAAGGTGTGCACATTTTGCATAAATGAGTCTCATGTTTTAACCTCGGAGACGCTCCTTTCATAGTTTTTATAGGTGCTTGCTGTAGGCGAGGTTTCAAAACATTAGAACATTTTCAGCTGGATACTTTCTCTCGTCACATCACTGTAGTTGTTTTCTTTTACGTTTCGAGCAAATGAAGACAGTTTTGTGTCGAAATTTTTTCCAAAGAGCTTCAGAGAAACACTGAATCTGAAAAACAAACTGCTTCATTCACTTTGTCTGTTTGTTCTGGAGAGGAGATGACCTTTGCAAAAAGATTCAGGTTAAAACCGTATGAGCAATGAACACCTGAGGGCAGCGACTCCTCTGATAAAAAGTGAGTTGACTTTTTGGGGGCAACCTCAGGCCCTTCCCCAACAGCACTACAATTTCCATAAAGCATCTTTTATTCACTCTTTCCTGTCTCCTAAATCCGGTTTATTTCACCTGAAATGTGTATTTCACCAGCATGATTTATTACGCTGACGTGGACCTGTTTTGTTGCAAAGTAATGAGCATTATTCAGGCCAAATGACCGCAGGCGTTCATGTGTAAAATAATGTCTAGACGTCCTAATTATGGTCCTCACTGCAGGTTCACATACAAAACTATGTTGGAACTATAGTTAAATGAAAACCTTTACATCTTGGCAAATATTTAACATTAAAGGTCACATATTCTCCTCGTCTTACACCAGTGTAAATAAATCAGAGCTCCTCAAAACATGTCATGCCTATAAACCCCTCTATTTCAGCCCTGCTCAGAACAGGCTGTTTCTGTGTCTGTATCTTTAAATGTAAATGAGCTGTGTCTGACCACGCCCCTCTCTGGAAGGGCTTGGGTGGCTCGGGCTTTCTCGCTCCTTGCCCTATTGTTTACGGTGAGAAGGCAGACTCAGAGGGCAGAACAAACACCTAGCTGTGGGAGTGTAACCCACCTGGGGGAGGGGTTACTGCCCTTTGTGATGTCATGAAGGGAAAATCTCCAAACGGCCTGTTTGAGCACACATTTTCTGAAAAGTGGAGCAGGCAAAAGACGGAGAGGATGGACTTTTCTCATAATTGCGGGGTTTGTAGACTAGGAACACATGTTAGTGTTAGAGGAACATGGTGAAGTGGATTTTGAATAATATGTGAAAATAAGTCTAACTACGATGTGAAATTTAAGCACAAGAAGGCATAAAAATTTGACTTTTTAAAGCAACGTTTTTCAGAGTGGATGTTTGTTTGCGCGTCACTCTCCTCCAGCCTGCAGTGGATTCCCACAAGCGTCAGACTTTCTTTTTCCGTCTGTTCTTGCATTACAAAGACACAGCATGAGCGCCTGACAGCTTGACAGTCTGAGCGCTGTTGAGAAGCTCTCCTCAGGTGGTTTATGTGCACGCTTGTGCATTACACCTACAGGTGTGTGTGAATGTGTGTGTTTGGAGGTTTTGATGAGTTAAAGTGGGACCAGGAGGAAGTGTTAGGCATGGAGTAGTGTTTCTGTTTGTGTTGGTGCAGCTTCCTTCCTTTAAAAAGTGGTTCATTGATGATCTGGACAAAAAAAAAAGGATTTACCATGAATCAGACGTTTTTCCTCCTGGATTACAAAGCAGAGATATGAGCGCACATTCTCTTTCGAGACTCGCCTTTTCTGCACACTTGTTGTAGCTCTTAAAATCTGCCATTAGCTCAGCTCAATAAGAAGCAGGCTGATGGAGCTGCTTTCTTTTCATTATTTCTCTTGTTAAATTGCTCTTAAAATTCATTCCAAGGTGATATTAAAAAAGCTCCGGTTCAGCGCCTCCAGAACTGTAATTTCCTCTGTTGCAAATATCCCAATTTATCCTCCCAGCTGTTTGCAGCCCTGAACTGGATTCCCCATTAACCCAGAGGCTGAGGCACTTTGGTAAAATTCCCATTAACCTCCACAATGAGTTGTTTGGTGAATTCCCATTAACCTTCTGCATTGGCTGTTTATCAGACAACAAAGATGTGTTCGTGGGAGTGTTTGGAGCTTGTTTCTGGCTCATTTGGAGATATTTTCTCCTCTCCCACTGGATTATTGCGGAAATTAGGGTCACATAGAGTCAGCTAAGCGAATCAGTCAGGCGCTTTGTTAGTTGTTTGAGGACTAATAGGGAAGTTTGAGGAATGTATAAAGCAGATTTTCCCAAACTTACTTAAATATAAAGACCTCCGTGTGTCTGAGAACGTCCTGGGTTTAGATGGACCCAATCTTGGAGCCGATTGACTCTCGGCCAACGATACATATCTTTGTAGGAGTGACAGCCAACTTTTCAGGCTGCTGATGTAGCCAGTGGTTCATTGAATTCCTTTTTCATGTTTTGCCTTTGCTTAAAGTCCGACCACTCACTTGTTAAACCCAGATGGAGTTCGTGTTGAAAGACGTCTTGTAGCTGATTGCTAACTACACTTGAATGCAGATTTCTTTTTCCAGGCATTAATTCAACATAAATTGCAGAAGATGAACGCTGACGAGTTCCAGGATTACATAACTGCAGGTTACGTTCCACCGATTGCTCGCCTCATAGACAATTTTCCTGTCTACAGCCAATGCCTGCTGAAACGCTAGTTTACTTCTCGTACTACAAACCATAAATATAAAAACTATAAAAAGGGATTAAGGTGGATGCTGTGGTTTTGCACATCCTCCCCATGTCTACATTGGTTTCCTGTAGTTGTTGCAGTCTCAGTCCGTAGAGGGTGAGGTAGGATGAAGATCAAGCTCGCTGTAGATTTGATTCAGAGTATTCATAACGTGTTTACCTAACCTTCTTCCCTTAGTGAGCTGAGAAATACGGTGGCCCTGAAGGTCAACTGGAGAAACATTTCATGAAAATCAACATTTTTAATGAAGCGCAAAAATGTTTCGTGTAACAGAAAAACTGTTAATGGAACTCAACAACGTTTCGTGAAGTGCAAAAACATAACGTAACACAACCTCCTGCACTGGCAGGAACATAACGTAACACAAAAACAATTAAAGAAGCGCAAAAACATTTAATGGAGCGCAAAAACATTTAATGGAGCGCAAAAACATAACAAGAAAACATTAAGTGAAAGATTTGTACGTTTTGTGAAATGTTCATGACCTTGGTCCCTTCTCTGCAGCCTAAAGTTAAGACATATTTTTTAATAAATGGACAAAGAGATTGATCAAGTGCAGCTAAGTTCTGCCTGAGAAAGTGTGCAGTTATGTAGCTTGGTTGCTGGTTTGGACCGAGTTTGGAGGCTTTCAGTTGAGATATTCGACTCCAGAGCTCTTGAGATTTGGCAAACAAAGCAGATAACAGAGAGATTCTTTATTTTATTCATGGAAAAAGTAAAGCTTGGGTCAAACTTTAAGGGTGCTAGATTACTGGGATCACCTGCAACCAATGGGTAACAAGCAGCAATAAACCTGATAATAAGCAATATATATTTATTGCCTTCATCTTGGCCTCGGTGCCATCACACAGTAGCTTAAACATTTCTGAATAAACCAGAAGCCTCTGAGAGTCTGCAGAGATCAGGTCACACTCGGAGTGTATGTGAGATTTTGTGCTTTCTCTCGTGTGTCTCATGCCCAACGGTGTGTGTCCATCCATAATTTAAACATATCCAGACACCCACACACACAGACAGAAGCAAGAACCACACGCACATCTGAGGATGGGGCTTTGGTTTGAGGTCAGCGAGCGTGTGAACGGAAACGTGGAGTCGTCTTCATGCAAACAGACGAGTGTCAGGACGAGGCGAGACGGAAAACGGAGACGGAGGAAATGGGACGTTGGACAAATTGAAAAAGATGGTTCAACAGAGCAGGAATTAAAGGGAAAAAATAATAGAAGACGTGATAGAAATGTAGGAGAGGACAGGGAGCGTGAGTGGATCTGAACGCTTGACTTCCCCTTAGTCGGCCTTCAGTTATGAAACTGAGTAAATATGAGTGAGAGACGAATGATGCAGTCTGCAGCTCGACGCTTTCTTAATGTTCTGTGTCATCTCAGTCAGTGTCATTTCCACACTGATTTCCCCGACATTCATTCAGCATTCAGCAGCGGACACACTGAACTAGAGTGGAAGATAAACAGTCAGTGGCAGCAGGGCCATGTTCACACACACACGCACACATTCAGCCATGTGGTGGACACTGAAGCTTCAGTGTTTATCCAGCTCTGCATCGGTCTGTAAACCTTTCTGCATTCTAACCTCTCTCCATTTTTCAAAAGCATCTCCAATATTGATCCTAGTTTGAGCACGTTTCTGCTCGTGGAGCTTATTAGAAACATGCAGAGGCTTTTTAGGTCGGGTACAATCACTTCTATCTGGACCAGTTCTCTTGCCCGCTTCCATCGCTGCAACACCTGTTGGTTTGACCTGATAACTGCTCTCATATCTGGCAAACCGAGGGGCGTCCAAAACGGCCGTGTGGGGGTGCCTTAAAACCGCCTACCTTCTCTGGTCCAAACAAATCCAGACCATTCAGGACCAGAGCTTACTGACGTTGTTTCCTCCTCTCTAGATCCTTAAATTATAAAAGTATTAAAATGAAAAGCAGGGGTAGACCAGCAACTCCCGTTCTACGTGTTATTATAATGAATCTTTGTCTCTAAGTGGAAATATCTCCGACTCATTGACACCTGAAACATTAAATAAAGCCTCAGCTACTTACTACAGGAGTCTCAAGAAATACGTTTGAATTTTTTATTTTGGAAACACACAAACGTAACTGTTAGAGGCAGAGAATGATAAGCAACTCCCGTGTGCCGTTAGGTACAGTTACTGTTTTTGTCAATGGAGTTTGGTGACTTTGAAGAGCCGAATATATCGGCTGTTTCTGGGTCATAAAAAAGCCTGTTCCTCCTTCACATAAAGGCTTATCTCTGTAGGGATCTTGTCTGTAATGTTGTCAGACACTTACAATAACAAGCTGAGCCTGTAAGGGACAAACAGAAGAACTTTTAAGAGACGTTCTTTTGACATTTTTAGTGCATTTGCCCGCAAGGATTCAGTTTCAGGTGTTGAGCGCATTTTTGCTGCAAGTGATCTGCTGAACATTTAGTTATTTCACTCGCCAAAAATATCGAAAGTTGGCTCAAATTATATATATATATAAAAAATGAAATTCCCTTGTAAGTGCAGTTCTTGAGAATGTGTAGTTTGGTACTACCCACTAGTGTCAAGACCACACAAACCGAGACATCAAGACGTATCTGAGACCAGAGTGCTCCGAGACCGAGGCAAGACCAAGACCAAGGCCGGGCGAGACAGAGACAACATCTTGTGTGCAGGGGGCGTGTCACTCATTTAGACCGTAACACCGGGAAGGTAGCGGTCGTAACCGGGGGAGAAAAATCAAACTACAACTTCAAGTGATCTGATCACAGTGATGCTGGGAAAAATAGCTAATCAGTGGTGGTCATGACCGGTGTTGACTTAAAATCCGGAGTCCGCTCAGTCTGAGACCGAGACCAGACTGAGTAAGAAAGTTTTCAAATTCCGAGACGAGACTTAAAACGTGGTTTCGAGACCGGTCTTCAGACCCAGACTGATTTTGAGTACTACCACACTACTGCTTGTACTCTTTGGTATTTTTAGGGTTAATGAACTTTGAAATCTCAAGCAGCAGGAAGCTCATATCTGACATTAAGTCTTGTAAATATTAGAATCATTTTGAAAGCGGATCAGCAAGTTGTTGATTGCTGTCATGTTAAGAATGAAGGAGGGCCTGCAGCGAACTCCTAATGCTTGTTCTTCTTACAAGTCTTCCTCATCACAAGTTGTCAGCTCTCATAATATGTACATCACATCTTCTGAAGCACTACTTCGAGGTATTATGGGAAAGGAAAAAGCTCTTTCATCACACAGACACACATCCTGTTCTTAGATGACTTGCAGCTTGAAATCTGTAGAAGAACCCATGAGAACGGGCGTGTAAGTGGGTTTGAAGCGTCTTGACGGTGATTGATACCAGCAGGGAGCTCTGAATGCAGACCACACTGCTGCTCCTTATCACCCACACATCCGGCTCCAAAACAAGACGTCGACTGTTTGTGGAGGGGGAAAAAAGACGTGGTCTGACTGCTAGCGTGAAGACAGCGTGCGTTAAGAAGAAGTTGTGTTGACAATCTTTGTCACAGAAACCCTGACAAGCTGCAGAAAAAGAATCTCTGTTGTTGGAAGCAGCCCTCTCTTTGAAGCTGAAGAAAAGAGCTGCAGGCTTCAGATTAAAAACGTGACGCCTGTGCTCACAGATGATTCATTGAATTAGGCCTAAAATCTCCGGAGCATTTGGCGTTTAACTGCACAGAGATGGATGAATAGTTATCATAATTGTTATTACGGGTCTTTTGCTGCGCTGCATCTGTCTGTGTTCTGTCTCTGAGCTCTTTTTTCCGGTCTAATTGTTTCTAAACTGCAGAGTTAGAGGTCTCAGAAGAGAGATGAAAGCTGCACCAGGCGACTGAATTATCGGCTCAATTTTCCTTTTAGCTGGAAAATGTAGATTCACGTTTCTCTCAGCGACGTCTGATCTTCATATGGTCACTTATGGATGTCAATAGAAGTGATTGATTTAAGCTTTAAATGTCAGATAAATAGAAGGCAGTGAATGAACGCTGTCTGCAGAAAGAACGTCTCACAAAAATGTTCTTTAGTTAACATCCGTGCACAGGATGTCGGAGTATTAAACCCTCATTTTAAAGAGTCATTTCTGTTAGCTTTTATCCTGTGAAGTTCGTGCATTTGCAGTGTAGAAGTTTTTACGGAGGACTGATGAAAAAACATAAATAAGAGACAGATATGACAATATGTGTCACATAACCCAACAACAGATATGTCACAGCGAGTCCCAGGTCACTGCGTGTTTTCATTCTAATCGTCTTATTTTGGGTCATAATAAACCTTTGATGACGGGTCAATCAAGTAAACTAGTACAGAAGTTTGAATTTGACTGGAGTTTGGTTTGATTCTTCTGATTCACCACTTTGTTTCCTCAACCCCGTGAAGGGCGCGGTGTAACGGTTCGTCAAGAGGCCCGCCTCAGCTCCAGCTCTCAGCCTGTCGTTAGGTTGGCTGAAAGTGAGGCTGAGGCAGCATTTCCAGCATGGCGGCTGCTGCCGATGAGCCTCCGGAGCCCCCTGCAGGAACAGATGAGTGACGTCACTCAAGCTTCGTCCATTAATGTCTACAGTCGACTCAGGAGATGCAAACTTACATGAGGGAGACTCGTCTCTGCAGAGAGCAGGTTCGAATGTGTTTGAATGTTACGTGTCATTTTCAACATTCGTTTGAAGTTGAAGTGACAGCACTAATATAGAGATTTCAAGGTTATAAAATAGTTAAACTTCATTAATGTCACAGCCATGTCGTATAAATCAATATAACTGATTTGGAGTGAATAAAGTCTTGCCTTGAAATCGGATAAAGGCATGGTTTTGAATACCTGCATTGCCTCCGAGTCCTGAGAAGTACAGATTGCATCCCTCTCTGCTGCCCTGAAAAGTTATGACTAATATCCAGGATATATTTGTCCTCTGGCTCCGCTTTTATCCTCAGCCTGCCCTAAAACCCGACTGGAAGTGCAGCGTCCAGCTCTTCTGTGACTAAAGGGGCCAAATAATTTATGACTTGTGGGAGTTTTCTCTGAAGTCCAGCAGGTTTTTTGTTCCGAGACAGAGAACAACTCGGAATGGAAGTGTTTGGAGCCAAAAATCTCATCACAGAGAGCGAGTGATGGTGGAGTCTGTGGTATTGATCAAGCACAGCCAGATATATCGTGGTCATTTCGCTGCTATGGGGGCCAGCAGAAATCTTTCCTAATGCTCCTGTTAGAATACAGATGACAGACTTTAATGAAATACGACACGTCCCTGTCTCCATGTCTGTAAACTGCTCAGACGTTAAATTAACATTTCACACAAAGCAGAGTGGGAACAGAGAGTTTTAGTAAAAGCTGCAGCAGAATCTGTCAGCATTTCTGACTCAGCCGAGTTACAGCGAGCAAAACAAACTACAAGACGTGGTATTTAGTTTTCATTCGAACACACATAACAGTTGGAAGGAAAGTGGACCCCCTATTTCTAGAACTGATCCATCCAGGATAGAAGCTTTGTGTCGTACTGAGAGTATGTTTGTGTTTCTCCTAAAGGAGGGAATCTACCAGAGAACAGAAACAATTTGAAGAAACTGAAACCTTGAAAGAATTGAGAGAAAGTAAAGTGAAAAGTAAGATACAGGCACCTGAGGCAAGACAACAAAAAAAGATCCAAGTATATTTTTTAGTGTCATCTTCACTCTGAAACGATGGGGCTGCACGGTGCTGCAGTGGTTAGAGCTGTTTCCTCACAGCGAGGAGGTTCCTGGTTTGAATCCCCGTCTGACAGGAGCCTCTCTGTGTGGAGTTTGCATGTTCTCCCCGTGCATGCGTGGGTTCTCTCCGGGTACTCCGGCTTCCTCCCACAGTCCAAAGACATGCTCGTTAGGTTAAACTACCCGTAGGTGTGAATGTGAGTGTGTCTGGTTGTCTGTCTCTATCTGTCAGCTCTGTGATTGACTGGGTGTAACCCCGCCTCTCCCCCCATTGACAGCTGGGATTGGATCCAGCCCCCCGCGACCCTGAATGGGGAAAAGTCTCTGTGTAGTAATGTCTTAATCAAGAAATGACTGGTAATGAACAGCATCATTACTTTCAGACCAAGATATGTTCTTCATTTGATCCCCCATGACTTTCATCTCCTTATTTGGCGACATGGGGAAACATTTTGGATCAGTGGCAGGTAGGAAATGAAGATTCATGAGTGGAAGTATCAGACCAAAGACTTCTAACATCCTCGACCATCTCTAAGTAAAACGTTACGAATCATCCACCATCCATTCCCAAATGGTAGTGATATTAGAGAGTGTGATAGTGTGGTTTCATAATGAGTAATAATGAGAATTTACGACACTGGCCATTGGTTTAAACTCCAGTATGACACAAAAAAGAAGTTATTGATCTCTAGCTGGCAGTCTAACAAGATTGATTAAAGAAGTTGCAGATAGCGAAGAGGTCAGGAAGAGCCCAAAGAGATTCATAGATATTAAAATGTATTCAGCTTCTCCCTCTGCAGTGCCATCCTGCACAATTAGCTCCATCTTTCTCTGTACTCCCGGTACATCCAGATTGATTATTTGATATTAAAAATGCTCAGCGCCGCATCGAGGTTTGGTTTAAGGAAGAAAAACTAAGCACAGGAGACAGATCGACAGCTCCGGAGACGGATTAAATGGCCTGGATATTCTGCCTGTGAGTCCTGCAAGTCGTCTAATGAGTTTGCGACGGCCGGAGGGAAGACGAGGTGGTAGAGACGGAGAGGATTTAATAAGACCACCAGCAGAGACACAGAGAGAGATGAAGAGCAGCCGGGTAGGACTGAGTTTCACCCTGTGAACCTCATCATGGAAATAAGCTACATTTCTGATTGCTTTGCTGTGTATGTACTTGTCCCTGTGAACAGGTGTGTGCGTGTGTGTGTACAGGTGTGTTTGTGTGTGTGTCTGCAGATTCAGCCTCTCCATAATCTGCAGAACTAAAAGTTTTAACTCGGGTTCGTTCTCTTGTGTTCAGTTAATGCCAGAATTTTAAAGTTTCATGTAAACAAATGAGTCGTCTGCATAGAGTCGGAGGGAAAATGGCATCTTTCGACTCCCTAACATCCTAATCTTGTGCAACTGTAAATATCACCCAGCTTGAACTTGGTGTATCATCACTTTTCAGTCTGCTTAAGTGAAATGAAGGTGGTTGTTTTGGATCTTTTAGTATGTTTTTGAAATGTTAAAAACTGATCTCCAATCCGATACGTAGCCCAAAGTTGGTTTGGTTCTTATTTCTTTAAAGTGTTTTCTTAGGTTTGGAAGTCCGGTTGTTCTCCTTGAATTGTACTCTTGCAACTAAACTCCGCCATTATGCCCTACAAAGAGCGTCCCTGAGTGGGCGGGGCCATCTTTTTTACCCCACGTGGTGGCAGGGCTTAACTTGAGCAACAAATCTGCTCAATTCTGTGTCACAGAACCCAACCAGCGTTTAGATTTCCCAACTTCCTCAAATGCATCACAAATGAGCGATCTGGCCTCCGTTCAACAAGTTTTATTTTTAGGCCTTTATTTGATAGGACAGTGGATAGTGTAGGAAAGAGAGAGGGGGGAATGACATGTGGGAAAGGAGCCACAGGTCGGAATCGAACCCAGGCCGCCCACTTAGAGGACCACAGCCTCCGCACGTGGGGCTTGACCTAACCACTAGTCCATCTGTCTCCCAACGAGCAAGCTTTTAAAAGTTGGTGCTTAACTTAAAGAAGTAACAGAAAGGGAAAATCTCTTCTTCTTTTGTTTATTGTCAACAGATGAACAAAGTAGCGTTGTCCAATAACAGCAGCTCATTTAGACGACCAGCTGTTCAACAAACCAAAGCAGCAAACATACGACCTTACATTTAAAACAGCTCAAACACTTTTCTTTTCACAACTCTCTCTCTCTCTCATCCCAGAAAATCCCTTCAGTCAGTTAACCTTTGACCCCGGCCTCAATAGTCGGGCAGTTCATTGCCCGAGTCAAAGGGTTACGACCCCGGAGAAGCCCCTGAGTGATCCCTGACGAGCGTTCACACAGAAGCTTTGTGTCTCAGATAATGCTCCGACATGTGTTCTCTTGTAAACACGGGCCGCTCTGAGGAGTCATGAAGCAGAGGTGAAACATTTTCTGTGATTTTATTCTTCTGCCTGAACACAGGACTTAAATCATCCTTACAGAGTGGATGTTTTTATTTATTTTTTCAAAAGCTGACTTGAAAATTAGCCAGTTTCTAGACTCAGACATGTCTTACTCAAGACTGAGCAAGACCACCACTGATAGGCTATTATCGCACGTCATTACTGTGACTAGAAGGAAACGCCTCTTTCTAAAAGAACAAATAACTTCATTTGTAGTTTCATTTAATAATTCCAGGCGTGTCAAATTAGTGACACGCCTGCTGAACACAAGATGATGAGTTTTCAGTGACATTTAAGGTCTTTGTCTTGCCTCGGTCTTGCGCTGCCTTGGTCTTGGTCCTGACTCGCTCTGGACCCCTACATGTCTTGGTCTGTCTGGTCTTGGGTATGTCTTGGTCTTGGTTAATGTGGTCTTCACTACAACACTTCTGGCTTAATGGTGCTGGAGTAAACTTTAAGGTTTGACAAGACTGTGCTCTGACAGCAAAAGCAATTTCTTCCAAGCTATGAAGCCCCTGAAGTCTAAAAAAAAACTTCCTTTAGGACTTCAGGGGCTCCGTACCAAGCGGCTACATCCAGTGTTTAAAAATGAAGCCAATGCAGCCTTTTAGCTACAGACTGTGGTCATGTAGAGTGAGTTACTAATAAGCGCTTAATAGTGACTAATAGGCAGCTAGTATGCTACTAATTAGCATGCTAATAAGCAGCTAGTTCATGGTGAATATTGTGACCTTAACTAAAAGTTTTACTGAAAGTTTTTTAACTGATTAGAAGGAAAAAAAGTGGGTTAAAACTGTTGGCGACACGATGTCAGACGTAAGAGCAGTAAAATACTTCAGCATCATTGCATTGAACTGCTTCAACTTCAACTCACACTTCAACTTTAACTTTATTTGTCCCCGAAGGACGATTTGTTGTGCGGTAAGACAGTACAAGGACGCTTCTTCTTAATGTTCCTTCAGCACAACAACACAAAGTCAAACCACAATGATCCTGCTGACAGAAGACAAACAATAATGTTGCAAAGTGTTTTCCAAGAAGTCCAGCTGTCGTGTTTATTAACCGTTTCTCTCTTTAGTTTGTTGTTGAGGTTGGAGAAGATGCTTTCCCTCCTCGTTGCTCAACCTTTCTTTCTTCATGTTTGGTTCTCTGGGCGTCCACCACTCCCTGTCACAGAGTCCTGCCCACATGTGTTCAGTCCCTTACATGGGAAAGGGAAAGCCCCCGTCGGCCTCTCAGGAATACTGCATGGCTCTGGTATGACGTAGTACGAGATAATTAAAAACAGACCCACTTCTCTGTCGAGCTCAAAGAGGAATGACCTCTGTGGAGATCTGCTTTCTGATGCTTTTCTGTTCTCTACATGTCAGATTGACTTTTTACCCCCCTTTGGAAACAGAGAACTGGTTTTAGCTCTGGGAGGAGAAACGTTACAGTGGCGGCTGTGGGTCAGTGGTAGAGTCTGTTGTCTCTCAACCTGAAGGAAGGTCAGGGTTTGGAGGACACTTAAACCCAAGTTGCTCCTGCTGCTTCGTCTGTGGCGTGCAAATGTGCTCCTGCAGCTACATGTCCGATGTGTCGTGGGAAGTACAACCCCAAATTACGCCTGAAGCGCCATATAAGCTCAAGTCCATTCATAAAACAAAAGTTTGGATCTCGAGGATCTCCTTCTTATCTCCAGTTTTCAAATTATCTGTATTTTGAGGACAATTCTTGGATTTTTTTTTTTTTAACCGTGCACCCATCAAGCTTCCTGCTGTGATTTGGAGGTTTCATGAAAAAGAAGTGCAGCAGTTTACCTAACGCAGTCATTCAGATTGATACCTGTGGGATCATTCCCCTCCTCTACATGATGCATAACAAGAAACCCAGAGCAGTTATAGTTGTGTCTTTGCCTCTCTGCAGCTGCTAACCTCTGCTGAATCACTCTGCTCAGACTTTGTTTATCGCCTTTTTCTGTCCGAGGATTATGGGATTTGCCTTTTTCTCAATGGACCCGATGATACATAACAGAAGCAGCAGCAGCAGAAAGAGAGCTTTAAATGTGCAGCACCATGTGATGAAAAGCATCGGTGCGATCAGGCTTTGTGTTTGTGACACGCCTCTTTATTCCTGCATCAACATTTCTGCTTTCATGTCTGACAGAGAATTGTCCTTGTTTTTAAAAATCCTCCCTCTGGGAAATGACAGAGTGAATTTTAATAGGAGTGCCTTTTTTGTGTGTTTTGCATGAAAGACAAAAAGTCTTTGTGTTCACGTTGGCATGAAACAGTTTGCCAGCGGCTGACACACACGAGGATTGTTCAGTCGGTACATGTAGCTCTGCTTTCTTTAACATCAAAGACCAGCTCTTCTTCTTCTTCGCTGGTCTGAACAGTCTGCTCTTTGCCAACTAATCACACTGGGATTCGTATTGATTTGGATGTCTTTGGGTCTCTTTCTTATAAAGAGTGCACAAAGACTCTTTAAGAATTCGTCCTTTACTTATTCAGAAAGAATCCATACGAGGGATCAGTGTGTTCCCAGTAGATTGTTGGTCCTGTGCTTCATACGAACACGTTTTGCCTTCGCTCTGACGAAGACAGCATCATACCAAGCTTTCTCACATGGCAACAGAAAATATTACATTCCTGGGGCGCTGGTTTAGCTCAGTGGTTGAAGCATGCGTCCCCATAAACTACAGCTCAGCCCTTGATGAAGCGGCCTCTTGGTTGGACTCCCACCCTCAGCCCTGTGCTGCTGTCATCCTCACCATCTCTCCATATTTTCCAGCTGTAACCACTGTTGTATCCTATAAAAGCAAAAGGCAAGGCCCATCGTCTTTCAAATGTTTTAATTACATGCAGCCTCTTTAATTCCTGTTGTCCATACTTCCTTGCTGCTGAGGTGGAGGTCGGAGTAGGCCGTGCATGAATGAGGACGGCGGTGGTTGTGGGGACGTCACAGTCCGATGGTGGTGGCTGGGCGTCAGGGACGTCAGGTGGTAGTAGTGCTGGATCACCTCACTGAAGGTTAGGGGAGCTCCGTCTACTTGAGAGTCTGGCTTCTGCTGCCAGGACAAGACCTCCTGGACTTCTAACACACTGACACAGAAGAGATGAGATACGTTACGATGTGATGGGAATTTAACTTGTAAACAGAAGAATACTGGAAACCACAAGCAATAAACAAGAGATAATGCACATGATCCAAACACATTGCACAACACAAAAATGCACCCTGACGCTACTGCACAACCCGCACAGCCTGACCGCACGTTCTGCACAATGGTTTTTAAATAAGAGTGGATGCACACAAACTCGTAATTCAAATTCGTAATTTCTCTAGTAATAGTTTATGAAGGGTTATTATGATTATCTTCAAAGTTTCATTTAACTGCGTGTAGATTCAGAAAAGCAGCATTTAGCTGTGCAACAAAGCTAAAAGAAGCTTCCAGAAGATGTGATGTGCTCCCACTTTGCCAAGTGTAGTAAATGCTCCATTACTGCATGTGTTTTTGGAGCTACAGTGTCTTGTATTACAAGAATGCCTGAAGGAGTTCAAATTAAATCAGGTTCAGTCTGGTCGTTTTAGGAAAGGAGCGTGTCGCCCTGCAGAGGTTTACAGTGCAGGTAATGGTCCCTGTGTGTCCCTGGTTTGTCTTATGAGTGGATCAGACTGTTTTCACTGACAGCAGAAGGACCTTGTAAATCTTCTGTAAAACTTCAAGATCACATTAAGGTCGGAACAGAACACGTATAAATGTCAGTGAGATTGAATGTGCAGAGGAGTAACAAGAATCCAACTTTCTGAGAGGACGTCCAAGAGGATATTTACCAAAAATAAATCACTTGAAGCCAGATTTAATGCTTAATGGTTTGAATTTTTAGACTCTGTGAAAAGAATTACGTCTGTGTTTTCCCTGGACTTTAAAGGACCAATCAGTAAGGTATACTGAATGAAATGATGAAATTACCTTACTATAGGAAACATGCTATGTTGAAGTGCTGGCTTCTCTGACAACAATGCAGCAGCCAGTATGTCCTCCTTCTAACTTTAGATTCTGGTCCTGAATGGTCTGGATTTGTTTGGACCAGAGAAGGTAGGCGCTTTTAAGGCACCCCCACACGGCCGTTTTGGACGCCCCTCGGTTTGCCAGATATGAGAGCAGTTATCAGGTCAAACCAACAGGTGTTGCAGCGATGGAAGCGGGCCGATGACCGATGCAGAGCTGGATAAACACTGAAGCTTCAGTGTCCACCACATGGTGACCTGCGTGAGCATCCACTCTAGAGAGGAGGGGGCGGGGGGAGACAGCTCTCTCAGTTTCATATTGCTCCTTTAAGTTTTGTTGTCAGGGTTGAAAATCAAAATTCCTCTCTCTCTCTCTTTCAGCTAAATGGTTTTCTTCTTCCCTCCCAGTTTGAGCCCTGAGTGAATCTCCTCTGAGTGGTGAAGAACTGCTCGTGGTCACAGAGGACTGTTGATTAATGTTGTGGTATTTGGAGGAGAGTTTTTCTAAACATTGCTTTCTGTCTTCCCTCCAACACACAGCTGGAGAACAAAATACCAAGATGTTTTTAGGGTTAAAAACATGGATTTTGTTGCAGCCTGGAGGACGGAGGTCGTTCTAATCCTGGAAGAGAGAGATTTCACCCTATGATTAGTCAACTACAGTGCATTATTTATGAAGAGGCTAAAATTAGATCTGCCCTCGCATTGTTTTTTTCCTCCTGACAGGATAGATTGTTAGTGTGACTCACCGCAGACGGTCAGCAGAAACGCTGTGAGGAAATCAACACTGTGGTTATTACTCACTCACTCACTTCCAGTAGCAAAGTCTAAAAACATTTATCTACTACGGATCTGATTTATAGAGCTGATAGGATGATCCGCTCTGGATCATGGCTTCTGTCTGGCCTGTTTGACAGAGTGATGAACTCTGGTATTATGAAAGGGATGTTCGTTTTAATTTGTTAGCCAATAGGACTAAAGTGAGAGATTGTGTTGAAATGTATTCAGCTGATTGTTTCAGAAGAAGTGACTCATGATGAGTGCATTTGATCATGTTGATGAAACCCTCAAAGATACCATAGTATACTCATTTTCACCTTCTTACATGGCGTCAGTTAAAGCCCCAATTTCAGCCTCTGTCTGAAATGGTAAGTCTCTTTAAGTCCCTCCCCCACGTGCCCACTTTCTTCTGATTGGCCAGCTCTCTGGAAGCCTTCCTGGGGCAGAAAGCTGCAGGGCTGCCGGGGGAGGGCTGCTGGGAAAAGAGAGTCTATGTTAGAGGCTTGAAAGGCTTACATAGAGACTTTTTTTTTAGGCCTTTTTGCCTTTATTGGATAGGACAGCTGAAGAGAGACAGGAAGTGTTGGGAGGACAAATAGTAGGGGATGACATGCAACTAAGGGCAGAGGTCGGATTCGAACCACATAGGGCGTGCGACATAACCATTTGGCGATCCGATGCCCCTTACGTAATGACTTGAAGCCGTCTAGTGAAATTCTTGGTTTCACATCGGGGAACTATCGCGTGATTTGCAGAACAAGCCGTTTAGCGCCCTCTGCAGACTCATCCTGGGATTACTCCAACATACGTTTTCCTCATGATCTGAAACTTTGGCCATGTTTAGTTTGGGCATCCAGCATTGTAACACATATAAGAGTTTGAACATGGGGATCTGCACAAGAGGTCATATATGGATCTATGGAGATCAGTCACGCCCTTGGTGGACGACAGGTTATGTTAGATGTAAAGCTTTCCCTGGTTCAACCACCTTCTCTTCATCTTTATTTGTCCACCTCCCTCTGAGCTTAAACATGTTACATGAAATCAATAACACCTTCTGGAAAGTTCCCAACTCGCTGTAATTACATTATTTTTCTGCCCATGCACTCCCTCTCTGTCTACATGTGAACATGAGCTCTCTAACTCGTGTGCCAATATAGTGCTGAGGTTGTGAGGGTGTATTATATTCCTCTACATGGTACCAGTCCTTTTCATACACTGGGAACTGGTCGAATGCAGGAAGGAGGCCAACACACATGAGAGACATTATCCTGTAAAAGTCAAGAGTGTTGCTGGTGAAGAACACTTAGGATCAAAGATGGAACCTTCTTTATCTTCATCTTAGATGATAGAAACCAACATCAGGCCGTTAATACTGAGCTCAGCCAACTCCTGTTAGGAAGCATTGCAATTAAACTGAGTTAAAATGACTCAGGACTTTTCACACTGTACATAGTAGACAACCAGCCCCCTGGACATCTTGTCTAAATACTGCAGCGCAGTTACCACCAACTCTCCGCAGACGGTTACCTGTTGCACTCTGTGTGCAGATATTAGCGCCAGTGTTTGTGAATTAGCTATTTTTGCTGATGATGATTGTGTATATAGAAAGTGGACAGTTTTTCCCCAGACGACTGCGTACTCGCTCATGTAATTAGGAGCAACAAGCACCGTCGCGCCAAGACGCTGTTTGCTCCGCAGCGCAATTAGGGGAGCATTGAACCCCGTGTGTGTGTTTTGTCTTTTTGATAATTTGACGGGTTTAACAGATGCAAAAGCAGCTCAGTGTTAATCTGCAGAATCTGTTCTTGTTGATAAGCATACTATCGACTATAACGCATTCAGCAGAAACTGAGAAGCTCAGCCGCCACGTAGAAAACGTTCACTGCAACCTGAGGAATAGAAATCTGATTTGAGGCCTTAACAAGAATTTCCCGAGTCGGTAATGAATTTCTCCAACACCACATGAATGCAGGATACATGCTGAGGGAAATCACATTTTTGATGCATGAAAACTGGTTTGCAACCAACAACAGGCTGCACATTTGGCTTCAATCTATGCAGTGTGTGTGTGTGTGTGTGTGTGTGTGTGTGTGTATGTGTGTGTGTGTGTGTGTGTGAAGTCAGGTTTGCTGAGCCAGGTTGATCCGCTGCACTCGGAGCTCTTCAAAGGCGACTATAAAAACCTCCGGATCTTAATCGGATGCTGTTCAGACCCTCACATTGTAATTACGTCCCAACAAATTCCTGTCTGCACACTCCGGTTCAGAGGAAGACGAGTGTGTGTGTGTGCGTGTGTGTGTGTGTGTGTGTGTGTGTGTGTGTGTGTGTGCGTGTGTGTGTTGGTGGTCGTTTTTGTGTACAGTTGATGTCTCTTTGGGGGGGCTTAAAGGCGGCATGTTATATCACGTTGACATTGTTTTTAGCCTATTGAAGTTGGTGTGTGATGCCTGATATCCTTGTTTTATATTTACACAGATGTTTGCGTGTGTGAGTGAGTGTGATTGTGTGATTGTGTGTGTGTGTGTGTGTGTGTGTGTGCAGCTTATCTTTTCCATGCTCTTCTCACCAAGTTTCTTTGGTCTCAATTGGATGTGAAAGGAAATCCCATGTCTGCAAGGCTTCCACTGCAGGCAGAGACCTGAGAGTGTGAATGTGTGTGTGTGTGTGTGTGTGTGTGTGCGTGTGTGTGTGTGTGTGTAAAGCCTTTACCATGCCACAGTGGATTAACCACACAGTTTGAGCGGTAACACTGAGGCTGTGCAGGAGAGATTCGCAGAGAAAACACACACAGATAGAGGATGAGAGGAAGAAGAGATTGATGAAGAAAAAGCTTTTTTAATTCCAAAACACAACATGTTTCGCTTCAAGAAGAACGAAATCACCACCAGCGTTAATTAATCCTCCATTCAAAAAAAAAACAACAACTCTCCTGATTATGTGTGTGTTTCTCTCGCAGCGCCTGTCACACTTCTGCATTAATGTGTTTAAGATAAGACGATCCCTTTGGAAACGTTCACGAGCACAAAACAAAGGCTTTTTAAGAATATAATGAAGACGGTTGCTTTTTAATAATAACGCTGTCAACAGCTGATTATTTGAGCGTCGGGTTAAAGGAATAGTCTCCAGAAATAAAGATTCATTTTTGGGCTTCTTATGCCTTTAAAATAGACAGACATACTGTGCCACACATTTGGAGATCTGACGGTGGATAGAGTCAGAAAAATCAGGGAAAGAGGTCGGATTCGAATCCGGGCCGTCCGCTTGGAGGACTATCATGGGGCGCACACACGCAACGGCTAGGCTACCAGCGCCCCCAGAAATACCTTTCATACAGAACAGTAAACCAAAATGACACTCCCACCTGTATGATGTTACTGTTACAGAACTTCCACCAGATACATGTGCATTGCGTGTCTGCTTCAGTCCTTTACGGCTCGTGCACCGCCGTCAAAACGGAGTGGCGTGGCGGAGCAGAGATGGACCGAGCACGCATCTGGTGGAGTTTGATACCCTTCCCAACTTTTGACGGTGGAAACGCCAATAAATGTGAACCGAACCGGAGCGCTTGGTGGAAACGTCCACGTCCTATAAACGGTCTATGATATCTTATTGACGTCTTCAATGTTTCATTTTAGCACTGGTACGATGGCTAAATAATTTACTGCATTTTTTGTTTGTGCATAGTCAGTTTTTGTTTTGAAGAAATGGAAACGGTTGGCATCACTTTGCACTTTTAATAAATCAGAAACGACAGCTTGGAAGCTGGAAAAAAAAAGCTACCAAATGCTGCAGATGTGATTGACAAACTGTCCATCATCCGCTGCACGGAGTATTTAAAAAGAACCTTTGAGTGTTGCAGGATTTACACTCAGCCTTGCCAAACCTCATCGGAAAAAAAACGCTTAAATAACCAACTGGAATCGAAGGCAACTTCTCATGTGTGCTTTAGTAGAATCATAACATCTGGTATCATTTTTACAACTTAAATCGGTCAACTTTGAACCAGTCAGACCAGTTCTGCAGTCGCTGTGGTTACAGTAGCATCCCTGCTCAAACATCAGCTCAGCATACAGTGTGTGTGTTTCCCAATGTTTCATCATTAGTTGCACATTGTGATGCTGTTCTTACCTCAACCTGGCAGCCGCTCGCCTCCTCCCTGCTCTGTGCGAGTCATTAACGGCAAAGAGAGAGAATGGGAGCTTGAGCCCGGCTGCTCCGCCCTGCTCTCATAGCTGGCATTTTCTCAGATAAGAAGCAGCCACAAGCTACAGCTGATTTACAAGACTCCTCTCCTCCCTCTGCAGCGCTGTATGTGAGTGTGTTTAGGTTCGATTTAAAAAAGACTCAAAGTGTAATAAACTGTCGTGAAATACTCCTCCTGCAAAAACACATCAGCCTGCAAATCACATCACAGCATTCGTGGCATGTTCTCCATCTGTCAACCAGCGTAGGAGCTTCACTTTGCACGTGTTCAACTTAAATCTTTTTGTATTATATTTCTGCTCCAGTGTTCCTTCAGCTTATTGGGTGTTTACTTCCCTCTCATTCCTTTTCACTCTCGTTCTTCCTCACTTTTTCTCTCGGCAACAGTCATTCGATACAGGCGTCGATATTAGAGGGGAGGGGTGTTCCAAGAATGCAGGCGTTAACGCCGTCTTTTATTGGATTTTCAGTCACCAGGGCTTTTCTGAATACCCGCGGTAACGGAGTAACTTAATACCGAGCTGGAGAGTGTTCATTACGCTGACCTCCAGCGCTAGAAAGTTTAAACCAGGAGTGACTCTACCAACCGATCCACAGCCGCCCCACAACTTGCAGATAATGCATCATTGTTCCCTCTGCTACTTTTCATGTTTAATTGATGAAATAACGGTAACATGTAGAGTTCTCTGCAGCCCGTGAATGAGGATTGGTGCAGTGAACATCCATTTTTCCAAACACTGATCCAGATCCTCTGTTGGATCAGCTGTGATCTTTGAACACTTTAATGTTCCTCCTCTACGTTTGTTGTGAATTGGAGTCTACGTTTGGAGAGAATCCAGCGGCATTAATAGATTTTACGAGTGTAATGGTAGCAGTATATTAAAAACCTCTTTGTATTGAGTTGGTTGGAAAATTGGCCCGGCACTGGCAGAACTTGTATCCTAATATCCAAACCATGAACACCAATAAAACCAGTTCAGTCAGCGTGATCTTTGAAGTTTCGAACCTGCGGTGGATCGCTCTGCCAGATGTGAGGACTGAAGTGATCTGACTCATAGATGGTTGCTGGTGTAGGTGGTTGATTAGTCGGGTCTAGATTACACGCATCACTAAAGTGTGATTAGGCTGAGTCATTGAAAAAGTTGGAGGCTGAGTTGTTCCTCCATTAAGTGCAATTAGCATATCCCGACTCGCTCTGTTCGCATGCAGAGCCGGCGTGTGGGAGTGTTTCTCCTCTCAAGTCGACTTCTGCTCCGCTTTTTTGTTGGCCGCTTCCCTGCATAATTAACCTTCCTTCAAATGGCAGTTTTTGTACCTCCATGGCTTCAATAGAGTTAATTTACATGTTTTAACTCTAATTGACCGCTCGGGCTGATGAAACACTCAGAACGCCACGGGAGGATTCTTATGAACCTCCGAGTTAAACTGAAAACACTCACTGTTCAAACTGCTGACCTTCGTGTCGTCAGCCATGAACGTGAAAAAATGTTTTTCATCATTATTAACAAAACAATTTTTGTACAGATGTGTAACCTTTGTGAAATTACTCCAGGTATCCTAATAAGAGGGTTTTGATTAGATTCGAATAACCTTGAGATCTACGTCGAATCAAAACCGACAGATTCATAACAAATGTCACTTTTGTGTTTTGTGTAGGAGAGGAGAGAGAGAGGGCGGTTCATGTCATCAGAGGTCAACCGGCCTGAAATCTGAACAGGTAAGGAATCAAGACGGACGTCATCGACTCAAACAGCTTCACCTTTTTCAAATTCTTCTCTCAGCATGTTTTTTTTAAATCTCTTTGGAGAGATCGTCTGCTTTAAATTCCCCAGATGATTCTGGTTTTTTGAAGCTGATATTATGACGCAGGAGTTCAATCTTTGTTATTTCTCAGAGGAGCTCCAGCTGATGCGTTTATGTGCTGAGAGAGACAGTTGACATTTTGAAGGGATAATTCAGGTGTTTGGAAGTGGGATTGTTTAAGGTTCTTACCTAAAGGTCAAGGTTCGAGGATTTAGAACCTAGAACGGTACTTGTTGTGCAGACGGGGGATTTGGCGAAGTACAAAAAAACCACACATTACAACAATACAAATTCATAATCCAAAGAACGTCCAGACCAAAAACCTTTAAAGGAACATTATTGATTAAATCAAGTCATGATGAAGTGCTTTCAAAAGTTTTAAATGATGAACGGGGAGATGTTGTGAGCAACGGACGACTTCTTGCACAGAGCAGCTGCAGGATCGCTTTTTAAAGGAAGAATGTGCGACTTTTTGATCCAGTAGATGTCGCCCTTGAGCACCAGCAGGAAACCAAAACAAACTGCTGTTTGGCCACACCTCCTCCATACTGAAGCCTTTGCTCTCCTCCAGAGACACACCTCTAACCCCCTCAACTCGAGTTTGCACAGAGAAGTTCAGCGCAAGCGGTGGACAAAATTGTCTTTAGCTCGAGCTGCTACCTGTGTCCTGCATTGTTGTGTTAGCATGCTAATGTTAGCGCTCTTTAGTTAGCTCGTAGCTTCACATTGCGTGTAAATTGACACAGAATGACCGTGATCTAAAAACGCTTACTTGACATCCAAATAATCAGTGAGTATGTTCTTCTTCTTCTCTCTAGTTCTTGACTGAAACAGCTTTTAAACACAAGGGGAGGAGCCGGCCGTCCCGTCCAGTCGCCTCTTAACAGGCTCTTCTTAGAGTTAGACGTCTTGGTCTTGACTTGACACATCCAGTGTTGCTACTGAACAAACTGACCAGCGTTTGATTATTGTTGCAGCTTTCATCACTTTTAGTCCCACTGTAATGTTTCTCGTTGTCAGATGTCTGACTCGACTCAACGAGCCGGGGAAGTCAAAAAGAAACTCTCGAAGAAAAACAAAGATGTCTCCGTTTTTAAGCATAAAAAAAGTGTTCTGTTAGGAGAATTAAAACCTCCTGGGCCGGTGAGCGTGCTGTTTTATTGATAAATTCCTGAACTCAGACAAAGACCTTGTGTTTTTCTTTCTGAAGGCTGTTTCATATAAAATTCTCTTAAAAGAAGTTCATTAAATTGAAGTTGCTGTGTCGACACATAGCAGCGCAGCGCTGTTAGCTAATTATTTCACATAAGAACAAACATAAACACATAGTGTGTGTGTGTGTGTGTCTGTGTGTCTGTGTGTGTGTCTGTGTGTGTGTTTGTGTGCGTGTGCGTGTGTGTGTGCGTGTGTGTGTGTGTGTCTGTGTGTGTGTCTGTGTGTGTGTCTGTGTGTTCGTGTGTGTGTGTGTCTGTGCGTGTGTGTCTGTGTGTGTGTTTGTGTGCGTGTGTGTGTGCGTATGTGTCTGTCTGTGTGTGTGTCTGTGTGCGTGTGTGTGTCTGTGTGTGTGTGTGTGTGTGTGTGTGTGTGTGTGTGTGTGTGTCTGTCTGTGTGTGTGTCTGTGTGCGTGTGTGTGTGTGTGTGTGTGTGTGTGTGTGTCTGTGTGTGTGTGTGAGCGTGTGTGTATAACCACACGGGAGGCTGATGGAGAACATACAGGAAGTCGAGTCTGATAATAACACTGACACAGGAAGTAGTTCAGCTGTCAGGATAAAGGGACGTGCTGATGTTTATCACAAACACTCTTGCAGACGGGCTGTTTTTATCTGACAGTTTATTTTGATCAAAGTGGACCGGGCTGTGACCAGTTTGAACCGGAAACTCTCCTCAAAGTTTGTTAGATTGAATAAGAGGAGCTCCTGATGCCGACAGAAACGTCCCATTGAAGATGTAACCTTGGCTTTGTATCCAATGTTCCTGTAGAAGGATTTTGGGGGGCAAGAAAAGTAAATATATTTGGCAATTAAGCTGAACTTAAGATGTAATATAACTTATTCTCAAAATAGCAGTATTGAAAATGTCGAACAATTGGGGGGCAGAGGGTCTGACGGTTAAAATGCGCCCCATATACAAAGACATGGTCCTTTAAGTGGGCGGTCCAGGTTCTAGTCCGACTTGCTCCATCTTCCCCACATGTCATGTACATTTCTCTTTCTATGTTTTAAAATATGGATGACAACAATTTGGATTACTCTTTTGTTTTTCTACATTTTGGGGAAACAAATATTTTTCAATAAAGCCCGAACTTAGTTTTTGTGTAAACTTTGCAGTGTAAACGTCAGACAATCTCCACAAATCTTCTTACCATGAATAGCTTAATGTTTAAGTCTGTATACATTCACAAATACTGAATGACTAAAGAACTTTCATTTCTCATGTTTGTTTCTATGCAGATGACACTCGGTTATATCTATATTTAAATACTAGTTCATTGAATCACAAAAAACACAGGACTAATTGAATAAAAGAAGAAATAAAGGTCTGTCTTTGATACAAGCCTGCTTTAAATAGAGCTCTGGCACCTTCCTCAGTTTAGTGATTTTGAACTGTGGGAACCGAGTTCAGCTTTTTGAATCATGTTCAAGTACGGTTAGAAACAAACATGGTTTCTCTGTTTTGCTTTTACAACGGACTCCACTCGAAAGTTTACAAGCCACCCCAAACAAACTTCAACCACCAATCAAAAGCTCCCAAATCTTGCTCTAACCAAACCCATGAGGCCTGGTAGTATCAGACTGACATGATGAAGTATCACTGGGGTTAGGTCCATTTGAATGGTCATAGTTTACTGTGATGTTATAATTAAAAAGATCAACCATGTCTGAATGAAAGGCCTGAAAATACAGAAGGTACACTATTACTTTCCGTCGCAGACATTTCTATTGTTTGTGTCTTTACATCTTATTTATTTATTTTGCTGAGAAGCTAGCTTTCAAATAACAAGGACGCTGTAAAAACAATATTACACGCACACACATTCTCCCAGCTTCCTCTGGGACGTGTACAGGAAAGGTCTGGTTTGTTTTGCAGGAGGAAGTTTAGGGTGTTTGCATCTTTATTTCTGTGTGGGTGTTTGTGTGCGTCTCGGAGGGGAGCTGCAGCTGTGACGGCTGGCTCAAAAAATGTGAACTGCACTCACACACTTAGAAATAATACTCACACACGAAAACCCCTGGAGAAGACAGGGGCTGTCAGTATTACTGTCAACAGATGTAAGACTTCCTCTCCTGCCCCAGAAAAGTCTCTCTTTTTTAACGGCTCAAATGCAGATTGAACATCGCAGCTTTAAGTTGTCACTGAACGCTGTTACGGATGGATTATTTGGTCCAGCAGGCGCAGAACTCAAACTGAAGTGTTGCATGGAGTGCTCATGGTTCAAGAGTCTCTCTGCATGATGAACTGTCTTCTTTTACACATTTTGTTATCATATGAGCGGAATAAACGTGATTAAAAAGAATGCACTGGATTGTTCAAGTTTAAGAACTAGGTTAAATCCCTGCTGCGAACATCCATGGACGTCTTTGTCAAGGACAGCAGGAGACATTCAGTACCGCAGCGATGAGTCAATCATGTGAGGAAGCGACAGAAAGTCAATCAGACAATTCTTCTTTGGGACTGTGCATTAAAAAGTAAACAAAACTTCATAGTTGAGCTTTTTTTAAGGATTGTAAGTATTTAAAGGAGCATTATGTACCTTTGCCACTAAGTGTTTAGACCTAGCTGTCTCCCCCCTCCCCTCGGGTTCATATGAAGGAGTTATGAATTAGAACGCACCATAATTAAGCACCATTAAGCGCAAGCGGCAGACAAAATTGTCCTTGGCTGGAGCTGCAATCACCTGTGTCCTGCATTGTTGTGTTAGCATGCTAATGTTAGCGCTCTTTAGTTAGCTCGTAGCTTCACATTGCATGTAAACTGACACAGAATGAGCGTGATCTAAAAATGCTTACGTGACATCCAAATAATCAGTGAGTATGTTCTTCTTCTCTCTAGTCCTTGACTAAAACAGCTTTTATACACAAGGGGAGGAGCCGGCCGTCCCGTCCATGTAAACACGGCTCTGACAACAACACAGCCAGCGGGACTCGAGCTTCTCACTCATTGTAGACAGTCAGGACTCAGAGACACATTTACACTGGATTTCTGCTGTAATTATGCGTAACATGTCGCACACTCTGCCTTTAAATAGCTTTAATTAAAACATAACATCATATTTTAAGACTCAATATTGTATTTTGTTGTGTATTGTATCTTCTCGGATGATATAAACTATTGCAAAAGCTGCTGATAATAGGATGGAAGTTGTGCGACATAAATGACCCTTAAAGAATCTTCAACCTTTAAATGCTCAGTTATTAAAACTTGCATAGCTGCATGCTAACAGACGAGCTTATCTGAGGGTTTTCAGTTTGATGCAGAGTTTGTACTTAGTTTGCAGACCTGGCTCCTGCCCCTCCTCGTTAGACTTTAATATATGCTGGATATCTTGAATATTGCACCGTATTTTATACATAATTTAAGATTTCATTGAATATTCTGTGAGGAAACTGGATCTGGATTCAGAGGCAGCGCTTTGCTGGAGGTGACAGACTGACAGAGGCTAATGCAAAAAAATAAATACATCAAGAACTGGACACAAAGGCAGACAGATAAATGGATGCAGATGCATAAGGTAAAGAACGTCTATACACACTTACAGGCAGGCTAATGAATCGAATATATCAGATTCCTACAATGAAATGATGATTATGTTGGCCTGTGAGTCGCTCGTGGAAACTTTGCCTCGTCTGTCAATGTGCTGATGCACTTCCTCTGCTGGAAAAAAACAGTGATCTCTGTCTCTTATCTCGTCTTCTTTTATTATATCCCAACATTCAGATGGGTACAGCATGAGATGAGAGAATCAGTTTGTATTGAACACGGTTGAATGCAGTGCTGATGAAAGCTCATGCTGATAATAGCTTTTTCATTATGTCCTTAGTCGGGCTTGGCATTTCATTTTCTATCGTAGAGAGAGAGAAGTTCACACTTTCAGACTGCTGCTGCTGCTGCTGTGATGGTGTTGGGTGGTGGTGGTGATGGTGGTGGTGGTGGTGGGTGCCTCGTCTTTTCTCTGGAGTTCGATTTGTGTGTTTGGAATATTATCTTCTATATTGCATTTTTGCTCGATTAAGCTCCGTGGAGAAGCCGTGCTGTGGGTTGTGAGGGATTGTGGGATTGTGTGTTTACCCCCATAAATAGATGTCTGGGATTAAGAAAAATCCAACACAAGCAGCTGTTTCAGATAAAATGTTCCCCTCTAACTCATGTGGCTTTTTTTATTTTTAGATTGAATCAATACCACAGTGAGCAGTCCTGACTTCACAGTAATGAGAAATTAACTGGCTGATATGTATCATAAGAATAAGATAAAGGGGATTTTGAAGAGACAGTAATGTTGATGAGGCACTTTTAATTTCACATTTTTCAGATCTGCTAGTTTAGTGGCCGAAAAGTAAGTAGTGCATCTGTCCTGTCTTTTCTGGAGAGCGGAAATTAAGGACTTGAGAGTTTCAATCAGAAATTGACCATTAGGTTAAATCTATAGCAGGGACTTTCAGAGTAGATGTCCAGTAGATGTTGCACTCTAGCACCAGTCTCTCACACCATAACAAAGCGCTCCATTCAGCACCCCGCTTCCCCTCCTTCCCCACCTCTCTCTCTCAGTGTTTCAAGTGGATGAAACATGTTTGAGATGTTGCATATGGAGCGCAAAGTATAGCCTAGCGGTTATGTCCCGCTCCTTGTGTACGGAGGCTATAATCCTCGTCACAGTAGGTTCGAATAATAGATAGATAGATAGATAGATAGATAGATAGATAGATAGATAGATAGATAGATACTTTATTGATCGCGAGGGAAATTCAAAGCATCCAGTAGCAGCTTACAAACATGCAAGACACATAACAATTGTTACATAATACCCAATTATTGATCGATTCATCCAGAATAAAGTCGTGAGCCCAGCCTTGGCTTGGTCTGCATTATCAAACCCCTCAAAACCTGGCTGCATGCAGAGCTTAATCTAGTCTCTACATTCAACCAAATTTATTTCAGACCTTGGGAATGGAGTGAAAACACCACCATCTTCCACATTAAGATGGTGAGAGTTTTCCAATTTTGGTCTTAGATGGGTTGGTAGATCACAAGTGTGTTGTTTTTAGTCATGTTGACTTACCTCTAAGGCTGTGTTGCATCAGGTCTCAATCTCATCCAGGTAAACATCAAAATTGTGCAAGAATGTGTTCCGACCTTGCAATGCATTATGGAAAATTTGACTTTTTTTCTGGGAAACCCTTCATATCTCAAGCTGGATCCTCTATGTTGGCATCAACATCCCCCTGAAGTAAATCAGGAGGCAGTTTTTGTCATGTTGATTTGAAACCCAGCCGTAGATTGGATGGAAAAATCCATTTTCATAGAAGGGGCAATTGAGTATAAGATTTGGCTCCAAGTCAGTCATCCCCAAGAAGATATTTTCTATTTTAGTAAATTTTGATCATGCTCGATTTCAAGTACTTCTCCCCGTGACTTTGGAAGGTATTCTTGGAATCTCGTAAAAATCTGATATGTTTAGATAGAAATGGAAAAACCACAGAAAGGTTGGAAAATTCTGTGAAGTCACACCAGGAGATATTTTCCAACTTGTCTGACACAATGAAAAACTGCAGCAGTAAATCAGGAAAGAATGTTTTTATTCTGAAGTCATATGAGTGAGAAATGGACAGCCATGGAAAAGTCATAGTTAACCATGAAGGCCACGCTCGCTGCCCAGTTCCCACACCCTTCAGTTGCATCAGATTGAAGTTGAGGAATTCTGTTGACTTTGTAAACACTCTGTACTTCTGATCTTTGGAGAAGCCTGTTGGGAGAGGGTTGTGATAAGACTGATGTGGGTGTGAAAGAGTTCATTACCATCCAGCTTATTTCCCTGAAGCCCTCTTCCCGGAGGAATGCCAGTCATGTTGAGCAGAACCAGATGTGTTCTCCCCCACCTATCGAGGCATCCATCCCTGCTCTGCTGCAGCTCTGTATGAAAAAGACTGACAGAGATTATTGGGAATCTATTTAGGAAAAATATATTATTCTGGAAAAGTAGAGAGATATGTAGAGAACTGTAACCCATCAGTTGGATAACATTGGGGCAACAGTGACCAATTTTTAGCCCTTATAATATAATATAATATAATACAAGAGATAGGAGCATTGATGGGTGCAGAAAAAATGCGTCCATGAACACATTACACACCACCATCCAATAGGAGGCAGCAGAGGGATACGTCCCATGAACTGAGACATAAAGAGCGCGTCATGCAGCGTCACTGGAACAGAGCATTGACTGTTTATAAAGATGGATCAGAGCAGCAGAACAGAAAAGCATGAGTCAGCAGTTTTTTTAAGTTTCTCTCCACAGAGTTTCGGAAACATATGCCTGTTAGTATGAGTGCAAAGGGTGTTGTTTGTTGATTATGTTAAGTAAAACAGATTCTTTCCTAAGGTCAAATTATTGTGATGCTAATTCTGTTAGCCAGTTAACGGCATTTTCCAGTTTGAGTTCAAATCAAGCTAACCAACATCATGGTCGATCTGTGAGAAGTTGTGCCCCCCCCAGGCGAAGAATGCAACAGGCGGCACTGATCAGTCGAATGATAATACAGTTTTTGCCTATAATCTTGAAAATCTTATCATCACTTAGAGGGCCTGGTAGAAAAAATAAAGCATGCTAAAGTCCTTCAAGCAACATTAAGGACTGAGGCAGTGGGGTTAAGGATCCCACGGTTCGGAAAAGATCGGCGCCTACTCCATGACATCAATAACAACTTGATGTTGTAGGAAAACCATGTTAGCTAGCTTGCTAACAGTCGGTTAAATCTAAGTTAGCACGCCTGTTGTAAACAACCACATCCTGTAACTCAGGAAAGACAAGTAGCTTTATGGTAACAAAAATATGGGTACTTTTGGCGCCAAACTTGGAAAAACAAAGGCAGGAAATGGAATAAATACGTCTTTTATTGGTGTGAAAGACTTCCACTGAGTAGTTAAAGTCTGAGTGGACAACAGGTCCATGGAGTGTGGTTGTGTTTGGCATCTTCCAGTTATTAATGTGTGGAATTAAGTGAATATGAAGCAGGTGGGAGTTCAGTCAACTTCTCTGGGGAAATAAAGCAGTATCTCCACCACACTTGTTGCAGGATAATGCTATTGTATAAATCTTTAGAAATGAGTTTTCATTTAAGGACGAAGGGGAGAGGAAGTTTGTGAGATAGTAAAGGAAGATAAGAGCAAGAACGTAAGATCCAGACTTTAGAGAGTTTCTTTTAACGCTCTCATTTATTGGTTTTCGGTTGGTGTGTCTCAGATTAGTCGGCACTCTGCGCCTATTTCTCATTTCCTCCCCTTAACCTCTCTTCAAACTTATCTCTGTAAACAAAGAAACTCTTGCACCAACATGGATCCATTTAGTTTCAACTTCATTTTGGAGCCGGTCTGCTCGCTGGCCTTGATCAGAGAAAACTGATGGAGCCAGATTCAACATTTCGTGTCAGACTTAAACAAACTACTGCAGCTCTGCTCAACTCACAGACTTTTAAATTCTTTTTCTTACCTCCTTTCCTTCCTTCTTTACCTTTCCATCCATCCTCTCGTTTCTCATTTCATCGCCCCTTAATTTCCTCAAACCTCGGTGTCGATTTGTTTTCTTAATTCAAGACAAATTACTGCTACGTACCGAGAGCACATTAACGTCATTCTTATCAAAACTTTTTTAATTGCACACCTAGTTACAAAGAGTTATGGATTCTGACTGTAAACAAGGCTGTCATTATGAAGAAGACGAATGAGAAGAAGATATAATCCCAAAGGGGAAATTACATTTTTATGACTATGTTTTTGAGACATGCTTCACACACATAGACTGGAATACACACACACACGCACAAACAGGATGCTATGGACATGAACTATAGGAGAGATATCAGAGCGAGGGGGCTGCACATGAAAAAGGGTGCCTTAACTTCTGCTTCATGTTAGGTCGGTTTGAATATCTCCATGTGCTTAATATGTGTCTTTATTCAAGGACATATCACCAACGAAACATGAAACCAATGGCATTATAAGATGCTCCAGACTTAGGAACTGTTCCCCTGAAAAGACGAGTTGGATGAGTTTCTCCGAGCGCTGTGCAAAATACACTTTAGCATTGTTTTCAAACACTAATGTGTCCCTAGTCTGTCTACAAACCCCCCAATGATGAGAAAAGTCCATCCTCTCCGTCTTCTGCCTGCTCCACTTTTCAGAAAATGTGTGCTCAAACAGGCCGTTTGGAGATTTTCTCTTCATGGCATCACAAAGGGCAGTAACCCCTCCCCCAGGTGGGTGACACTCCCACAGCTAGGTGTTTGTTCTGCCCTCTGAGTCTGCCTTCTCACCGTAAACAATAGGGCATGGAGCGAGAAAGCCCGAGCCACCCAAGCCCTTCCAGAGAGGGGCGTGGTCAGACACAGCTCATTTACATTTAAAGCTACAGACACAGAAACAGCCTGTTCTGAGCAGGGCTGAAATAGAGGGGTTTATAGGCATGATCAAATACAGGATCAGAGTGGATTTAGAACAAGACACTTCACACACATGTTTTGAGGAGCTCTGAGACTTATTTAAACTGGTTAAAAAGGAGTATGTGTCCTTTAAACTAAATACACCTTCTTCCACTCTTCGTCAAACGTACACAAAAAGCTTCTCTAACCTTTAAATAGCTAATTTCAAACCAAACGCCCAGATTTTTTGGCATACATTTGTGGTTAACGTTTAGTTATTTTTAAGTAGCTTTGAATGAGGACCAGAATATGTGTCCCCATTTCTCAATCTTCAGTTGTGACACTCCTGAACCCTGAAAGAGCAACGAGCTACATAAAAAGGACAGAGTACAGTTCAGAGGTTTTTACCCTGCATGCCTTTGGCCTCATAAACAAACTGATTAACTGTGTGTGTGTGTGCGTGCGTGCGTGCGTGCGTGCGTGCGTGTGTCGTCTGATCTGGTGACACTAAGCAGGAGCGGTTCAGCCTGCTTTGCCTCAGCAGATGATGCAGCGCGAGGAGACGGAGAGATGGAGTGATGAAAAAACCGAGAGAGGTGGTGTGTTATGATTGGGAAATGGGTCAAGAGGAAGTTGAGGGTGTGTTGTAATTGTGTGTATACTAGTGCGTGTGTTTGTTGTGTTGCACAGCTGAGACCGGTCAGTGTGGGAATTCGCTCCTTGCACATGTGTGCTTTGACGGTGCATAACTTAAATCCACGGGGAAGTGAAGGCAGCATCGCCTCTGTTTCCTGTCCTAATTGCTTAAAATCCTACACAAATAAGCCTCCACACGTCCACACAATCATTTACCCACTTTACCCACAGATTTAAAAGGACTTATGCAGACACTTTGAGCATTTGCATTATTTTAACATTCATAATCTTTTTAGGACATAATGCCTCATTCATCTTTTCCACATTTTTCCCTCACTCCTCGGCTTGATTATACTGCTGATGGGGGATAATAACAAACTTAAAACAGGATTGTGTGTAAATGAACTGCATCAATTGGTGTTTTTTTCTCCACTCGGGAGTTCCCTGAGAACTGAACACCATGGGAACTTTTTTTTCTGTCTGCTTTCGCACCACCAGTGTACCTACTCTTAAGCAGGAGCTAAAAAGGTTCCTCTTAACGGGGTTCTAGGAACTAAAATAGTTTGCATAGTTCCTGCGGTGCAGAATTTATAGGAAAGGAGGAGGGTTCCAACAGTTCCTAGAACTATGAGGAAGTTCCTTTGGAAACAACATGTTTTGAACAGCCGATATGTTCAACCTCTTTTGTTCATCTTCACCAGCGTCTACAATACCAGGACCTGAAAGCGAGTTCAGCCGTTACTAACGTGGTTATTTACACCTGTGCCTTTCCTGCTGGGACATGTCTACATGTCTGCTGACCTGAACATAACTGCTGTCATGGTTTCAACACCTGTGTAGCTAAAACGTCAGGATTCCCTCATGTTGCTTGGGGGTTAAGTGTGTAATAGAAGGCATGTGTGTGAAATCCATGACCAATGTGTTTATGCAGAGTGTTTGTGGAGTCGTCTAACAGGAGCTAACTGCGTCAAAGGTATACATGTTTTCATGAATACATTCAGTGGGAAAATCCCCAGTTTGGATCTTTAATACCAGCCTCGGAGAAGAACCTGCAAACACCACCTCAAATGATCCTTACTGCACTTTACGTATCAGAGTATAGAGAATGACATCATCAGCATACAGTGTGAACGTCACCTCCACTGTTAAAGAGCAGGCCTCAGCTTAGTGCACTTTACGTATCAGAGTATAGAGAATGACATCATCAGCATACAGTGTGAACGTCACCTCCACTGTTAAAGAGCAGGCCTCAGCTTAGTGCACTTTACGTATCAGAGTATAGAGAATGACATCATCTGCATACAGTGTGAACGTCACCTCCACTGTTAAAGAGCAGGCCTCAGCTGCACTCGGATTTCCTGTTCTTTTAAATTATTTATGTTAAAAGAGACAACATAGAAACCTAGAGAGGATCATATTGAGACTATAACCATCTCAAAATATTACAAATTTCAGTTTTTTTTGTTGCTGTATTTGGATTTCCTTTAACAACAATGTTAGCTGCTCTTCTTGGGTCCACCACAGATGCAGTCATACATCCGTTTTTTGGGCGGCTTTTTAAGCCTTTAACTGAACTCAGAGTTGATCGTATAGTCAAGACGAACGGGCGAAACCGACCTGAGGAAGAGAATATGTTTACAGATGAGCTAATGTATCTGAGTATAATTTACACATTTAATTAACACGTTGTACCTTTAATTCGTTGTAATCTTTATTTTCTTGATTCATTTGTTGGACGGAGGCAGCGGGAAGAGGAAGCAGCATGTTTTAGATATAACACTGGACTGGTGAGACACATTTTAAAGCTTTCAATGGTTCTTTATCTCTTATATGCTGCATTCAATTTACAGTTTTTCTCTCGACATAGTTGTATAAAGTGTAATAGTCAGTATTCAGAAGCACACAGCTGAAGCATTGTGCATGAACTTTAGCTGCATGTTTATTTAAGAGAATGTGTGTTTGTGCTCTTTGTCTCTGGACGTGGCTGCCATTGGTGACCCTCTCCCTTGGCACATGACTTACTGTGTGTGTGTTTGTGTTTGTGAGTGGCAGACAGAGACTGTGTGTGTGCGTGTGTGTGTGTGTGTGTGTGTGTGTGTGTGTTTCTTGGTGTAGAGGTCAGACAGCGAGCGGAGGGCGTCCCAGCCTTCAATCTGGACCTGCTGTGTGTGTGTCCGTCCTCCGTCTGCCTCGTTTTTTAAACTTCAGCCATCGCATCTAACCCGGCCCCTCCGCCTCTCTGTGCCTTTTACTGATTCAGAGCGTGTTGTTGAAACGCATTGAAGAGAAGTTGAGTGAAAATGAAAGAGGTCAGCGTAGGGTGAGCTGAGAGAAGAATTCACAATAACCTCCTGAAAATTTAATAAAATGCATGGAAATGTTTCCCATATTTTTAGATCTTTGAGTCCTCAGACGAGGAAAAGAACAACCTCCAAAGTCAAAGTCACTCAGTCGATGTCTACGTCTTTACTTCTTCTTTAATGTCGTTCTAAAGCAGCTCTCTCTACGAACAGAAAAAGAGTTTGATTTAACAATTATATGAGCAATTAGTAAAGATCAGATGCAGGAAAACTTAAAATGGCAGTGAAGACATCCAAAACAAACACTCGTTTCAAATATCTGAAACGGAAAAGAAATCCAACAAAGACAAAGATATTTGCTCTGCTTTTGAACACACGCTTTTTGAGCCATTTTTTGCCGTCATTAGATCGGACAGCCGAAGAGAGAGAGGAAATGTTGAGAGGAGAGAGTCATGGGGAATGACATGCAGGACAGGGCCGAGGTCGGACTCGAACCCACCACCACTCCAACAAGGACTTTAGCCTCTGAATATATAGCCTGCGGCATAACCGCTAGGCTGTCCGGCACCCCCCAAAAAGTACTTTTTAAAGTTTTGTAAAAGTCTTCTGGTGTATGAAAAGCATTAATCATCCTCAACCAGACTGTAAGAAATAAGAATAAACATCATTACAGAAGAAGCTCGGAAAGGCTGCTGTTTGAAAGAACTTCAGTGGATCTGATTTGAATTGAACTGTCATCTTATTTAAAAACATTTTAAAGCCTCAGATGGAAACAAAGAGAGTTTTTCTGTTTTTCAGCCGAGTGCATCTTTCTTCTTCCTCTCAAAGTAAATCCCTTCCTTTGGGTAATTGAGACCACACTTCCTTTATTCTGCATGTCATCTCCACTCTGTTTTTTGGGGGGGATTTAAACATACATATATCTCCGTTGTACTTAGCATAATGAGAGAACTGCGGCGTTATAATTGAGGAGCGAGCGCGGTGGTCGCTCCCTGAAGCCCATATGATGAATATTTATTGTCTTTACGCTTTTCCAGCTACTTCCTGATGATGGACGGAAACATTGTGTGTCGACTGATGCTCCGCCATCTGGATGTTTTAGATGTTGGATGTTAGGTGCTGGGACATATGGACACACACGCAGAAACACACACACACACACACACACACACACACGCAGAAACACACACACACACACGGTAGTCGGTTCTGCTATCCACAAGCATATGGTTCTTTGAGATAGAGTGGAGACAGACTGGGCCATTCTGCTGGAGAGCTCCGAGGGCCTCAACATTGTTAGAAGTGCTGCCAAGCTAACTTCACACCACACACACACACACACACACACACACACACACACACACACACACACATGCAGTCTCGCCTCACTAGCTGCTCTGCTACTTGTTCCAAAGAAGAGAAGTAAAAGCAGACGCTGGTTTGTGTTTCTGCAGGCGAGCCGAGCGTCTGAGTCGAGCTGTGCAGTAAACACACACACCTGTGAACCGTGCGTCTGGATAACGCTGATTCAGCAACGTTCACACCCTCAGCCGCTCTGTGTTCATTACACACTCGCTGCTTTGTGTCTGTCTGCTTGTCTCATTATGAAGATTACTCCCCAAATTGATTCCTCCTTTATCTCCCTTTATTTTCCTCGCCTCTGAGCGTTAATGTTATCGTTATGAGAGGAATAACTGAGGCTCCCGTATTTTGCATTATCACAAAATTAAAGTGTCTTTAGTTGAATTCATGCCCTGATGAAGGAACAGCTCGGCTTCTTTGGGTTATTATTTCAGGCAGTAATATGCTTTTACTGTCTGCTTGATAAAAGCAGACTTCTGGCACTTTCTCTGAATTAATGACTTTTAATTAACAGCGCCATCGCTGCACTTTACACATCTCGCTACAGCAGGCATGTATTACTTTCACTTTTAAAGCTGCTCAATCTTCACTTCTGGGCCTCCGTACATGTGTGGTGGTGACTGTGTCTGCAGAGACCCCGTCCTCGGATGTTCGCAGTCAATGATAGCACGCAGGTGAGCTTAGGAGTGGATACAATTCAGCGATTGGCTGCGGTGAATATTGCGGACGTAGCTGAAAAGAATAGAAAATATAATCATAGTGAGGCGAAACGCCAAGCGGATAAAGCTCGTTCTGAAACAAGGCTGAATCTTAGGTTTGCTTTCAACCACAGACGTGGAGTTGGTCTGCTTTCTGTTGGACAGGCAGTAGCCAAACACCGGCGGTTAGCTTGTGCTAGCGTGCGGTAGCTTGCAGTATTGGTACAGGCACGTACACACGTACACACTACGTCCGCCAGTTTGAATGTTGTGTTTACAAGCTGCAACCAACATCACTTGTTTGTTCGTCTTAGCTGCTGTCTCTTTAAGGCCCCCCTCCCCCCTCCCCACGTGCCCACTCTCTTCTGATTGGCCAGTTCTCTAGAAACTTTCCAGGGGGCTGAACACGGCAGGGCTGCCAGGGGAGGGCTGCTCTCCAGAGTCTATGTGAAAGGTTTCAGCAACTTATAGAGAAATATGAAATTCTTGGTTTCACATCGGGGAACTATGGCGTGATTTGCAGAACAAGCCGTTTAGGGCCCTCTGCGGACTTATCCTGGGATTACTCCAACGTACGTTTACCTCATGATCTGAAACTTTGCCCACGTTTAGTTTGGGCATCCGATTGGTTAACATGGATAACAGCAAATAAAATGTGGAACTGTTTACGTCATCCAACCTCATCTTCAGTTATCGATCGAAGAACTTCTTGAGTAAAAAAAAATAACACACTGTACCTTTAAGAAAGGGTTATATTTGATTGGCTACATTAAGAAGCTTCAGTAATATTTAATAACCTTCATGAACTGTCGTCGTGGTTTTTTTACAGGTTTGATAAAGTGCGAGTAGAGTCCCACCCGGTGACCACCAACCCAACATTTAAAACAAATGACACTTGTAAAGAGTTTATTGTGTTGTTGGAGACAGTTTAACCGCGTTACGTTTTTTAACGATAGCAAACAAAAGAGGAAGATTACAACAACAGATGGAGCAGGATTCGTCCTACATGCATGAGAGCTGCAGCTTCTGTTTGAGGGTTTTGGAGCAGAAGTTTGGATTGTGTATCTTAAAGTCCGCTGAAACACGATGCAGACCCTCTCCGGGGGAATCGGGGACAAACATGTCACCTGGTTTTGACCTGTAACTCGAGTGCAGCCCCTCAGGGTGGGTCATTGATTCCTTTTCGAGTTTCAGGAACAACCAGTTTGTGTTTTTGAGATATCAGGTGTCCCGCTTTGACAAGATTAACAAAATGATTTCTAAAGTTTGAGTCGTTTATTTGTTTCTTTCAGGAGGTCGAGGAGGTTGATGTCATCACAGATCAACAGGCCTGAACACTGAGCAGGTAAGAAAAACGTACAACTCTCGCCGACTATTACCTTCAAATCTTTAACCAGAAAAGAGTATTTCTGTCTCTGAAATTTAGGACAGCGCTCTTTTTTCATTCTTATTGTCCTCGTCTGTTGTGTCAGACTACTTTCCCTCCTCATGTTTTCACACGGCGTTGTAAGTTCCCATGAGCGTCCTTGGCGGATTATAATGGCGTCCGGTTGCTCTTGTGTTCGTGTGTGTGTGTGTGTGTGTGTGTGTGTGTGTGTGTGTCGGTTCAGGGGTTAATTGGAGGCTTGGGGCCATTTCTAAGTAATGAATTCTTACTGAGGCTCAACCCCCCCAACTCACCACCAATACAAACACACTTCTCACATGTCAGCCAATTACTGACACCCTACACACACACACACACTCTCTCTGCTGCTTTTCTCCCCGATGTCGCCGAGGCGGCTGACAGAACTAAAGCTTAAATTCACAAACACAGGCCACAGTATTCGTATGCTCTTTTAAAACGAGGGAAGAAGATGCTCACAGGTTGACACAAATAAAGATTAGAAGACAAAGACACGAAAAACTGAAAAGAAATAATCTGATACCTGCAGTGTTACGACAAAAAAAACGTCCTTTAAAGGAGAAGACACTAAAATAAAACGTTTTTACCGTACGTGGACTTCAGTATCCCGGTTATGAGGCATAACCTGGTTGTGATCCTACTAATGATAATAAATTAGACTTTTATAGCGCGCTTAATAAAGAATAACAACAAAAGAATAGAAGGAGGATGAGAGTTGAGATTGTTAGTGGATGTAGGCGATGTTGAAGAGGTGAGTTTTTAGGGATTTCTTGAAAGTGTAGGAGGGGGGGGGTCTCTGATGGTTTTTTGGAGTGAATTCTAGAGGGTGGGAGCGGCAATGGAGAAGGCCCTGTCCCCACAGGACTGATGGTTGCAGGAGGGGCGGGGGGACAGGAGGGGGAGCTCAGACAGGTCAAGGGGGAGCCAGGTTATGGAGGGCAGGAAATGGTGTTTACATGCACACAGAGAAACCTGGTTCTTCGTGTCCCTGTGAACATGATAAATACAAGTATCCATGTTTGTGATTACTGACTGTTATTCATACAGGCGTCTGTGGTGTTTGTTTTTTACAGCGCTCTGTGTGCATGTAAACACATCCTGAAGATGATCAGAACTTTGATAAGACTCAGAGACGGGTCGCTCGAGTCCATGTAAACACGCTCAACGTGTTAATGTGCTGCAGAGATTCTTTAAATCTAAAAATCAAGTCGTCAAGTTTCCAAACATGGTGCATTTATTTTAAAATATGAACATTTTTGTACTGTCATTAATGAAACATGTTGATTTATGAAAAGTTCTTATCAGTCTTATTGGGATGCACATTCTGACCCTCCCTTTACAAAGCACGTTTCCTTTTTTTGTGCCTCCATAAAGAAGTTCTGACTAAAACAAACTTCAGTGTCCAACGCAGCAAACACAAAGCTGGGTGTGGTGGGGTTTGGGTTTGTTGGGTTGGTGACCACACCCTGCTGGGATGATGCTTTGATGTAGCTTTGATGTAGCTCTGTACATAATGCCACCAAACCTCTCTGTAAGCGTACAGGGCGTGGGAAAAACAGCGTGCCATCCCTGCTGGTTCATAGGCTCAGACGTGGGTTGACTTGGTCGTCAAAGTTTAAACCCTCGTGTCCTCCCTCTTTGCCTCCTTCTCATGGAGAGATTCTGCCTCCTGAAGCTTTGTGCATCATTTCAGAAACTTTCCAACCAAACCTGACCGGTTGTGTCAATATTCTCTTGATTGATATTTAATACATCAATGAACCATAGAAGCTCTGATGACAGCATCGCTTCACCACATAGAGGCGCTCTGAATTTCTGCAGGACTGATTCATGACAGGTCATGTTCATGTGCAGAGACTACATGTATTTGTCTGCAGAGGGTTTTATTTCCCCCCCACTGGATTTGAGTGTTTTGAATGTGTAGACATCTCTTTCCTGAAGAAGTCATTTAGAAGTGCTCTAATGACCTTTTTTATGACCTTTTCTTTTAATGTACCTTTAATGTGCAAAGACATTAAACCCTCACAGACGCTTTAAGACGGCTTCTGTCAGCCTGAAATGGATCTCTTTGTCTTCAGCTTTTTGGGTTCCTGGTTCACATTTTGAGTTTGTGAAGACGTCTACAACATTATCAAGAAGAGACGGTTGATGGTTGTAATACTGTATGAGGTCGCTAAAGACTGCAGGGGGAATTTGATCGTTTGGGGCTTTTTCTTTATCTCTCTGCAACCTCACCACACAATCTTGGATCAGTCTGTAAGATATCTACTGATCAGCCGTCAAACATGAAGGAAACATGCTATGTTGAAGTTCTGCTGTCTCTTTTAAGGCACCCCCACACGGCCGTTTTGGACGCCCCGAAGTTTGCCAGATATGAGAGCAGTTATCAGGTCAAACCAACAGGTGTTGCAGCGATGGAAGCGGGCAAGAGAACTGGTTCAGATAGAAGTGATTGTACCCGACCTAAAAAGCCTCTGCATGTTTCTAATAAGCTCCACGAGCAGAAACGTGCTCAAACTAGGATCAATATTGGAGATGCTTTTGAAAAATGGAGAGAGGTTAGAACGCAGAAAGGTTTACAGACCGATGCAGAGCTGGATAAACACTGAAGCTTCAGTGTCCACCACATGGTGACCTGCGTGAGCATCCACTCTAGAGAGGAGGGGGCGGGGAGAGACCCCACAGTTTGTTCAGAGTGTACACAGTGAGTGTTGATCATCATCCTACATGTTGTTAAAGCCTCACTGCCACTCCTGGACAGTCTCTTCAAACACGCCCCTCACCCACTGATCCTGGGCTCGCGGGTCCACAGTCACATCATGATTCATTGTTGTTGTTGTCGTCTAAAAGTCAGCTGTAGTCGGCTTCTATGTCGCTCCCCTCACTCAGGTCGTCAGCCGTCGTCTCCATGTGGAGGCTGAAGAGGCTAAAACATTCAGCGAATCACGTCGCAGTTCATCGGTCACTTGTCATAAAAGCTATGAGATCATCTGAAACGCGCCGATGTAGCATCTGGTCTTAAAGGTATATACACACAAACGTTGCATCCAGTCTAAGTAAAGGTTAATCAGTGGAAACTGAGTGTTAGCATTCATGTTGTTATTGGATATTTAACCAGAGAAACTGATTTAGAGCTGATATTATCATATTTATTTATCACAAATCTTAACGTTAGCATATTTTAGGCCTGAATTCTTGAATCATTTTATATACAAGTTGAAAAGTTGAATGTGTCAGTTGGTGAAATCATTTTTAATGCAGTTCCAGTCCAGATCTCTGCGGCCCTGGTCCTCCAGAAACTGGACCAAACTGAATCCTGGGAGTGTGACCGGTGGATTTGAATGCTCGTCTGATGTGAATGGCTGCTTTCTATGATCTGCTTCTGTCCGCTCTCAGTCTGCCAACTCGCATTAAAGCGTGTCACTGCAGCGTGTGTGTGTGTGTTCCCACATTTCCCCGTCTGTCTCCCATCCATCACTGCTTCCCTTCTTGCCTCCTTGTTCTCAAGATCTCATTCCCAAACGTTGTGTTATACACGGACGCTTTTTCTAAATAGTTCTTGTTCCCATAAACTGCTCTATTTTCTCAGCCTTCCATGGGAGCTTGTAGCTTGTCACTCCTTCAAATCTTATGAAAGCAAACACAGAAGTCCGTCCGTGTGAGTGAGTTTTAAGATATTACTCTCACGGGGTCAGATCTCTCATCCCTCTCATATTTGCAGTGAACCAGAGACGTCTGATAACTCGCTTTGATTCGCTCTCTTTTTTCTGGTTGGCTTCGTCTGCGATTGGCGATTTCATGACCTTCTTCCAGAGCAAATAGTGCACACCGCAGTCATATGATCTCAAATACGCTCCCTTGTCTACATTCATCCTCCTAACCTCAACTGTAATTACAACTCTGAGCTAGAAATCTGAAATCTTATCCGAAAAGGCAACCCAAGAAATCTTAATATAACCCAGCAGGGCTGCAGACGCGAGATTTTAAGGCATGGACTTGATTCAGGGCTCGGTACTCGATTGGGACTTTACTGCTCTGTACCTTGTCCTTGTAGAGACTTCAAACCTAGCATGATTTATAAAGTAGCATTCCCTCAGTGCTCCGTCTGCACCCACCCCCTCCCCTCTGTGCTCCCTCTAAAGCCACGCCCCTCACTTACATGCACGAGCGCCGTTGCTGCAGAAGTGGACCTCAGCTCATCGCTTCATTGTGTAGAAACTACGTCGTCTCATGTCTCATTCAGCGGTAAGTAAACTCACAGTATAAACTCCGTTATCAGTGACGTGCTTTGAGTGTGGGCTAGAGCACGCAAGAGGTAGAGAGCGAGCAGGGAGACAGGGAGGCTGTGATTGGTTCATCAGATTGGTACCTCGTGGCAGACATTGGTCAAAGTTTTTACAGACTTACAACTGCTACAGATGACGGATTTTCTTCGTTTCTTTTTCAGAGAACATGAGTTATTAATTTCTGTCAGGACCTAAAGACAATTTCAACCAAAATCTTAAAAAGTGGATCTGGAGGAAATTAACAACCCTGCCTTTAATCTCTAAAGAAAATAGACCGGTACTCTGAGGTCAAATGACTGAATGGATATGGAGAAAAAACAGATATTTTTTATTTGCCTGGCCTCATAAGTATTTCATCACTTCGTTAAAAAGAAAAGGCTGTGTAGACGTTGGGATAGGAGCAGTGTTTGTTCTTGAAATATCGAACATGGGCTCAGAAGCCGAGCTCTCAGCAGATTCAGGAAAAGTCGATAGTGATCCTCTGAACGCCACATCACTCAAACGGCCCACAATCATCCATATCAGCAGCTTTCATACACTTCAGCGCTCTGTTCATCTTCCTCTTCACTTCATCATTCACCTGTGTGTGTGTGTGTGTGTGTTTGTGTGTGTATGTGAGTGTGAGTGAGTGTGTGTGAGTGTGTGTGTGAGTGTGAGTGTGAGTGTGTGTGTGTGTGTGTGTGTGTGTATGTGAGTGTGAGTGTGAGTGTGAGTGAGTGTGTGTGTGTGTGTGTGCCTGACAGACTGTTGTGTTTGGATTTAGTCCCAGAATTGTATCAACGTGTAACATGTGAGGTGCATGTATTTTTGTCTTTGCACACACACACACACACACACACACACACACACACACACACACACACACACACACACACACACACACACACACTCAGGAACAGATGGCAAACATCTCCTCAGACGTGCCAGCACTCAGTGTGTGTCCATCTTTGTCATTATATACGACTGTCATCAGCTCATTAATCCACAGCCGTAACGATGCAGCGACGGAGGATTCGAGAAAGTCAATTCCATTTTATGTACAGAGCCCGAAATCATAAATTATAATCGGACTCAGTTGGCTCAGATTTTAAATCTATGCAGCACAAAACACTCTCCGTCCTTAGACCCTAAAGTTGGAAGAGAAATACTCCCAGCGTAAACTTTCTGAGCAGTGACGTACTGATCCAACTTTACGAGCTCTCATACCTGGGCTGTGGGTATCTGCTGATCCTGATCCTGATCCTGATCCCGATCTCATACCAGGGAAGTTTCTCGTGTCTTTGCAATGCTGCAGCCAGCGTTTACCTTCTTTCGTCTGTCTTCCTCGAAACATGAGCTGTGCAGAAATCACTTGTAGTCGAAGGTTGGCGTAACAAGCGTGACATACATCCAATCTGCTTAGCCTTTGTTGTTAGCTTCCTCCATGCTATGTTGGCTATGCCTCTTTAATAACAAGCAGAGAGCTCAGGAAGACCCACAGAAAAAGAATCTAACTCCCAGAAGACAAAAAATAATCCTGCTCTTAATTTTAAAAACAAAAAATATTTGGTTTTAAAATGTGGATCCAGAAGGGCATCGCGCAACCCCAGGCATTACCAATCGAAACCCGAGACAAAGAACCACCTCTCCACCATGGAGACCTGGACGCGGACAGGCCAAAGATGGAGAGAGAGAAAGAGAGCAAAGGAAGGAAGGAAGGAAATGAGGAGTGAAAGGAGGAAGAAAGGAGTCATGGACACCAGAATGAGGACAAGAGGAATGTGGGGGGAACTTTACAGAAGAAAAAAGCTGATGGAAAGAAAAACTTGTAGACTAATCGAAAGCCAAAAAGGATGAAAGCAGCAGAAAAAAAAGTGCAAAGAAGAGAAGAAAGAGAGAGAGAGAGAGAGAGAGAGAGAGAGAGAGAGAGAGAGAGAGAGAGAGAGAGAGAGAGAGAGAGAGAGAGAGAGAGAGAGAGAGAGAGAGAGAGAGAGAGAGAGAGAGAGAGAGAGAGAGAGAGAGAGAGAGAGAGAGAGAGAGAGAGAGAGAGAGATTGAAGGCAAAGTTGACGACTCGGAGCAAACTTTTATCAGCTGCCAACTGGTTCTGTGCTGTGTTTATGTGTGTGTGGTGCGATTGAATAGGTTCAGGATCATTGCCAGTGTTTCAGTGTGTGTTGGTGTGTGTGTTTGTAGGGCGTGGGTGAGTGGATGCTCATGTGGTTTTTTCGTACTTTCTTTTCTCTTAAAGCCAGCAGAGTGTGGCTTCTGTCTCTTCATCGTGCTGGAACGCTTTGTGTTCGCTCTTTATGCAGCTCCGAGCTGCTCCGAGCTGCTCCGAGCTGCTCTGGGATCACACCAAAGAAGAAGAAAAGCTGCTCTTTGTTATGCCTCCATTTTTGCTGCTAAACGCTGATTGCTTTTTTTTCTGTCTTGCAGAGAATTCATTTCTTAAATTTGCTCTCAAACTTTCTCCACGTCCCCCTGTGTCACGCATTTTGTTTTAGCAGATTTACTGTATGTGCAAACTTCATGTCGTCCTTCGTCAGAGAAACATCTGGTTCAAGTTTTGTCAGTCCTCTTGAGTCAAACTGTTCTCCGCTGTCAGAAAATCTCTCCAAGCATCTCATTTCTGTCAGGCCTCTGCAGTTTTAGACGCATGATTTACCGTCCTGTTTTGTATGCGGACTCCGACCTCAAAACAAGCCTCAAAACATGAAGTCGTTTTCTGTCTGTAATCCTTTTATTGACTCTGGAAATCTATATTTCTCAAATAGACACTCACACACTAATCAACGAGCACATCTCAAACCTGATTGGACCATTAAAAGCCTCCACAAACCAGTGAAAACACAAAATATCTGAACATTTCTAGATATTGGAAACTAGATTAGCCATCAGGAAGTGTTACTGATATGAAATACAGAACATTAGACCTGCTGTGACAGAACACGAGTATTTACTGTCAAAGTAACGCAAACCCAGATTTTTTATGTCCGCTTTGTTTCGGATGAAGTTTGCTCGCACAGCTCTTTAAAATGAAAACACGACTATTTGTAACGGCGAGTCAGCTGAAGATAAATGAGCTCAGAGAAGTCCGACATCTACTTGAACTGGAGAGACAGATTTCAGTCATTCAGAGGATTATCTCCCCTCATATTGAGCACTAAGCGTCTGAAAGTTTCTTGTTTCCAAAGGTTTCTGGGTACGACGTCTGTGTTTGTCAGTGTTGAAACAAACAGTAACAGGGTCTGTTAGCCGCTCAGTGTCAGGACACATTGGAGCATCTCGTTGTCTCTTAATGTGGCGTGAAGAACCGAAACGTCTCACCAAACTTATTCTGAAGAAACGACAAACAGCAGTCATCGCATGCAGCGGCTGAATCATCTCTGAAGGTTGCAGCGATGCCTTCGCTCTGACTCGCCTTTGATTTGAACCTTTTTTGAACTTCATCAACGCTTCTGTTCCTGCTTCTTCTTCTTCTCGATTTGTTTGTCTGCGAAGCGCCAACCTGTGTTTGGCCTTTGGCCCCCCCCCGCGGCGTTGATTTTTTGGAATTGGTTGAATGTATTTATTGTCGACTTGTGCAGCCGCTCTTTGTTGTTACGCAGCGAGAGCCAACTGTGATTCCTTTTTTGATCACAGAAGCGGCTGAATAAGGAATACCTGCAGCTCGTCTTTTATTATACATGAACTTTGAAATGTTGCAGACCGGGAGAGGAGGAGGAGGAGGAGGAGCAGTGAGGCAAGCTAAGCTGTTGCTACATTTAAGCTTTTATGGACAACAGTGGGGATCCTCCCAGCCTCTGATGGCTTTAACAGCTTACTTCACTGCTCTCCACAGCCTCGTTGTCCATTATTCTCCTCATTTCTTACTTCTAAAATGGACTTGGTGTGTGTGTGTGTGTGTGTGTGTGTCCGTGTGTGTGCGTGATCCGTAGCAACAGGTTCATTTTTAATGTCTTCCACATATGCTGCAGATTTCTGTGTTGTTTCACTGACTCTCAGCGATGTCGGTGCTGAACAAGTGTCCTCTTTCCTGCCGCCTGCGCACACAAACCGGCTTCTTGTGACATTTCAACAAACTGAAGTGTCTTTAAAAATAGACTTGAATGTTCCAACAGACTGAGCTTTACCTGTTATGTTTGTGTCTTCTTTTAAAGCAGATTTTAAACTTGAATGTCACAGTTTGAATATTTGCAGCACAAGATCCTCTTAATGGATTTTCTCTTGCAGGCTTTAAGCCACGATCCAGGTCGTCAGTTCGTCACTTTAGCTTTTGCCTTTTTTCTGGTATTAATGTCCATATTTGTCATTTTTAATTAAGCTTCGACTTCCTTTACATTTTTTCTGAGTTGTATTTTCAGTTTGCACTCACTCTCCGCTTGATGGCCTTATTCCCCGATGAAAAGTGAGCTTGTTGACTTCTCCTGGTTTTTTCGCTGAAGGTTACGCAATAGGTGACGTAGCCTCCTTGAAAGCACCTGATTGGATAAACGTGCGGCTAGTCCGGGCGGTCCCTGGACTCATTTGCATAGAATAGAGCTCTAGTCTTTTCTCGAAAGTCGCAGCAACGATCCCAAAATGAAGTGAATAAAACATGATGGCCCAGCCACGCCTACTGGAACCTGAAACACACAGACAGCACAACCAGGAAAACAAGCAGCCAGCAGGGTCGTCACAGGCATGTAGAGTTAGTCGTACACACACTCACACACACACACACACACACACACACACACACACACACACTCTCACACACACACACACACACACACACACACACACACACACACACGTATTGAGCTCTTGGTTTGATCTGCATGGAGGAGCGTTCAAGCCTCATGGGAGCTCTGAGGAGTCTAAAGTTTATAAAGCTTCGTCAAAATTAATGAACTAGGATGTCACAGCGCAGAGGGAGAACACACACACACACACACACACACACACACACACACACACAGAGCGATGTAATGAAAGAACATAGACAAATCAAGCAAAGTGACATGAAAAGCATCATGATAATTACAATCACACACACATCTCTGTCAGCACTGCGTTCGTCTTTTCAGATGACTTCCTAACTCCTGCAGCGTGTGTGTGTTTGTGTGTGTGTGTTTGTGTGTTTGTGTGTGTGTGTGTGTGTGTTATTTTTACTCATGCACATTGTGTTTGTGTGTGGCTTCGGCCTGTGACAAATTGTGTGTTTCACTCGGGAAGCTTGAATGCTCTCCATTCATATATTCTTGGGAAGCATCTGGGAGGATTTAATGGGAGAATAAAATTATTCTCTGAAGATTATCTCCCTTTACAGCGACGTCTCTCCCTCTCTCTTTGTGTGTGTGTGAACAAGAGTGCACTTCTTCTTCTTCTTCTTCTTTTCAACTATTCAGACAGCTTCCCAAAGCTTCAGGAAGGATTGAGTAAGATAATGAAACTACTTTGGAAAGAGCTCTTTCCCTCTCCGCCCCCTGCTATCTCGCCTCCTCACCCGCGTATTTGCCACAGGCTGCATTTTTAATCTGCTGGATCATTTTGATCTCCTGAATCATTCACTGTCATCATTTTGAATTAAACCATCTCGCTGCTCCGCTCCGACTGTCAGGATTTGATTCTTTTCCCTTTTTATTTCATGCATTGTGCAGCTCGGCGTCATTATTTTTTAACCAAACTTGCTTTTATTCCACTTCTTCTTCCCTTGAGTTTTGTTCAGCAGGGTGTTTGAAGGCCCAGAGAAACTCTTAAAACATCTCTAACAACATAACTGCATGTTGTTAGAGCTCTTATACAGAGTTAAATTGGAGCCTTTTAGCTCGTAAATTCTGTTTTTATCAGCTTTGGAAACTGTTACCCTGCAGAACAGTCCAACAGTTTTTGCCTTGTAAAAAACACCCAATGAAATTCTATCACTGTGTACTTAATGTGATGTTATTCCTGTTTTATGATTTGCAAGCTGACATAGAAGACAAAGATCCAACATACAATTAGTCCCATTTTCTTACAGGGCTGGAAGAACTTCTACAGCCTCTTTCCAGACAGCTGAATCACTTTAGTTTGTTCTGGTGTCGTGCTTGTTGATGGACATTTGAGGGGTCGAACAATCAGATTAGACATTCTAAGGAAGTACAAAGATTCAAGCCGAGAGAAAGGATGGTTTAAAAGTTTCATGTGGATTGATATCTTTGGGCTCACCCATCGAAGCACACCGTCCTCTCCATCTGGGCAGGAGAGGAGACACGGCATCAACCCAAGCTCCAGAATGAGCTGCTGGCATCAGCTCTTTGTTTTTGTTGAGTTTTAAAGGAGCAATCCTTTAAAACTCTGTGTAGTGACTGAAATGATAAAGTGACCTTACTCTATGATCAGACATTAAGGAAACATGCTATGTTGAAGTGCTGGCTTCTCTGACAACAATGCAGCAGCCAGTATGTCCTCCTTCTAACTTTAGATTCTGGTCCTGAATGGTCTGGATTTGTTTGGACCAGAGAAGGTAGGCGGTTTTAAGGCACCCCCACACGGCCGTTTTGGACGCCCCTCGGTTTGCCAGATATGAGAGCAGTTATCAGGTCAAACCAACAGGTGTTGCAGCGATGGAAGCGGGCAAGAGAACTGGTTCAGATAGAAGTGATTGTACCCGACCTAAAAAGCCTCTGCATGTTTCTAATAAGCTCCACGAGCAGAAACGTGCTCAAACTAGGATCAATATTGGAGATGCTTTTGAAAAATGGAGAGAGGTTAGAACGCAGAAAGGTTTACAGACCGATGCAGAGCTGGCTAAACACTGAAGCTTCAGTGTCCACCACATGGTGACCTGCGTGAGCATCGACTCAGAGAGGAGGGGGCGGGGGGAGACAGCTCTCTGCAATGTTTTGAATTTCGGACTGCAGTACCCATTTTAAACACTAGGTGTCAGAGTTACATATTTTTTGTTGTTAAAATCTCAGCACAGCTTCGGGGCCTGGAGGTGACCACTCGTCTGTAAAGAAAACCAAGCAACAGGCCTCTGAACACGGGCAGCGGGCGGTGAAATAAAGAGAAAATGTGATGTAAATAGTTTTGAGTCTTCTGAGACGCTCTGCTGCCTTTAAATCAGGCGACGATTGGACTGAGAAACAGAAGCGCTAACAGACTCTTATTATCAGCAGGCGAGTAGATGACTGTGTGTGTCCTGAAGCCACCTGATAGCTCCGCTCTGATGGGTTTTTGTCTGCTGCCAAATACTCGTCCACTTTCCCCCTGAAATAGATTGCAGAGTAAAGTAGGTGGACTTTCAGAGACTCTCTCTCGCGCTCCTCTGATGTAAAGCGAAGCTCGCAGAGAGGAAGATGAGCCTTTGTTCTCGTCACAGCTCTCCTGTCTGAATCACAGCTCATCAGCGGTTTCATCTCTGTGGGCAGGACCTCCATTAAAGATGAACAGGCTGTCGCTGGTTGTATAAGAGGCCAGCGCTGATTTGAAACAGAGTTCGCTTTGAAAGATCATTGTGGAGTTCATAGCTCAGGATGAAAATCTTTCTTTTTATCCTCCTCCCTCCGGCTGCAGGTGGTCATGAACCCTGAAATGTGTCTGTCACTGTCAGGAGTTCAGAAACAAACCTGAGACGTCTTCCCAAAACTCACACGGCGGGCTGAGATGTCAAGTGATGTGTAGACGTTTGTCAAGAGCCTGTTCAGAATTAGAAGTAGTTTAAAATCTAAAAACAAATCAAGAAACTTTTTCAGGTTTGTCACAAACCTTTGGATGCAACTTGCAGGACTGTCATCAACCAACGCCCTCACCGGACAACCAAACTGAGATTACGGCCTCAGCTCAGACTAAATGTCGCATGTAGTAAATGCATCAAACATTGACTGTATTTAAAGATGGACGATGCATCTCCACACCTGTTGTACAGAAGTGACGCCAAAATGCCCCTGCAGGGGGTAATTTGGGAAATTTTACTCGGGGACTAGCAGTAAAAGTCCAGGAAAGATGGAGTTAGTCAGTTAAACCATAGACTTTAAATATTAAAGGATGAAGCCTGAGTGATGTCACCCATCTGTTCCTGCAGGGGGCTCCGGAGGCTCATCGGCAGCAGCCGCCATGTTGGAAATGCTGACTCAGTCTAACTTTCAGTCAACCTGACGAAAGGTTGAGAGCTGGAGCTGAGGCGGGTTTTAAGCCTTATGACAGACAGTTACATCAAGTCAATCATGTCAGCTACGCGCCTAACTTTGGATAACATGTATCCTTCATAAAATCAAAACGCCTGTACCAGGCTGTAAACTTGCTGTAAAAACAGGCTTTTTTGAATGGGAGTGTATGTGACTTCCTGTGCTTCTGCAGCCAGCCTCTAGTGGACACTCAACGAACTGCAGGATTTTTGCACTTCTACGTTGGCTTCCAGAATCGAGCCTTCCTCTTGTCGAGTCGTCTTCTTGTTTTTTGTAAAATACTTTAAATCCTAACTGACCAGAGCTCTTACATAAACAATTAGTCTGCTGTCCTCTTCATCCTCTCTCCTCCTCCTCCTCCTCCTCGGACTCTCCCGCCCGTGTCTCTCCCCTTCCCCTCCGGACAGTCCTGGATCGTGAGGATTACAAGGGTTTTGTGTTTCAGCGGTGAGAAAGATGAGGAGGAAGACGAGAGATAAAGAGGGCAGTTAAAAAGGGGGGAGTGAAGAGGAGAAGAAAAGAGGGGGAGGAGGAAGAGGGCGGACGGGGGCATGTTTGTACAGGCGAGAGAGAGGAGGACTAAAAAGGGTGAGGGAGAGGGGGGGGAGGAACTCCAGGGATTCTTGTTCCTCTTTCAGCACTCTGGACTTTTTTCTTACTTTTATCCTTTTTCTTCACTCTCTCTTTCACCCCTCCTCCGGCGCCCCTAAAGCCCCGGGTTCAGCCTGTTTGTACAAACACACACACACACACACGCACACACACACACACACACACACACACACACACACACTCACAGAGTACCTCATTATGGCAGTCAAGTGTGTTCTCAGACTCCCTATTCAGACTGCAGATTGGAAACACAACACCAGACACACCCCTCACTGTGCAAGACACACACACACTCACACACACACACACACACACACACACACACACACACACACACACACCCCTTCTCTCAGCTCTCACAGGTGAATTAGCGTTCCCTATTTTCCTCCACAATAAATTGTATTTACATTGGCAGAGCCTGGACGCCGTTTCCCTTTTTATAAACTATCAATCAGAAGAGATGATGATGGATCTGATGAGAATACGGCCGATAAACCGGCTGACAAACTGTAAGTGACAGAAACCGAGCTGAGGCGGCAGATTAAAGACGTAATTGTGTTTGGAAAAGTGGGAAATAGAGGCCTTTAATTGGAGTATTAGAGGGGTAATGGTGGAGAAAACGTTCATGGGTAAACATTTAGCATCACCGTGTAAATATGGCTGCCAGAGATGGATTTTAGAGCGTGTTTTAAAGAGTTTGTTCGGACAGCTTCTGTAGGGATTGTAAGGACATAAAGTTTATGTCCGCAGTTCACCTTCAAACTACAAGGATTAAAACAATGACTCAGGTAGTTGTCATCATCATCAGCAGTGAAAGACGCGTCGTATGAAAATGTCATGCAGCTTAAATAATCCTCCTCATATTTATTTTCTTCTGAAGCCATATTTCCTCTCGCTGCCTGGACATAGATTGGGCTGATTGTGTTTGGGTAAATATCATTTTCATAACTAATCCGTTTGATGGATTCAGTCTCTCACCGTCTGCGGGGGATTAATACGTCCTGTCCATCTAATCCTGTTTGATTTAGTCTGCCTGGCATGCTGGTATTAAAGTCTGCACAGAGCAGAGTTGATGTGCAGAGTGTGTGTGTGTGCGATGTTTTCTCTCGCTCAACATTTGACCTCTTTATGCTTAAGTAGGACTTTGCAGCTTTCAGCAAAACACCAAAGTTCAACAAAGTGAAGTTAGTTCTCCTACCTTTGTATTTGCACATTTTGTTTCAGCTTTTTTCAACCTATTGGTGAAGCTGCAGTTCTGTAGCTCACTGAAGAACTTTCCAAGACTTCTAGTAATAACTGTATGTGTGGATACGGCTTTTGGTTGTTTATTGTAATGCTTCATGATATTTGACTTATCAGTTTTAGGCACAGGGCGATTTTTTTAATAACTCATCCGTTTAGATTTTATTTAAAATTATGACAAAAGATTTCCATCCATCTATTTTTTCCATCGAGCTATCCAACCATCCATCCATTTATCCCTCTATCCATTCATCCATCCGTCCATCCATCCCTCCATCCATCCGTCCATCCATCCCTCCAACTATCCATCCAACTATCCATCCATCCGTCCATCCTTCCATCCCTCCAACTATCCATCCATCCATCCGTCCATCCATCCATCCATCCAACCATCCATCCAACCATCCATCCATCCATCCATCCAACCATCCATCCAACCATCCATCCATCCGTCCATCCCTCCAACTATCCATCCATCCATCCATCCGTCCATCCCTCCAACTATCCATCCATCCATCCCTCCAACTATCCATCCATCCATCTCTTTATCAATTTATCCATCCAACCCTCCATCCATCCAATCACCCATCCCTCCATTCATCCATCAGGTTTTTTTAAAGCTTCAGTTCTTTTCTAATACTTTCGGTCATTAGAAATTACAGAAGTTTGTATTGTTTTAAAAATAAGAAGTTTCTCTCTCTCTGGAAAACACAGCTCAACATATACATAACACATGTATATGTTGTTTTAGACATTTCGATGCAGACCTGTTCCACATGATATTGTTATCAAACGTTAAAATCTAACACAATGAGACTATTCAGACACAAAGAAGAGGGAAGAGTTCATATGGGGAAAATTAACAACCAGACTGAAAGAAAGAATCCAGACTAAATGAAGGAAGAGGAGCCAAGAAAGGAGGAGAGAGTGTTTGGCTTCAAGTCAGATTCACTAACACTGAGCCCCAGAGTGTGTGTGTGTGTGTGTGTGTGTGTGTGTGTGTGTGCGTGTGTGCGTGTGTGCGTGTGTCACTGAGGCGGAGGCAGCCTGCCATGCCTCAGCGTGTTAATTATGTAAATTGGTCATTAGGAACCCTTATGGGGCCAGGATGAAACTGCCCAAACACAACACACAGAAACAGTAACAAACACACACACACACACACACACACACACACACACACACACACGTACAACTGGCTGCACATGTGAAGTGGCGAACATGAAGAAAATGAGGGCAGCAGTGGAAAAAGGAGACTCTTTAGCTTGGACCTTTTGAACAAAATTCTTCATCAGAACAACAACCGCGTTGAAGTTTTTTTTTGTGGTCATCTCGATCTGGCAAACGATTTTAAAAATCATTTCCATATGCTGCCAATTCGGTTGAAACGAGATCATTAGAAACAATATTTTGGCGAGAAAACTTGGCTTGTTGTTACACAGTCTCACTGCTGTGATTTTTCTCCCCACACATTTGTGCTGAAGAAGTTACAACTGTTTCCTTTTCTGTTACCATACTCTGTTGTCTTCTCTTTAAGGTATGTCTCTGAAACATTTACTTTACGGAGAGAGCTTTTGTTCACCCGCTGACTTCTCATATTTCTATTGTCAGATTAAACTGGCTTTAGATCGACCAGAGCGATGTGCACAGGTATGTGGACGTTCACCTGTAAGGAGGACTGAAGGCTGCCGTTGTTAGCAATGCTAACGTTAGCCTTGCTCAGCAAACCTATTGGCACAATGCAATACTTTTTGGTTTACTTCCCCTGTTTGGTCTGGAAAGCATTCTCACCAATGGCGAACTGAACTCTGGTGCATTTGGAAGCGGGCCGAGACCTCCACTTTTTACGCGCACCAGAGTAAGTTTCAAACGGCAAACAGGTGGGAATGCAACCTTGGATTCAATCCAGATTTAGAGGATGTTTTGATGCCTTTTCAATAATGTGGGTCCTGACGTTCTGGACGCACACATTTATTTCAAAATGTGTGTAGCATCACTCGAAATGTGGAACAACAACATTGTCAAATCCAGAGTCTGTTGCAGTAGAATCAGTGCTGCTACTCTGAGATTTACCGACACGATGGAGGAGTCAACAGTCCAGTCGTTTTAAGAGCCTCCGTCCATGGATCTGCATTTCTAATGTTTTCACGGAAAAGGAAACCAGTGCAGTGACGCTCATGTTGTCTAGTGTGATCAGTTGCAAATAAAAACACTGCAGACAGTCTCTCTGAGCGATTGAATTAGTGTTAGATTAGAACCGTTGGATGTTGTTGTTGGGGTGAGAAGTTGAACTAGTCGTTGCAAACACAACAGTGATTATAAAGGTCCTCTGGAGTCCACCCAGGAGCTGCACACTTTGAGGTAGTTTGAAGCTACTTCTTGATCTTTGGGACTTAAAGAAAAGCTTCCTTAAGCTTTTTTTTCTTCTTGTGGACACATTAGCTCAGTGAGCGGTGTATTAGGGAAGCATTGGGAGGTAATTAGCCTCCTGCTGATTCTGGAGCTAAAACTCAGTGTTGATGAATGGATCTGTCAGCGATGTGAGCAGCACCGCACTCGCTCTCTGTCTGCAGCCACCTAAACACCGCTCAGCACAATGCACACATATGAAACTGAGACACACAAAGATGTTTGTGCCGTTTAGATCTGTAACTTTTGGTCTCCTTGGCTTTCTAAGGATGTGAATGACACATTATTCAATTCCAAATCTTTTTTCTTTCATTATTTTGCCTTTATGAGAAAGAATGTAAAGCTTGGCAAGACAAGTCGATTTCTATCATGGATTCCAGGGATTCTTTCCCAACGTTATTTTTTTACCTTTTAAAACGCCAGAATTACCCTTTCATTGGGAGATTAAAACTTTATTCGTGTCTGCAGAAAAGCATGAGTTTAGATCCATCTGTCTGAGATGAAGAAGTTTGCCAAAGTTTCCTCTATACCTCCCTCGTCCCTCTCATGTCTCTCTCTCTCTCTCCTTCTAACATTCATCTATCACTCTCTCCTCTGTCGCTGAATCCGTCTCTTCTTCCTCTTCAGTATTTATTGCTATCTGTCTCTCTTTCCATCTGTCTCTTCGTCGGCGGCTGTCAGACGACTTAGGCGATAAGAAATGGCAGCCGTATCAGAAGAACAGACTGTGGGTGAGTGTGTGTTGGCTGGCTTGTCAGCTTGAGCTGTCATTTTGTCATTTCCAGAAGAATCGTCCTGAATCCCTGTAGAGCTGAGTCACACACACACACATACACACACACACACACACACACACACACACACACACACACACACACACACACACACACACACACACACTAATCTTTCAGTCTTCGGTCACAGAAAATGATGGACAAGGAGACAGAAATGACGACAAAGAGACAAAGCACTCACAATGGAGACATTCTTGGTGTCAAAAATGTCAAACGGCAGTTTAGCGAAGAGAAAAGACCCCCTCCGAGTCTCAGACAGCCTCCAAGAAACAAACTGTAACCTTTCCGCTCTCAGATATTGTTCCCACTCCTTTGAAAACTCGCTCTAAACAAACAAAACAACAGCAAAAACAGACGATTTCTCCCCCTCAAGAGTTCATAACCTCAATCCAAGAAAACACAAACAACAACTTCTTTCCTGAAGTTTTGAAAATTGTATGTCAGAGGGGGAGGATTATCGTTTTTAATTCAGAAAAGCTCACCCGTCACGTCAAATCAATGGAGTGAGATGGTTCCCCGCCGAGCAAGTGTAATGGAAGTCAGAGAAAGCGGGGATCTAATCTGAGTCTCTGCACGCAGACAGGAACATTCGTCCTCCACCGTCGATGAGAGTTTGTGTGTGTCATTAAGAGATGTAATAGATATGGAAATGTGCTGTTTTGCTCTTTGAATGCATATTTGTTTCCTTGATTATCTCATTTTCTCTCAAATTTGTAAACACATTATGCTTTTAATCATTTTTACAAATCGACTCTGAGAGTTTTCCTTCGTGTGCTGTGAATAAACGCTTATCGGACTCTTTGTGTTTAATGCAGATTGTCAGGCAGCAGCTCTTTAGATCACAGCGTCATATTCCCCTGGTATTTACTTTGAATCAGTCTCCTCTCTGTGATGATGAGTTTCCTTCAAGATGAAACCAGTTTTCTCAAGTCTATAACTTGACTCTACAATTGGCAGAGTTTTTTACTCTTAAAGCAGCATTTATTACTTTTTGGCCACTTGAGGGCGACAGAACCAAGCTCTGTAATCGTCACTGACATATTATTAACATGTTAGGCCAATATGGTGAACAGTGGTGATTCTAGAGTCTGTTGGGGCCCTAGGCAACCATCAATTCGCAACTGCTTGGGGCCCCAGACCAGTAGGGGGCCCCACAAACTGAAACCAAAGCAGTGGCCCAAAATGTGCAAATTTTGCAATGGAAGTAGGAAACCTCCCTAAGGGGGCCCCATCTGACAACACTCACTCCTGTGGACCTGCTAGTTTGTCAATGAAAGCCACCGAAGGAAAAGGGAGAGGAAGTAACTGTCTAAAAAATTCACGTTAACGTCGTTAACGTTAAGATCGGTTACTGATTCAGACCAGTTACCTTTACACCACTGGTACTTCATTGACAGTTTGAAATGACTTATTTTCACACGCGCGGTCTGATATATCAGGCTGATACATTCCCTGCTTGACGTGTGATGATGTTCTGCAGATTACATTGAGGAAGAATTCATGAACTCCAGCTCCAACAAAGTTTTAGTTTTGGCTCAGTTTGTTAAACATTTTGCCTTTTTTAGTGATGTGAAGGAGAGAGAGGGCGGGAACGAGAAGAGTGTGAGTTAAGGGAGAGGTTCAAAGTCTTTTCCTTTATGTCATCAGGTATTCATCAGTCAATGAAAGGAACACAAAGAAACCAGGACAAACTATCAAGATCAAAACGATGGTGTCTAAAAAAGCTCGATCGTATGATTTACTGACCCGCACCTCTTTATTCATTCTTTATTCATCCAGGAGGTCTTATTAAGCTTCACACTCAAAGTAAAGTCGTAACGTTGGCACGGATTTCAGTTATGTATGCCAATTTTATTTTTATAACCGTAATAAAAAGACTTTCATGATCGCCTGAGGAAAAAGAAGTTTCTCATGTAAGGGAGAGAGTGCAAGCTAAAACTCATGGCTGTGTTAAGGTGTTCTATCAGCTGAAGACAAAGTCTTTCACTGCAGAAACTGTGAAGGTTTACCTGTGGTTTGTAGACAGACAGAGGTTTGACACCTGCAGCAGCTGACGTGATCCGGTATCTCCTTGAAACTCAATCGCTGAACACAACTGTTACAGAACTGTAGCTGCTTGTCGATGGGAAAGTTTAAAGCATGGACTTTCAGTTCAGAAGCTGCAGAAGCACCTGAGGTTCATTCAGTCCGTCTGCAATTTAGAGGAAGTTCAAATCTGAAAAGCAAACGTGGGAATCATGAGATATCTTTTAATGACAGTATCATCAAAGAGGAAACAGAAGCAACAAGTGAGACGTTAACACATCTTTTCATCTAATAATTGCTGATTTGAAGGAATTCCTGTTACTCTGCATGAATGCACAAGTTCAGTTAAAGAAGGAATTATCTACAAAAGGCTGCATTCTTTTATCGTCGTGCCAGAACTATAAAAATAGAAAGTGGAGTGTCAGTTCTCGTTCCTCTGGAGGTCTCGACCTCCTGAGAAAGAATCCATCTCAAGCAGGGAAGCAGGTTGTTGTTGGCAGGCGACGCAGCAGGAAATGAGCGTCTTCGTGCTTCTCTTTTGATGAACTTGACCCATTTTTCAGATTGTTTACCAACAGCAGTTCATAAAAGCTTCAAAAATAGCATCAGGGAGACAGTGTCAGACCTGTGTGTGCTTTAATTTGAAGCCTCAGAGGCAGTTTGTCATAACTGTTAGAGATGAAATCTTTATGAGGCAAAGCAAGGTTTGAATTATGACACATGTGACGCCTGGTAGCAGGGGGATGGCTCATCTCAAAGCAGCTTTCCTGGTGGGAATACAGCCCTCTCCTCCTCTTCTTCTTTATCTTTCCATCTGACTCGTCTATCACCTCCTTATCCGTGTTCCCATCTCCAAGCCTTGCCTTGCTTTCTATGAAGGTAACCTGAGAGAAAAGAGGAGGAGGAGGAGGAGGGGGGAGGAGGAGGGATGAGATTCAGAAGCAGAGCGAGAAAGATGGTGAGAGATAGTGAAAAGGGCGAGATGGAAAGAAATGGCAAGGACAGGCAAGAGACGAGCTGAAATTAAACCCAGAGCGAGCGAGCGAGCGAGTAAGAAACTCGGGACAAGGTGAAAAGGGAAAGAAATGGGTGACGAAACAAGAGAGTAAATGAGGAGGGTAGATAAGGTTGCAGGGTGAGGAAGGGTAAGTAGAGGGTGAAGAAGAGCGAGGTGATGGAGAGTAAATTAAATAAGAGCACCTGCGGGAGTCGAGATGAAATCGATATACAGGCGAGGTGTATTTTTATTTAAAATCGCAGACGAGGTCCACCTTCGATATGACAGATGATCCAGTTTGAACGATTGTAAACTTATTGTGGATTTGTTTTTTATTAAGCACTGGTTGTCTCTGTGTTTTTGATTTGGTCAGCTTAGCACTGCACGGACGCTGTGATAGAAAACTGTTGATTCTCATCGCTCATATGAAGCTCATTCTCCTGCAGCCTTTTCTACTCAACTTAATGCCTGGATAAAGAAACACCAAAGTACAGTTGATCCAGGTGGATTTCCACTTCTGGAATAAATGTAAATATCCTCAAGAGTGACTTGAAAAGCCTCCTGTCACTAAAGTACAGAGAGACCGTATTATTTATGGTTACATTACCCAAGATGATTATCCTGTTTGACTCATTAAACTGGTTTGAACTAGAAAAAGGAAAAGTGTTAGTGTTGGGTACACTTTGAATAATTTTAACTGTATTTTTCACAATTCTTTGGCTTTAATGATGGTTTAAGACTTTTTATATGTATTGTTTTATTTATCATTGAAGGCCTTACATTTTCCTGTTCTTGAGATTCATTGGTTATTTGGTTGTTGGTTGGTTGATCAACTGGTAGGTCCTTGGTTGGTTAGTTGGTGGGTTTTTTGGTTGATCAGTCGGTTGTTTGGTTGTTACGTTGGTTGTGTGATTGGTTGGTGGGTTGGATGTTTGTTTCGTTTGGTTGTTTGATCGATTGGTTGGTCGTTGGTTGGTTGATTGGTTAATTGGTTGGTATGTCGGTTGGTTGGTTAGTTGGTGGGTTTTTTGGTTGATCGGTTGGTTGTTTGGTTGTTACGTTGGTTGTGTGATTGGTTGGTGAGTTGGATGTTTGTTTTGGTTGGTTGGTTGGTCGTTGGTTTGGTTTGTTGGTTGGTTGGTGGGTTTTTTGATTGGTTGGTTTGTTGGTTGGTTGATCAATTGGTTGGTCGGTGTTTGGTTAATTGATTAGTTGGTTTATTGGTTGTTTGGTTGGTTTGTTGGATGGTAGGTGGGATTTTTGGTTGGTTGTTTGATCAATTGTTTGGTTGATTGGTGGGTTAATTGGTTGGTTTGGTTGGTTGGTTGGTTTGTTGGTTGTTCGGTTGGTTGCGTGGTTTGTTAGATTGTTGGATGTATGTCAGGGTTTCGTTTTGAAAGTAAAAGGCGAGTAAAACGGCAAGAGGAGGTGATACAAACAAATATTTTAGAGGCAGAGATATGCTCTCAGAGAAAGAGGAGGACAGAGGAGAAGCGTGAAAGTTCAGCAGATAGATGAGTTTAAAATGAGAGAGAAAAGTGAGCATTGTGACCAATGAGAGAGAGAGGGAGGGGGAACCTTTTCCCTCTGCAACTTCAATAATTGGATTTTGACTTGTGTGCGTGTGTGTGTGTGTGCGTGCGTGTGCGTGTGCGTGTGCGTGTGTGTGTGTGTGTGTGTGTGTGAGTGTGTGAGTGTGTGTGTGTGTGAAACAACTCCTGTGCCCCTGCTCCAGACGATAGATCAGATAGAGGCTCCAGAAAATGACCAATTCTTCTCTCTCTACCAATGGCTCAGTCAACACACACTCACACATACACACTCTGGGACACAGTTGAAAAGTTCATAACACTCCCTTACACGCACACAAAGTCAATACACACTATGTTATTTATAACCCCGACCTTTTATATAATTACAAAGCGGCTACATGTTATAGGTTTTATAAATTTACGAGGCAGGGTCGCTCCGTGGATCATAATGAATCACAAACCTGAGAGGGTGTGTGTTGTGTGTATATTTCTTGACGTTTTGTTGTAGACATTGAGTTAGAAATCAAAGTCGGGAAGGTGATGAGAACATTGCGCTCCATTGCAACACTAGTACTCCTTCATACTGAAGAAAGGTGATATGCTAACAGAGATTCTTTCCTCTCAAAGAGGTACCATCCACCTATTCATTTATCCATCCATTTTTAGGCTAGGTAGCAGTGGCCAACAACAAACAAAATGGCTTCATGGGTCGCACATTCAACCAGTTGTAATGGCCTCAGACTGGGAGTTGCTAACTCATATCCTGACGTCTTTTTTCTTGAAATGGAAACCATCCAGGTGTATGTGTGAGGTCACGGTACCACGACGCCAACATGACCACATCATCTGCAAAGAGCAGAGAGCCACCATCAAGTAACAATTAGCACTCTTACATATACGTAAACTTACTTTATTTACGTCTTTACGTCTACGCTTAAATATTAACAACTCACTATTGGAGATGGGACAGATCCGATCTTATATCGGTATCGGGTCCGATATTGACATAATTCACATATCGGATATCGGACTGTCTGCGCCGATCCACGTCACCGATCAAGAAAGATGGTTGGGCACTTTAAACATTCTCAACTCGCACAGCGTCACTTTAAAGACGTTCAGACTGAACTGTAGGAAGTGCTCATAAATCGTCTCCATGACGACGTTCAGACGAGATGGAACAGCTCCTTCTATGAGATCAAAAGTACAACTCTTACACTTCAGTTTAAAAGATTTAATTTGAAAACCTGAGAGTTGTTGCTGCTTCCTGTTTGTATCCAAAGCCCACACAATGCCAGGTTTACTACAGCTTTGTGTAGCCTCACTCAAAAACACACTAACACTATTAATTGTGATTTTTAAAAATATCAGAATCAGTATCGTATTGATTGATATGCATCAGAATCAGATGGGGATTCAAAATGGTGGATCGGAGCATCTCTACTTACGGTTAGGTCTCTCTGTAGTCTCTCTCAGAACAAAGCATAAAACTATTTAGTTTTCTAGAAACTCTCTAAGGTTTGTTTGAACTTATCAGACAGTTACATGGGAGCCTGGGTTTTACTTTATCAGCGAGATAAAGGCTCTGAAAAGAGCGAGCAGAGAAGAAGAAGAAAAAAAAACAAGTAAACCAACTGATAACGCTGAAGTTGGAGGAGAACTGCAGCCTCGGACCACTGGAGAGTAAAAAGAAGAGGTTTGTTATCTGAAAAGGGGAGAATGGCAGCAGTAAGATGGTAGTGAAAACAGCAGATGGCAGAGTAGAAAGGGGGAGACATGGTGGGGGGGTGACACACTTAAGACGAGACAGACTGAGAGGAGACTGGCAGGGTTACAGAAACTAAAACATGTTTTGCTGATATTATCCTTGGATTAATATTTTCCTTAAAAAGTCAAACTTGGGTCTCACAGAATCACTTCAAGCGCTGTCCTTATTGTCGACGGTTCTGCCTCTTATCTCAAAAACTGGAAAAATGTCAACGAAGTCTGGTTGGAAGATAGGCGATGAGCCAGAGAAAAGTGATTAATTTCTGGTGGAGTTCCAGGATTGTTTTGGAAAGTAGAGCATTTCTGAATGTTTTCAATATGTCCTCATTAACTGCCGCTCTTTACACGAGTTAGGAAACATTTTCTGTCATTGAAACAACACATTTGGAGTCATTTGCAGTCTTGGCAGAGATATGCACATAGAGCCCTTTTTAATTGTTGAGTCGTTGCTTTTGGGACGTTTCTTATACTGTATGAACTGCTGCAAAAAACATCATTAGCAAGAAAAAGTGTTGGTCGGACTAACTCTGAATCTTGTCCTTTTTTGCCCATAATTATCTCTTATTCCAGTTAGGGTTTTGATGATTTGATTAGTGCCTTTAGTTTGCTCTTCTCTTTGTCTCTGCTCAGATAAAACCTTAAAACTTGAGTCAGTGGCTGTTCCTGTGGTTTTTACAGACAGAGAGCACTACACTTTCACTATGGCGGCTTGGAGAGTGTAAGTTCAGATCAAAATCAATACTTTAACACAACAAGCTTAATGATCAAGCCAGATACACACTTGTTCTGAGAGGTAAAGTTACTGTTTTCTCTGTATAGTCTGGTGGTTTTGAAGAGAGCAATGAACGTCTGTAGTCTGGGTTTTGTAAAAAGCATCTTCCCTTAACAACAAAGCCTATCTGTGTAGTGAGATAGGCTGTAATGTTGTTGGACACTTCTAACAAACATTTGCACGTTGACAGACATAACAATGACCAGGCCCATTTGCCCTCAAGGATTATGTTGCAGCCGTTATAGCCTGTCGTACCACTGCTAGCTGAAGCAATCTACTGGACCAATACCAAAATGATTGTACCTTTCAGTCATATAAACCCCTATATGTAATCACAAGGCCCAGGTTTAAAAATGCTTAGTAACTTTGGTGTCTAGTGAACCTACAATTTATCCTGGTGGCAACACAAACTTTTATACAATTTCTTTTGAGGCCCTGACGCACCAAGGAGATTGTCGCCCTAGTTGTTGCCGTGTGTCCAGCTCCGTCGCTACCTGTCGGCCCCCGTCGGCCTTTTGTCGGTCAGTGTTTTGGCGTGGTTGGTGAGAGGAATCACTCTGATTGGCTGTTCAGCGAATTAGTGCAAAAGAAGAGAAACTAAAGTGACTAAAGCAAGTAAACGACTTCCACTTTTTATCAGACATTATTCTCCATTAGAAGTACCTATATTACGAGTGCTGAGCGACAGCAGTGTGAAAATCATCTTCTCGTATCACAACATGTATATATATATCCGCATCCTTCTCTGTCCTCGTCCTCTTCCGGTTCTCCTTTTTGGAAAGATGATTACAGACTTCCACCACCTGCTGGCATGGAGAGTTATTTCCTCTCACGCATGCTCAGAACGTACGTGGTGGTTGGCCGTCGGCTGTAGTCTTTGCGGCGCATTCAAGTACAACTTTTTGGCCAAGGCAAAGGTGTCGTGAGGCGACACCACAGTCGGCCTTCGTCGCCACTCGTTCTTTGCCGTCTGTTTGGTGTGTCAGGGCCTTTTGATAATCCTACAATTCTTTCAAGAAATTCTATTCAAAACCACAAAGTTCAACGTTATGGCTAGGTTGGATACATCCTTAGGGTACCATGAATGGGTGTGCCAATTTTCATGCCAATCCATCCAACAGTCATTGAGATACTTGGGACCAACCAACAGACCTGCGTTCACATGTTTAGTTTAAACCAAATAGCGCAGTTAGCATGGAACAGACAAAGCTGGGGGAAGTTTTCTGTCGATGCATTTCAGACCATAAGAGCTGCCACAGCAAAGCTAATGCATAAAGTAAAAGTCTGAAATTGTGCCATGTCACATCCCACTGTTCCCAAAAGAATCAGATGTAAAATTTAAACTGTCTCCGCTGAATCAACCCAAAAAGGGAACTTTAAAAGAAAGCATGATACTGAGCGGCTGCAGAGCGGGAGATGAAGACAGAATCAGAAAGCAGCTCTCTGTAGAGTTTCTCCTGGATGAGGTATTATGTAAGAGTCCATACTGAAGATAATAGTCTGATAACAAAGTGCAGTAATGATATGATATATATGAAATCCTCGACAGGAAACTAATATCCAGCTGTTATCATCCGCCAAGTTGCAGAGGAGAAATGAAGGAGAAACTTTATATTAAAAGACCCCGCAGCGCTTTGTGTCCATCTCACTTCATATTCCAAGAGAAATCTGCTCAATAAGGCAGCTCTGACTTCTGCTTATTAAAGAGACGCTGCTCTCTGCCTCCTTCTCTGGTCACTGTGGCAACTCGCTGTTAGAAAAAAAAAAACAGATTTAAATGTGATGCAATGAACTCGGGGCTTGTTGCAAGACTACATTATTTCAGTAACACAATAAAAAATGCGCATTTTAAAGAGAGTCAGAGTCGGTCAATAAATAGTCACTAATCATGAATGTTTCAGCTCACACTCTTAGCTGCACGTCTTTTGTACTTTTTCCTTTATGTAGAATTGTTACACTAAAATATCTGAATTATTTAAAATGTTTTACAAGTTGGTTGTGGAAATATTAGAGGTGATGTAAGTACTCATACTTACATCACCTCTAATATTTCCAACAGTTACCAAAGCCAGAGACGTACTTAGTTTTATAGTAGGAGCTGGACGTGTCTTTCGTGGCGGCTGTGACAGAAACAACAAGTTTATCGTTACCATGGAAACACCGGCTGTAGCATCAAAGACAGCTGCATAATGAAGCGGGAGCTGCTACTGAAAGCTGCCGTACTGTCGCTGTATGTGCTGCTGTGATAAAAACGTCATGTAGATTATACTCAGATACATTAGCTCGTTGGTAAACATATTTTAGTTTGTTTGTGAGTTTGTGTTTGTTTTCGTCTTTGGTGGGGTTAACAGACAGAATCACTCCCATGATTCCCCGCCAGCCTCGATGTCATCTTTTGTTATTGTTGTGATTGAGAGCCCTCCGGTGGTGGATTTTACGTACTGCGCGTTGTTAAGAGATTGTCCATGTAAACTGGCGACTTTCAGCTGAATGCATCTGTGGTTGTCATAGTAACAGACATACAGTATATGATTGGTGTTTGACAGGGTCATTGATTAGGACACTTTCCGTCTTTTACATCTGTTGTATCTAACCACGGACGCATTTGACTAAAAGACATCAGTTAACACGGTCACTTTTTAAACTGTAACACCGGTATTTACAAAACAACAACATCAACAGAATCGAGTTCTAAAGAGGCCATGATGACTCAGAAAACACCAAATTACACACGTGACCGTATTGAAAATACAGCGGCGCTACGGCGTTCCTTAAGCAGAATTTTGAATATGGTGGCCATACCAGAAATGCTGTAGATGCTGGAAATACGACGCTACCCACAGGACCAATCACATACAGCGTGGATTGGACGCAGAAGTATAAATCCGGCTTTCGTGACTAGTTGGTGAATTTGGTAGAAATTAAGAGCTGAAGAGAGGTATTTCCTTTCAGCGTTGGTGGAGACCAAAAACAAAGCTAAAAGGAGACTGAATATTAGCCTGACAGTCACCGAGCAAACACGACACATTCATTCTGACGCTGTTCTGTAACTTCTGGAAGTGTAAATAAGGAACTGCTTGCTGGAAAGTTCAGCTTGAAAATGAATTTATCCGAGTTATAAATATTTAAAATCACCTCAGGCTACAGTATGACAGATAGACAATGGAGAGCTCATGATTTTTTTTTTTAAATTAATTAGGAATAAAGATCATTTTAAAAAGTGAAGTCAACAAAAAGACGAGTCGAAACATATCTCCAAGAAGGTTTGTTTACATCAACTGTACATATCTGTAGTTTGGGACCCACAGGGCTTTGTGCAGCTGTTGTCTGTCAGTCAAACGTCCGTCTGCACCTTGATGTTCAGTCTTTCTGTCTTCGCTTGTGGTGTTTCCGCCCACAGGACTGCCTCGCTGACTGTTTTTGTTCACTGTATCTCTCTCTGAATAACCTCTCAGACTCTGCACTGCCAAAAATCCCACATCGGTTCATATTTTATTCATAATATCTGATGCTTGTTTTTCTCCTGGGGTCTGCAGCTCCTATACACGCCGGCCACTGTGCGCCGTTCTCTCTCCTCTCGGTCACTTGTCACCTTCCTGTCTTCGGTTCGGCTTTTCATGTTAGGACCCCCCTCCTTTGTTTTCTCCTGGAGCAGAGGTCTTCAAAGCAAAACCTGCACTGACCCTCTCCTCGTCTGTTCTCCCTCGCTCACAGCTTGTCTTCCTCTCGCCTCCTTACTCGCCATCAAATGGAAAAGTCTTTTACTGACCTCCCTCTCTCCCTCTCTCTCTCTTACCTTCTGAACATTTGCAAACAATCTCACACACATCCTCCGCATGTTGTGTCTATTTCTTCAAAGACCTATTTTCTTTCTTTTTCCCAGAGACATCATTTTTTTACAGCAGAATATCAAGAGAGTAGAAAAAGGAAAAAGCAAGTCATAGAAAGGTCAAAGAAAGGTCAATAGAGCTTCTTCTAACTTTTTATTTCAATCTATCAGGAGATTAATGAACAGATTCAGTCGTCGTCAGAAAGTTCAGATTTCTG